>WEIT01039480.1:261189-275562 GCA_013389985.1 Dryoscopus gambensis | reverse complement strand
AAAAAAAAAACACCACCAAAAAAATCCCAGTACAACAACTACAAACTTGACCCTACGTGAGCCATTTTGCTCATAAATTATGCAAAGGACACTTTGTGTCTCTGTGTGGATATGGGAAGAGAGCAGAATGAGGTGCCCTTTTCTCATCTGAGTGTTTGAATGGATGTTGCAGACTGGGATGAGGCTGAACAGCATTTCCAAATGGGAGGGAAGAGCAACTTCCAAATCCTCTAAGCAAAGTTGGGGTTTCTTCTGAATTCCTGGTAAACTACTAATGGCAAAGTTTAGATGGCTTTGGTATCTTTGTACATACCAGAGTTCACAGAACATTTTCCAGTCCTTTTGGAGCAACTGTCTGAGTTTCTCTTCTTGCTTGAAATGCAAATGTTAAGATGTATTTGTTGCCAACTGACAGAAAGCAAGAAAAATTATTTTAGAAGAAAGAAATCAAGCAAGCAAGCATAGCCATTCATTATTTAAATGACAGTCTTTCATGGCAATTTTGTCTTGAAATAACCTTCTGGGTTTGCAAATTGGGCAACACTATTTTTCAGTAGCCAAAACTCTTTGTCACACACTCAAAACCCCTTTGTGATACATGCATTGCTATCTCAGTAATGGAAAGGTAGGAGCAGATAATTGGCAAATAGTATTAACCATCACTGTGTTCCAGTGAGGGCAATGAATCAGTATTTTGCTTTGGTAAATGCATGTTAGTGTCCAAGCAATTTGGCAAGCCTTTAGATTTGACTTGAGAAAATAAGTGGAAGAGGATTTTTTTGTGTGCCCCCAAGAGTTGTCTTTCCCATCCTGCCCTTCCACTCAGAATTGTGGAATTGTGAGGTTTTTTTACCACCAATGCAAAGAAGTTTGTTTCTTGGCACTGTCTCCTTCATTAGGATGACTGTATAAGATGGACATTTTCACTATGGATCAGTCCCTGAGCTGGAGCTGTGGGATGTGCCAATTTTTGAGGCTGCCAAGGTGTTTCAGGAGATAAGTAAGAAATGGCCATGTTGTACATTCAGTATTCTTTTTCTTTGCCATCTGCCTGAAAGAAGTACCTTTGAGGAGATTCAGATCAGGGAAGAAATTGCAGTAATTGTTTCTAGATGCCTCATTCTGTGCAGAATCAGTTGCTTTAAAGGCGTGGTCTTTTATAACTTCTTTATTAGAAATGTTTGGCTTTTCTTCCCCCTCCTTTCTATTAATCCATCAATATATCATGGGTATCCTTAAAACAAGAAGAGAAGATCCAATTTAGGTCTAATTTTCCATTAGGAGATGATCAAAGAGCCAGTGATACACATAAAATCTGTTGGTTCTCCCCGAGCTACTTGTACTAGAAGAGAGTTAATATCCAAAAATTGTTGCAACAAACCTCCACGCAGCCACCTAAACACTGCTTTTGCTTGGGTCTTGGGGCAGAATGTCTGACTTTGCAAGCCACTTCTAGATAACAAAATAATTGCCTTGGGACTCCAGTCATCTCCTCGTTGCAGATGGATTTCTCCTGCTGTACCCAGGGGAAGCTGTTGTTTTGTTCCTATCTCGGCTGTTTTGTGATCTGGCTGATATTTCACCGCGGTGTTTTGGCTCGCAGCGAGGTGCCACGTGTGTTATTAGAGCACTTGCCCTGACAGTAATCGCTGTGTCTGTTCTGATAGGGATGAGCCCCACAAAAGCTCTCATAAACACTGGGTGAGAATAAAGGGCCCCTGGCGAGGGCTTGTTGGAAAGGTGTGCTGTGTTTTTTATGCACTGGTTTTCAGTCTCTCTGTTCAGGAGTAGTTTACTGAAATTAATTTTATTTTATATCTGACATTAAGGAAAAAAAATTGCCACTGGTTATTATTTCTTTAAGTAGGCTTTTATTTCGATAATTGAAGTTTGGAGGGGAGGACAAAGCTGTGATACACCTGTGTAAGAGCCCTCAGTTATCTATGATGACTGTAATGATGGTGTGCATTGCCACAGGCCTTACTCATCCGTGTTCCCTATCAAATCAACCTTGTTTTAAAGGGTTATCATAGACATTTAGTAGAAGAACTTTCTGTTGAGGAGCAGGAATTGAAGCTGTTGCTCTCTTGTCCTTTCCTGGACTCTGGGCATGGGAGCTGCCCCTTGGTGTGCAGCTCTGCAGCAGCACTATGGTATTTATCCATGGAAAGTGATAATAGATGGTATTTGTACTGCACACTCATGTCTGGGGCAGAGCAATGCTTTATATAGGATTCAAGAATTATTATAATAATAAAATTTACCTACCATGCCTATTCTGTTTTGTGAGAGTGCTATGCAGAAGCATAAATAAGTGAGCACACAGAAGGAAGGGGAGGACATGGCTGTCAGGCAGAGCCCATGCTGGCATGGTTTCTACCCAGCCCCTAAAATCATGGCTGTGTCATTCGTGGGGCCTCCGGGTATGGTCATCATTCAAAAAAATAAAATAATCTTTCTTGGTCACCATGTCTGTCTTATTGAGTCAATGTTTCATGACTCTACACAACAAAAGTCTGTTGTTGTCTGCAGACAAGTGGGCTGCATTTTAGACCTAAAAAAGGGAAATTAAATTCATGAATTGGTGATGATATCCAATTTTATGTTGTCTTTTATTTTTTGTCCTGATGCTGAGATTAGCATCTTACACAGATGCATCAAAAAACACCTGGTGTTGCAGCTCAACTAAGTGCATACCTAATTTTCCACAACATGTGACTAAGGCAGGCAATGAAAAAAAATTAGTCTGTTATTGGCAAAGATTATACAGACAAAATACATTTCCTTCATGCAACAGGAAAGAAAAACACCAGCAAGGATGATGAAGACTTTCTTAATAAGATTTTGTTTTTAAATATTCCACTTCAGACCTCTTAATAAAATGAAAGCACAGAGCTAAGATCACTGTTGAATCAGATTATGTTCTCATCCATTTAATAATGATGCAGTTGTAGTTTTTTCCTACCTTCTCTTTCAACTTTAAATATTTAGTGCTGGGAAAATTTTGCCTGGATTTAAGTGGGTTTATTATTTTTTTTTCTTTTAAATAAGCTTTCAATTTGTGTAATCTGAATGGAACTTCATCTCACAGAAGCCTAAACAACATTTTTTCTAGTCATCTTGTGACTTCAGTGTCTATATACTGCAGCGGCCACGTGGACATCAGCCTTTTTAGGATAGCATTTTGAAAATTGAATTTAAAGAGAGCATTTTGGTTTAATTTGCTTGGTCAATTTGTTTAAATGGGCAATAATCTTGCATTTGTCCTGGTGAGACCTTGGACAGAGAGTCCATTTGGGCATCATTTTTGATGCTGCAGAATATAGCAATTGTGCTAATAAATGCTGGTAAACTAATAGGTTTATGTATTTTTACTCAGAATGACTGATTTTTGGCTTATGTATTATTTGTGATTGATTACAGGTTACCTATTCATTTTCTTTCTGGCTGGGCTATGGAAAGAGAAATTACTCCTTCTCTTTACTTCCTCACTCCCCTCTGTTCTCAGCCGCCTCCCCAGGAGATCAGCTCCAATCTCAGCACTGTGTGACAGTTAGCAGTTGTGACAGGCTAGCCTATTTTTGGAAGTCTGTCCCCACTCTTTCCCTGCTGGAAAGGAAAAGCAAGTTATCTTTAAAAATTAATCCATTTGGAAGAGGAGGAGAGAGCTTTAGGCGGCACTCAGCGCTCAGTGCTCGGGCTGCAGTTCTGCTGCTGCTGTGTTCAGCTCGTGTCACGGGCTGGGAGAGGTTTGCACTCGGCCTGGCATGGATCACCTGCCCTCAAGCTCTGCAAAGGCCCTTCTGTTCTGCACGGAAGAGGCAGCAGGCTGAAGTACAGCATGGAGCTGCATGGATGTTGTCCAGTCATGTCTTAGAGTTCACACATTCCCGAGCTGCTTCTGCAAACCCAGAAATGCTGCTGCTTGTCTCCAAGGAGCAGAAACAGAAGTTCAGAATTTGGCAGTTAGGGTGGAAAGACTTCTTTTTTTAATCTTTTATTTTGACCCTCCTTTAGGCTTGCAGACTCTACAACTCGTAGAGTACATGTGTTAGGTTGTACTTGCAGTTGGATAGCATCCATAGCACTGCTCCACGGGAAGAGTAACTGCTGTGTGCTCAGTGATTACACCTCTTATTTTGATGTGGTCTCCTTATAATCAATCTGCTATGTCTCAGTCCATTGCAAACTCATCCCATATCAGGCAGATGGTCCTGGAACTTCCTCAGAAATATCAATTAAAAAATATCAAGCAAATGCTTTCTGGTAGGGAAAGTATGGCAGCGCAATCACATTGTCAGTGGATGGTTTATATTGTATCAAGAAAGCAAGAACTTAAAGTACATAAAACTATGACCAAAATAGCTTCTATATTCTCATTCTGTGTTGTCTGTGTCCCTAAAGCTGAGGAGCACACTGGGCAGCTGATGTTAGGGCTGATCTCCTAAAGCACTATTATTTTGTTTTCTCATAGGTGGTTATTATTGGAACTTTAAAAATAGACTCTGCTGTCTGTCTAATCTATTCATTTAATCTTGTTCTCGATGCTTCAGGTTTTTTTCCTTGTATATGATGTGAATGCCTCTGTGCCCACACTTCGTGCTCCTGTCAGCGCTGTACCATATCAGAACACCTTTCCCTGGAAAGTCAGTGCTGAGTCATCTTCAGAAGGTGCTCCTGCTCCCGACATCAGCTTGGTATGCAAGGAATCAAGTATTCAAAATACCATTTATGTAGGGGCCACAAAAGGAGCGGGGAGCACTTGGGCCTTCAGGGCTGATCCTGTACTTTCAAGGTGTGTGGAAGCTGTGTTGTTCAAGGGTCCTGAACCACAAGGCACAGATTTAAAATGTTAGTGAGCTCATGAGGCAGAAGCCATAAAAATCTATAAAATAAAGTACCTCTGGAGGCGGGACTGTGATACCTAATCACAGTGCCCTGTTTACATGGGTACCATGCAGCTCTGGGGCCCCGAAAATGCTGGTGCATGCCCAGAGGAGGCCAAAAAAGTTAATGAGAGTGTTGGAGCACCTCTGCTATGGAGACAGACTGAGAGAGTTGAGTCTGTTCAGTCTGAAGAAGAGAAGGCTCCAGGGAGACGTTAGAGCACCTTCCAGCAACTAAAGGGGCTCCAAGAGAGCTGGAGAGGGACTTTGGACAGGGCATGGAGTGACAGGGCAAGGGGGATTGGCTTTGAACCAAAAGGGTACCAATCAATATCCAATATTCAGTCAAGAGATGATTGGATATTAGGAAGAAATTCTTTGCTGTGAGGGTAGTGAGGCACTGACACAAGTTTTCCAAAGAAGCTGTGGCTGCCCCGTCCCTGGAAGTGTTCCAGGCCAGGTTGGACAGGGCTTGGAGCACCCTGGTCTAGTGGAAGGTGTCCCTGCCTATGGCAGGGGGGTGGAATGAGATGAACTTGAAAATCCCTTCCAATGCAAACCATTTTGTGTTTCTGTGGTTTCCTGAATGTGGCTTTCCCTTTGTCCCCTTTAAAGGATCATGGTAACACGCTGTGGCTCCTTTTGTCCCCTACACCAACTGAAGCTCAAAATGTACATGGGCTTGTCTGGGTGGAATGGGTTAAACTGAAAGTGAGGCAGTGCATTAACTTACAGGTAAGTGCAGCAAAGCACATAGTGATTCCTCCCAAAGAAATATATCCATATTTTACACTTTTTAATCCTTCGGGTTTAAGAGTATCCTGAGGAATATATCTCATCTGATTATAGTCTTACCAAAAGGCTTTTCTTTTATTATCATGTTGCAAAAAATTCCTGCTTCTGCCTCATCTCTGCCTTCATTGCCAGAAGGAGAAGCCCCTGAGTGTGCAGGTAGACACCCCACATTTATTCTGTTTCCTGTCAGCCAGTGGAATCCATGTGCCCAGTGCAGAAGTTCAGACTGGCACAACCAGCAGAAAAGCTCCACATGTCTGTACATCCCTGATGTGAACCCTGTATGAACTGGAGTGTGAACTATACATGTGTAATTCTGTGAATATTGGGGAGATTTTAGCATAACAGATGTTTCCATGCCCATGGCAGGAGGCTTGGAACTAGCTGACCTTTAAGTTCCCTTCCAGCTCAAACCTTTCTATGTTCTTCTAGAACAGAAAATTTTCATTGTGGGAGACAAAGAAATGGGAGAGAAGAAACAGTTTTTAGCATCATTTCTGGTACATATGTGCATGTAGGTATGTATATATTATCTGTTGTTTCACAAGGTAGATTAATAAGGGGAAGCTTTCTTTGGGTATTAAGTTCTTTTTGCATGGTTTGGTGCGTGGAGGAAAAATGTTCCGTTAATTCTACCCCTCATCTCATTTCCAGAAGATTAGGCATAATTAGGCCTGTAAATTGATGATCACTCTTTTGTATACATCACTGCCAGGATGCAGCATTTTAAAATATTTATTTAAAGTACATGTGAACTAGCAAAGTAATGAATGGGCTGGACTTTGTCTTTTCATATGCTAAATAGTAATAGTTAATCAGCATTGGCATGTGGTGCAACATAAGATCATCAGATCAGAAACATCCATCTGCCTCTCTTGAAGTGAATCATCATTGTAGCATCCTTGCTCAGTGTCTTCTGTAGGAGAAAAAAGAAACAAGCGTCTCTTAGCCTACAAAGTGTTTGCTTGCCTACTGTAAATGAATATGTCAGACGAGGGGGAAAAGAAAGTGAAGCAGTACAGGTATGCATTTGTATAAGGCTGGAGGATCTGTAACGTTTTCTCTACATCCTTTGTATCAGTCCATCAAACCCAGATGTGCTTCTCCACACATTGGCTTGCATGGACACGTGGGGAAATCTCTGTTCCTAGAACTTTTGCACTGCTCTGATTTCGTATCTTTAGTGAGAGACTCCAGTCATCTAATCTTTCTAGTTTGTATACTTTATTTTTTCAATATGGATTAATTTAATGTAATTGTATGCATTACAGTTAATAACTTCATGCACACAGTGATCAGACAAGAATTTCTTCCTTTTTGTCTGTAACTGTAGATTTTATCTCTTTATCTGCTTTTCTCCAAATGTTTCCAGACAGACTGGTCTGAATTTCCTAAATCAGTTCTGTAGCTATAAAGCATCATGACAAATTTCAAGGCATTCTATATTTGGACACACAGAACAAGTCCTGGGAAGTTGCTCTGATCTATTTCCATGTTTAAACTGTTGTCCTTGACTTATAAAAATCATCCTTCCTGCAAGACTTGAGAGCTTTGTCTTCATCACTCTACTGCAGTTGTTTTGAGATTAAATGCTACTTCTACCTTCTTTTTTTTCTGTGGTCGGAGTACCTTTTTAATTTTGTAAATAATTAAGACAGATGATTAAAATAGATTTTGCTCTGTATTAGACAATGGCCAATTAAACCCATCAGCTGCAAGGAGTTGCAACAACAACTATTTTACGTGTAGGCATGTTCACTGTCTGATAGCTGTAACAATTTAGCTTTTTTGAGCCAAATTTAGCCTTTTTTTCCATCAGAGAATCATCTTGCTTTGTCCAGTCTGATTTGTGTGCCCAACAGCATTGATTTGCAGCCTGGATGGATATTCAAAAGACTGTCCTGGTTTGTTACTGCTGTAGAAGTGATCAAATTGTACATATGACATTTATTAATAGTCAGTAGAAACTTAGCCATGTAATGATTAAGCAGGACAGTATTTTATGTGTTGTTAAGATGCTATTGTTAAGATGTTTTGTATCTATTGTATATTAGTAGACCCCACCTGGAGGACAGCATCGAGCTCAAGGGCCTCCATCAAGAAAAGGACATTGACCTTTGTTGTAGCAGGTCCAGAGGAGGCCACAAAGATGCTCAGAGGGCTGGAGCACCTCTGCTGTGAGGACAGACTCAGAGAGTTGGGGTTCAGCCTGAAGGAGGCTCTGAGGACACCTTAGGACACCTTCCAGGACCTAAAGCAGCTACAAGAGAGCTGGAGAGGGACTTTGGACAAGGGCATGGAGTGATGGGACAAGGGGAATGGCTTCAAACTGACAGAGAGCAAGTTTAAACTGGATATTAGCAAGAAATTCTTTACTGGGAGGGTGGTGAGGCCCTGGCACAGGTTGCCCAGGGCAGCTGTGGATGCTCCATCCCTGGAAGTGTCCAAGGCCAAGTGTGATGGACCTCTGAGCTACCTGGTCTAGTGGAAGGTGTCCCTGCCCATGGTAGGTGTTTGGAACTTGATCATCTTGAAGGTGCCATCCATCCCAAAACATTCTCTGATTCTATGAAATTCTGCATGTGCTGGGTTGGCCACAGCAGACCATGGTCAGCTTGGTTAAATAACTGAGAAAAAGTGATTTGAAGAGTCTCCTGACTAACTCACACAACCTCCCAGAGGAAGTTTGGGAAATGTTGGAGAATAAGTAGGCAAAGCATTTATGCAAGGCAGCAAGTTTGAGTTGATCATTTTGAGATCCATGCAAAAAAATTTGTAATGTGCCTCTGCACTCAGCTGAGGATGTGTGACTGTCACTTGGAGCAAGTGAGAAAGTCTCCCCAAAGCATCTGGCACAAGTTGTCTGGTTCCCTCCTCTCTCTCCCCCACCTCCACTGGTCTCCAGCACATGGATTTCCTTCACTGTGTTTTGCCATAACAAGTGCAGGTCTGTCCTCTGTCATTTCCACTACTTGGAGCCTGCACCAGGGAGCTCATGGTGGGTGCATGGTGGGTGCAGAGAGAATCTCGCTTTTGCCAGGCTAAGGGTGATTCTCCTGTTGGCCAAAATGTGTTATTTCTGTCCACATAGATGTTCATCTGGTTTTAGCGTTAAATACTTACCACTCTTGTTCTCTTTTCATTTACTGTAATCTAATTTAGATATAAAGCATTGCCTGTGTATTTTTTTTCTAATTCTACTGTTTCAGTGGCTTTCTAAGGGCTGGTTACGCATAGGATTGTAATTCTGCAAACTGAAATTCCAAATCATTCAAAGTGCTTCCATGTGGCCACCTTGGCTTTAGCACTTAGTTAATCAGGAGCGAAAGGGGTCAAGATGTTTTTTTTTTCCATGCGAACATCCATAATTGTCCTTCCCTCTATGACTTTAGCATCATCATACTTTGCTCTGGCAAAAAGTATGATGAAATCTATCTGATTGCAAAAAAATGTGTCTCTTTATAGATTTGGTCATTATACTTCTTTCTCTTTGATTACCAGCATGCAAAGCACATCAGTGTCCAGAAGCTTCCATAATATTTGTAATAATACAGAGTAAATCAATATTTGGTGTAAAGGAACAAGGATAAATCCATTACGATAGTGAATTATGGTAGTGTTTCTGATGTTTCCAGCCCTTCAGAAGGCTGGGATGATGTTGTAGTGTTTCTTTGCCTGGGACTCCAGGTAAAGAGACTTTGTTGTTTGTGTAATGTTTTAACAGAGTAAACCAGAGTGCTTCATGTTACAATCTAAAGCCCACTGTGAAGGCAGTTAATTTTTATTTATCTCGTACCTGCAGGGAATACTCCATATCATCCCCCTCCTTGATTAAAACACTTCCATATTTACATTTCCACCAAGCACATCAAAACACAAGTGAAAGCACTGATTTCTAATAGCCAAATATCACAATATTAATTTTCCTTGTTCTCCTGCCCTACAGACTAATAGTAACAAAACCTATTTTCACACTTGAATAATTATGTGCAGAGAGCTGACTGTGTTTATGTTAGCTGGAGTTACCAGATAGAATAATAATAATAATCATCATCATCATCATCAAATACCTGATTTTCCCTGGTTTTACCTAGAAAGGAGTTATCTACAAAGGAATTTTATGCCACTCTTCAAGGGTTGCTCGTGGCTCTGCTTTCTATGTAGTTACATTTACTGAGTTGTGTGGCAAAGTGATTTTCCTGCTTTTATTCCTTGGGACTCTGGAAGGCAGAACACCAAAGACAGCCAGCTAATGCCTGTGCATCATCATCATGAGGCTTTATAACCTTCCTGGAAGGGCTATGCTGGGATTGTTGGATATATAGTCTTTTGTTCCCTTTGATGCCATTACCTGTACTGCATCCATCATAACATCTCAAGTTGTACACACTACTGGTGTTCTTGACGTGTTTCCAAGAAAAAAAATAGGTGTAAGGAAATACAGGAACTAGTTAAGTGAATAATTCATTAATATGATATATTTCTTTTAGCAAAAGCAAAGCTGTTTGGAATGTGAGGGCATGGCTGGTGATTCTTCAGGCTTGAACTATTTTGTCTTGGTACTGTTGTATCTGAGGAATGGATTTCTTAACCCCAAAGTATTTGGAGATAATTTGGATGTCTGCAGATCCCTTGGAGGCATTAAGAACAGTAGGGATGTGTTAATTAACTAATGCTGATGTAACTGGTGGGATCTTTGCTGTTGGTGATGCTCCGTGAGAAGACAGTAACACAGGTTGCGTTTTAGATCCATTTTAGATCCTGGGTTGATCACGGAGCACCAGCTTTAGCGGGGAGTGGAATTGATGTGCTAAGCATGGCAGGATGGATTCTTAGCATGGTAAGCCATAAGGCTTCTAGTCTAAGAATATTTTTCCAAGTAGAGTGTGCTTCTTATCTCCAGTGTCCTTCATATCATGTACTTTTATTAGATATTCAGGTAACATGGCGAAGGATATCCCAGCCCTGCTAATTTGTTCTCTGATCTTTCAAATCCTTTCTTACATCTTTATGTTTATTCATGTGGATTGTTCATTTGACTAGACTCATTGCAGAATAGGAGATGCATAAATAGTGCATTTTGAGTGTGTTATGCAAAGTTAAGGGAGATAAGAGCAAGTGTGTCTATGTCATTGCAGACTCATTTATTTCAGAGTGTACTGTACAGAACATACAGAGCATGTTTTACAACACAATTTATCCTTGTGCTGCTAGTGGTACAGAGGAGTGAATAAAATACATTGGTAGAACATAATAAATCATATTAATATCAAATAAAATAGCATAAGTATCTTGTTATAGATACTGTGGCTGCAATATAACCCAGGGCACTATGGGAATAAGTAACATTTATTACTAAGTGTAATTTTTATGCTGCTTTGAAAGTGACAAACATTTGACATGTTCAGTTAATAGGTTTAATTAAAATTCAAGATTAATTATGAAGATGAGTAACTCTCCTTCATTACCTTTGTAGGAACAAAAGATACATTTCAAGAAAGAAAATATGATTAACCCAGTAACATGTATTGGAAGAATTGCAAGCACTCCCTTACAGGAGCATGGATCATGAATATTAAATTCTGCCTCCCCCAGCAAAGAGGGAATGAAATTCAAAGCAAATTTGATTTGCAGAACCTCTGGGTTTCAAAAAGTGATTTTAAAATAAGTGTAAATGTGCTTGTCAAAGAGGTGAACTGTTGCTTCAGACAGATCAGAGAAGATTAGAATAGGGGAAGGTGTTGGAGTCTTGCTGTAAATTTCCACACATTATTGAAGAATAACTCAGGTGTAAAACACTGAATGTGGGATTAGTTCCCAGGGTTTAAGTTTTTGAATATTTATCCCATAGTCATGTAAAAAGCTTGAAAGGGGGTATTAGAAAACTATCCCAATTCTTCCACTGTTTCCAAGAAAGTGGCAACACCAGCTGATGCATTGTAATACGTTATATTTATAGTTCAATTTAGCAGCTTTTCCTATTAAGTCTTGTCAGGCTCTGTGATTTATATGATATTTTTTCAGCATGCCTGTAGCAGATATGACTGGCTAAGCTGAAATATGTAATGTGTTAACCTCTGAGCTGAGCTAATGATAAAGTTGAATTAGGCTAATAACAGTTTAAAACAGCCATATGTTTCCTTTCAACTTTGTAGACTTTCAATCTTAGATCTGTTTTAGCCTCATATAAAAATACGAAACGTTATTTCTCTGAAAGTACAACATGTTGTTCTGAAGGGTCACCTCCAGGCCTCCAAATTAGAAGCAGAAGAAAAAAGGGTTTGTTTTCATACGTTCTGAAATACCAATTTTTTAAAGTTGTCTCCTTCTTGTGTTTCCTGTGTCATTCATCGATATTCAGCTAAGGTTTCTAATCAATTGCCAGATCTCACAGCTGGTTGAAAATGGCCAGCAGAGCTTTTTCATCTCTGCAGCCTTTTCTCTTCGGTCCTTTGAATTATCTCAAAACAAGGTATGAGCACCACAACTCTCATACCCTTTTATGGGTTTGATGTGAAAACAAAGCAGTGCTGCACTGGGCGTACAAAGAGACTCTTGAGACTTGTCTAATGAGAGAAGAGAGCACATTGGCCAGGATTCAACTCCTCCCTATCAAACTCGGGAAGCAGGTTCAACTTTCCAAAGCTGCCCACACTTGAGTGACATCTTGGATGGTTGGTGTGCCCAGTCTTGTGTGTGCTGTGGTCAAACTGTTTTAAATATTAAATACTATTGAGCACCCTTTAAAAAAACGGAGTATTCTGTTTTGCTCATAAGTGACAGAATTCAGTTTTTAGGAGTGATGTTGGTGTCAGTGTCATGCCTTGAAGGACAGAGTTTGTTTAATGATGTCTCTTCATTGCTATTCCTCTTTTCCCACTTGTGTATCCCACCAGTTTGGATACAAATTCCTAGGGAAACCCACATTCTGGGGGTTCATTTAGACCTTGCTTCATTCATGACAACAAAATATGTCTGGCAGTGGGGAATTATTAGAGGAACTCCTGGACTGGGAGAAGGCAAGGTGAGGATCTGAAATGTCTCTTCTATTCTAGAAGTTGAGAAATTCTCATTGCAATTAGGAAGTCCCTGCTGGTGACTCCTTCAAGTGCTGTATGAGTATCCAGGTGTAGATGTCAAGCTTTTTGTATCACGGAATAAACAGTAATGACTCGAAAATGCAGAAAAGTTAGACTATCCCTTACCCTTTTTCTCTTTCCAATAATTAATTTATGTAAAAAATTTGCCACGTTTTCATTGTCTTGATTAACAGCAATATGTTTTTATCCCCAGTAGCTCTGCAGACAAATTTTTATGAGTAAGTCTAGACTGAGCACATTTGCCAGCACCCAGTGGTTGTGAAGATTGTCTCTAGTGTCTGGTATAGAGCTTAGAACAGAATTAAGTTCCCACCAAAAAAGAATGGCCTCTGTTAGCTGATTCATCCAATGCCTGGAGGAAACACCTAAAATCACACGAGTTTGCTCTGTGTAAATGGTGTTTGTCAAAATGTTTCTGTCAGGGGATGTGGGTTTTTTGTGTGGACAAGGTTCCTGCTTGGGTGCCTTAGCAGAGAGCTCTGCTTTGCCACAGGCAGTGCAATAAACTTCCAGATCTTGGCTGTTGCAGCAGAGGTACCAATCCAGGGTGAAGTTAGGTTGCTTTTCAGCACATGGCTGCGGGATAGGATTGGAAGAGCCCAGGACAATCTTTAGAGTGGAGTGTTATCAGTCACCCCCTGGATCCAAATGTGTTTGTGTCTCACATTAAAATGTCCTGTAGTGTTAAGCAGTGACTGCAGCACGTTTCTTGGGTATGCCACTGCCTTGTGGCATGTGGTAGATTGGAATAAAATAAAGATTGTCTGCATCACAAATAAAACCAAAAAGGAAATTCCATCGTTGGACAGAGCTGCGCTGCAAGGTGATCTTGTGTGTCATTGTCCCCAAGTCTTTCTGATGTAATTCCTCTATATCAGGGGCTAATGGTCACTCAGTGTCCTCTGTCTCGTCAGGCCATCTCAAATGCTTTCCTGGCTTTGGTCAGCAGTGATTTGGAAGATGCTCAGTTATTCCTCATTGGGATACAAAATGGAAAATCTGATGCATTTACTCTCTATTTTAGGCAAAAAACCCCCTTTCAGTTGTTTCTTGAGAAACATAGGTCCTAGCCCTGTGTCATGGCAAGACACCAGCTTAAGAAAATGTCTGCTGCCACCCTGGACACGATCACCTCATTGGGTTCACTGAGACATTGCCAATCCAGTGGTGAAAACATCCTTACAGAGGATTCATCACTTTCTGGAACCCTGGTAGAATTTGCTTTCTCACTGTCTTTCAATATGAGGCCAATCTTTAACTCCTGGGATCATTATCACTGTTCTGTTTTACTTTAGGATCTGAGGAAGAGCTTCAGACGCTTGTGGTAGCCAGCGATGGTAATTGGTCTAACCAAAAAGGATTACCTCTTCTAGAAAGCTTACTCCCACCAAACAAATTATTTATTCCTAAAGTTTAGAGGCCCAGATGTTGTTGGAAGCTGTCACCTGATCCTGGAAGTTCAGCAGGAGAAAATATAAAAAGGACAAATATGGAGTTCTTCATCTGCAGATATAATTAATACAATAGTGCGTTTTGGGGAAGAAATAGAAAACTTCCACGTTTTTCAGTGTGGGCAGTTCTAGGCTGAACAG
>WEIT01039480.1:249669-260158 GCA_013389985.1 Dryoscopus gambensis | reverse complement strand
CTATGATTACCTACAGTTATGGGGTTTTTGGTTTACCGTAAATCCTTTTCTAAGTGCATAAATCCAATTAGTATGGCTTTTATTCTATCTGTTGGCATTTTAGTAAGCATTTCTGCATCAACATTTTTACCAACAGATTTATATAACAAGCTGTTGTTCCAGTTCCTGTGTACAACTGTCCTTAGTTGTGGGAGAAGAAAATGATTTTACTTGCTAGATTTTATAAAAGAAGCTTGCTAATAAATGTTTTAAGCTCTTCTAAAACATGTAAAATTCAGATATAAACTCATGTATAACTGGATTTTCCAGCCTTATCATCTCACCTTCTTGTTTTTACTGAAGCTGGTGTCAATCCGTAGCGTGGTTGGTTGTCTTTTCTGTGAAGATGTATCTGTTCTACATAAGCCTTTATAAAACATGTCCAAAAACTTTTACTGTTTGTTCTGGACTAGTTATCAGACATTTCTTGCTATTCCTAATGACCTGAGTGGCCTCATTGTTCTTTTTTCCCCTTAAGCTTAGTATCCTACTGTTTTCTTTACCTTGTCTTTTGCTGTTTCTCCCTCCCCTATTTTCTTTGTAAAATTTTAGATCTCCTTGTGTTTAAATTCCAGGGATAATGAGATTTTTGTCAGATAACATTCAGTGCCCGGGTTTTAGGATTGGAAGCTTTATCAATTAAGGGTGCTTTTCATCACAGCTGTGCTGGTAGCCAGTTCTGGTTTTTATGTATTTCTTCTTTATCCTTTTCTTTCAGTTCTGAGAAATCTTTCATAACTTTAAGGGGCTGAGTCTCTAAGAGTATTGCTTGTTTTTTATTTCCAGCCTCTTCACCCTAAATTGGTGGGTGATCTTGTATCTACAGTGTTCAGTGTATTTCTTACCAGCCAGAAGGGAATAATGGGCTTACTTTAATATTTAATAGGCTATCTCCTCTGGAACCCTTACAACATACAGCTTTTCTTCTTCTCCATATTCTCTGTAGGGCACCTTATTTTATTTTTTTTTTTCCGACAGTAATCTTTATTTTACTGGTCCTGTCTTAGGTGTAGCTTGTAAAATGCATTTATCTCTAGCTTAAAGGTAGGACTGTACTTGCAGTCTCTCTTTGATTCAGTTTTGGAGACTGGATTTCTGCTCTCAGCTCGTCAGGAGCCTCTCCCCTTGTAGAGGCTTTTTTATGTCTCTTCTCTTCTGCATTTTCTGTATCCCACTTGAGCAACCTGATTTTATTTGCCAAATCCCACATGGTATCCAGAGCTGTGAACCTTCCTGGGAATTTCTTTTGGGATATAGCACTTGTAATTGCTCCCTTCCATGGAGTATCTGTTTCATAACCAGAGGAGTACAGGTAGGGAGTGAACAGGGACTGGTATTTTTGGAAGATTTTCACTTCTCCCCCTTCAAACTTCAGCATCAAGCAGTGGCGCTGTAAGCTCCTGGTCTCTTTAGTGTTCCTTTTCCTTTTTGTATTTTTAAGAATTTAAACATAAAGGCAAATTCAGAAATTAAAAAACTATTTGGATACAACTAGCAGGCAGTTGTAAAAGATGAATACCAGAGAGACTTTAAAGTACCTGAAGTTGCTTTTAAATTGCCAATCCATGCTGCCAATGTTCCTTAATATCATAATATGTACCCTTATAAACCCCAAAGGAAATTGTAAAACTTATGCAGGTAATGATTTCTGCACAGGAAAAAAATATAGTTTTAAGAATCCAAAATTTGTTCTTGTTCTAAAGCACTGGTTTTAAGATTCTAACATGTTAAGTATTTCCACTTTTTATATTTGTATATATACAATTTTTCTGGTAATAGTTGAGCTCTTCCTGTAATGAAAAGTCTTTTAATGGAAAACCTTGCAGCGGTAGATACTCTTCAGCTCCATTTGTGGAAAACTGAGGGAGGATAAAAAGAAACAATAAGAACAAAAGTGAGGAGAAAATAAAGGCTGTGGGCTTGGTGGCTCCAAGGAGGAGCAAAGGGCCACAAGAAGGAATAAAATCCAAGGTACAGAGCAAGGATCAAGAGCCAAGAACATGCACGTGCTGTTTTTAGAGGTGACACGTTGGGTGGAGGGGATGACTCTGTACAGTAATAGCTTAGGTAGCTCGGGAGGGAGAGAAGGATATTTCCACACGATCAGACTAGGAAGGTAATTTTAACAGCAGAGGTGAGAATTTACATAGGCAAACATTTTACAGGTGGGAGAGTAAAATAAGAGAGAAATTGAACAAGTGCTCAGAGAGGAGGCGAAAGTTTACCCAAACTTATAATCACACTATCAGCCCATCCCACAGCAGAGAGTGAGGCTTTTCCGTCACAGCTAATACTATTTCCTCCAGCAGGTTTTGATCCTTTACCAAAGTAAGTGTATGCTGTGTTTCCAGCTGGAGGGGAGTGACATATGGTGTTGTTTAATAATTGAATTTATTTTAGAGCATCGTGTAACATAATTGCCCTGGAAGTACTGAGCACATTGCAGAGCTGGCTCTGAGAATGGAGAGCAGCGCTCGTGTCGTGCCTGTAACTGTGCTGGGGTGGTGGTGCAGAGCTGTGAACATCGACAAGTCAGATAAGTGATCTTCAACGATGTGAGTGATTCTGGAACCACTGAAGTCTGGGGATGTGAGAGATTTTTCCTGGCTATCTCTCTGCTTTTCTTGTCAGCTGGTTGTGACCATTTCCAGTCACAATGAGACCAAGTTAAGGCACCTGATTGTCACTGGCTACGAATGCAGTAAATAAATACCCAAGAACTTTCTGTTCTTGACTCTTTTTTGTCCATTAGTACTTTCATTGTTGAAAATAGATAGCAAAAAATTGTCATTTACTCTGCTTATCCTTCCTGCATCTACAAATTTTTCAGAGTGGGCTTTTGCTTAGGCCCCTTTTGCCCAGGCCCCTTTTGCCCTGGCATCCTGCTTTTAACAAGGCTGGCATTATTTATTAATATATTTTTAAAAATTTTCATTCCGCCTCTTCATAAGACTGAATGTGAGCCAGAAGCAGCAGGATTGATATTTTGCCTTGCTTAGATATAAATTTTTTATCATATTAGTAATTTTCTTTGTCATATTGGTTTTCTCTTCCCGTACAAGGCGTTCAGATGTTTATTTTCCTTTTGAGTTATCTGAAATTATAATCTAATAAATGCAAATAGTTGCATAAAAACAACATTAGGACTGAGGGGAAAGAAAACTAAGAAATAATTAATATAGAGGTAAAAATTCTGGGTTTTTTTCCTCCTGTTCCCACAGGGTCTCAAAACAGACATTCCCATTTCAGGCTCTGCTTTGGTTCTTTGCCACACAAGAAATTTCCCCGTGGAAGTGACCACAATATGGTTCTTCATCACACTGCTCTGAACCAAGCAAGGTTGTTACTCAGTTTGTCAAACAGTTTCCCACACTCTTGGATTTATGCTTTATTTATTATAGCATAGTGTATCATCTATTGTATTTTATTACCTATTATTAATGCTATTAACTGCAGCAAATAACTTCATTTGTAGCCTTCTACATCATGCTTATAGGTCCTTAAAAAGGTAAATCAGCTCTTTTAGTGACCATAGTGGAGGAAGTTGTGTTGCTTCTACCATTCAAAACTCTGGGTCTTTAGAGCCTCCATTAGATTTCCTGGTACTCCTCATTGCTAGTTCTTCTCATTTAGATGGAAATACCTAACTGTCCTTGAAACAGTCAAATAATTATTTCTAGACAATTATTTGACTCTGCAGCTTGTTTTTCCGGTTCTGAATTATATCTGGAATTGCACTTACTTTGGGGGAAAAACAGTCCTTTTGCCGAGCACTCTCATGGAAGTGTTTTTGCCAGCAGATGTTTCAGGAAGCAAAGCCAGAAAATCAAAGGCATCAGTCCATTTTGAGCCATTAACCCTGTGCCACGATGGCTTATTTTAGCTTTTTGCTGATACAAGAGGCAAACGAGAACCAGAGTAGCTGGCTCCTGCTGAGGAATCACCCCTTCCATTCCTGCCCTCCATTTCCTTCCGGAGAAAATGAAAAGGACAATATGGAATACAGTATCTATATATGTAAAGATCTCTCCAGCAGTTCTTCAAGTTCCGCAATCACAAATCATACATATTGTCAGTCTTAAAGAGAATAATAGGAGCTGTGAGGGTGTACTGTTTTGGGGAGGAAGGGAGTTTAACCCTGTGTCTGTGAGACTTGCCTGCCTGGTCAGGCTTTATTTTTTTTTTATACAAATTTAGTGTTTGAAGCCATTAGAGCTCCTTTAGAAAGCTGAATTTCCAGCATCTTTCAGGAGATATTAATTTCATCTCCAGAAAACCTGTGGAGGAGATTCGAGTCCAAATGCAGGGGACTGGAGTTTCAGTAGGAGAAAGAAATGAAATTATGTGTCGTGGGAAGTACAGGAGGTCAGAGAAGAAGATATAATGTTACCTGTTGGTGGTAATGTCTGTGAATCAGAGACAAACTCCCCAAGGAAACATTCATCAATCTGAGCAACTTCCCTGTTGAATTTTAAAGTCAAGCTGCTGGGTTGGTGGTTGGCCTCTTTGCACCATGAGCAGCAGCAAAGTCACTTCACTTGGTATGTAAGAACCTGAAATCTCAGATTATCTTTGCAGAAATGATAAATGTTCCTGCCTGATATTTTCCCACTCATCTGCACGGCTCCATAAAATCCATAAAAGAGGGAAGACCATGCATGGTGGTTTCTTACTTCCTGGACTGTCTAGAGTTTACGTGACAGGTTAACATCACATTTTACTGTTTGATGAAGGTATATTATGACTATTATGACAAGCTACTATTTTTGTCTTTCCGTTTCCAGCCAAGAGCAAAAAACACTAAAAAACCCCTCAAAACCAATCTACCCTTTGGCATCAGAGGTGCAAAGGAGGGTTATTGGAAGAAAGGCTGGTTTAGGCTGTGGAAATAAACAAATCAGCAAATTTATTCAATTCTAAACAGGGTTCGGGATTTGAGTAGTTAAGAAGAAACTAAATAGCAGCCTTGCATTCATTAGAAAGACTTTCCATTTGTTTGTATAAACATCCAAGAAAAATTATATGTATTTTTTAAATTATCTCAGGTGATATTTGGTGAAAGGAAGATGTATCCGAGCAGAAACAGTAAGGACAAGATTCATGTTAGCCTGTGTAGCTGTCTGTATCTAATCCTGTTCCATGAGGCTGCTTTTATACTGGAGGTGTAGCAAGGAACACTGGCAAGGTTTGAGTTGCTTGGCCCGTGGTGTTGTCCGGGTCAGGATGTCTGTGCCCCCCATCAGCCCTGAGGGGAGCATAGGGAGGTGTAAAACTGGTGAAACCCAGCTACGTTTGCTCAGCTGAATTCTGCCCTAATTACTTCCTGTATTAAGGAACTAAGTTGTTTTTTCCCCCCAGCTCTGTGAGTTGCAGAATACAGCACTGGAACAACTCCAGCCATGCAGCGTGCTTTAGGGTAGCGTGGTGATGAAATCTTCATAGTTACTAAGGAGTCAGGCAAGGTTTGCACTAACTACCAATCCAAATGTTGCTTTACATCCTGCTAACAGCCACTGGCATGTGTTCCCTCCCAGAGCAGTACTGGTATATAAATATTTAAACGTTGACGGGAATGTGGAAACACTGTGCATATAAACTATAAATGAGATGGGATTGGTAATACCAAAAGGTGATATCATTTGAAGAACTCTACTTAAATAGTTGCTTTGTGCATCAAAGTAATTTAGGGAATGTTTATTGTCTCAGATAAAATTTCACAATGGAATTTGCTTCTGGGAAACCTGGAACGCTCTGTAATATTTCTAAATGTGTCTGAGGGCAGGATTTAAGGGGCACACAAACTGCTAAACACTGAAATATGAGCAAGCCCTTGATTCATTGAGTAGGAAAGTTATTAAAACTCCAGGATGCAGCATTTAAAGGGTATTTGAAGGATGCAGGTTAGTTTCACTGGATCAGACCCAAACCAGATGGGATGTTTAATACACAAAATTGAGAAGAGGAACAGCTTTGGAATGTGTCTTGAAATCTGACAGCACAACTACTGTAGTTTGCCCCTGGAATATTAAAACACTAATTTGTTTTCTGAAAATGTGAAAGTAAATGAAACTGGCTGCTAAACGGTTGATGTTTGTTTGCTTTTCTTTGTTCCCTTGATCTTTGGAGTTGAGTAACTTTCTTTATTATATTTTATTTTAAATTGTAGCCCAGAAATCAGATGCTATCAGATAAAGAGAGACCATTTTCAAAACAAATGAGATCTCCTGAGCTGAAGCCTCTGTTGACAACTCTGTAGGGCTCTGTCTAGAGCCACTGCAAAAGGTAGCTGTGATGCATCGTACTGGATTTCTGTAAATTCAGTAATAATTTTCCTTTTTTCCCCCTATAATACCTACTTTCTATCATTACAGATTTGCTTTTCAGCAGACTGGACTGTTAATTTTTATGTGATGCAAAGGAATGTAATTAAGAGCCAAAGAAAAAGGAAAATTCTGTATGTTAGGTCTTCTTGTAAGAAAAGTTGTGGTTGTCCCATCACTGCAGGGCCTTTGTCACTATTTAGGAAAAAAACATGAGAAAATATGGACCAATCCTTTTCTGTTTCATAAGCTTAAAGTCCTCAGTGTATTTTCTACTCTAAAATGAAATATTCAGCTGAAACTGCTTTGGCCTAATAACTTTCCTCTCTTGCTTCCAGTTGACTGATTGGCCTGGAACTCCTTTACTCCTCTTGCTAGGCTTGAGTGTCTTACATGACACATTTGGCCAACAGACAATTCAGGTAAAATATCACCTGAAATTATGGATCCAGGAATTTAAATGAAACCCCAAGCATTAAATCAAACCACCCTAACTTTATTCTGTGTGTTTAGAACTGATTGAGCTCATTAACACCTTCTAAATGGACAATATTCAAGGTGCCCTTCCATGGGATTCTCCAAGTTCTTGTGGCTGTAGGAGTGATTCTTTCACATGTTGAGCAAGGAGTTGTGTGATTTAACAGAGTGTTCTTCTCCTTAATTCCCAGGATTTTTTTTAACTCGTGAGTTGGAATGTGTCTGAGTTTTAGTGGGCTTAAAATTGCTCTCCTTTAAAGGTTCATTTGGTCAACAGCCCCTGCAATGTAAACCAGCTGTAAAGTGTTCACAGTGACTAATGGCCTCCTTCCAGCAACCTGAAATAGTGCTGCTTTTTCTGTCCATGTCTATGAATCCTAGTGAGGATTTTGGAAAGCCAGCCACTAGGCAGAGATATAAATTGTTCCTGTTTGACAATGAAAATCCCATTGGTATCTTCAAGCTTGACTGTATTTCCATGTGCCCGTGTCTAATATATAGAAATAGTTTTCTAATGTATGGAAAGGGTTTTAGTGCTAATATTAGAGGTTTCTTTTCTTTAAAAAAGAGGAAAAATAAGGAACCTAAAATAAAGTTTCTTTTTTGAAATTGTTAATAGTGCTAAAGTGGGAAAGTGAATTAGAAAATACCATCTATGAAAATGGAAAAATTGCTTATTTATTTTCCCAAACTCCTAATCAGCTAATGATTATTTCTTATTTGTACAAGCATGGAACCTATAAATCCTGCTAATCCTGCTGAATAACTGGTGCACTGCAAGCAACGAGACAAAAAAAAGGAGATTGTGTCCAGAAATAACCATCTGTGTAAAAGATGAAATTACTGAATGAGCTGGGGAGGACACAAGAAAACCAAGAGATGCTGTGGCTCACCACGATAGGCAGTGATCTCTAACATGGCAACAGCACCACCCCTGTGAAGCCAAGGAAATGATTCAAGGGGGGCGGTAAAGCAGCATAATTCTTCCAAGAGCCAATGGGCAGCATGAGCAACAGATTGAAGAAAAAAGCTTGATTTAAACTCAAACAGATGGGTGATGGATGTTCTTAGACGCCTGCTAGAGGTGAGCATAGTGTCCCAGTGCAGAACGAGAGACGAAAAGACACAGGAGGACAGACTGCAGGAGAGGCTGAGAGCAACAAAATGTGGCAGGCATTACATTTCCATACTTATGTGGCAGCATGAAGTCAGAATTCATTAAAGCCTTTTTATAGGTACGGTAGCAACACCATATGGAGTATTTCTGTCTGGCTGTAGCCACATGATAGTCTCTGAAGAATACCATGTGCATTCAGTATGAAGTCTGTGATACTGGAACTCTAGATGTGTGTGGAAGGGATATACACACAGAATTAAACTTATCTAGCACACAGAGGGACTTGTGTAGTGGGTCGACCACAACCAGCTGCCAGATGTCCCCCCAGCCACTGAATTGCTCCTCTACCTCAACAGGATAGGAAAGAGTAAGAGGTAAAGCTCGTGAGCCGAAATAAGAATGGGACATCACTCACCAGTTACCATTACAGCAAAGTTTATTAAGTGAGAGCAAGCAGGCGATGCTGCCATGTCTCATTAACAGATCTCTGCAGCTCCAAAAAATACTTGTGTTTCATGTGCTGCTCCTTGAAACAGTGTATAAAGCCCAACTGTGCCCAAATATCCCCTTTCCAAATGCCCATTCCAGAGAGGTGAGAAGCCCAGGAAGGCTTTCTGTAGTGTCCTGACTCTGGCTGTGTTAGTTGTGGTAGATCCCACTGGTGAATTAACTTCTAATGGTGTGGAGGAGCAGCCTTGGGTGAAAATGCCCAGTCTGAATTTAGTATCTCTAAACAGACAAAATCCTGCCTGCCTAAACAGCTATGAACTCAGGAATGCAAATAACCCAAAACGTGGGTGGTGGTTGTGTTGCTGCCATTGTTGATCAATATCAGAATAGTCCAGTTCTACCAAACCAGGGAGCGTTTGCAGCTCTTCATCGCGTGAAGCCCAATTCAAAGCATAAGATATGATAAGAACACTGATGCAAGTCTCAGAGCAGATTGCAGATCTGGAGCTGAAACCATTTCCATTTTCAGTTCAGCTAATTGGTTTCCAATTGCCTCTTTCATTTCACTGCACCCAAATGCTCATTTTCAAATCCAGGAGCAACTAAGTCTGTAAAACAGAAATATTTTTACTTAGCTTGTTGATTACCTGAAGCATTTTTCTGATATTAGTGAATTTAAAGCTGCTTAGGAGACTGATAAACCAGAGTTACTTAATTTACATTACTCCTGTAAAATGTAAAAGGTTCCAGTTGGTTCCTGCTGTACTGTTGTACTCATGTTGTGAGCTCATCACTTGAAATTACCATTAAGGCAGGACAAATACTTCGATGTCAGAAATGTTTTAGATTTAAAAGAAATTTGCATCAAGGAATGGTGCAGGTTTTGCAGGCTGTCTACACCCATATGGTGTGTCACACATGTGCCTCAGTTGCACGTGTTTGATGTGTGTCTTTTAACCAGCTATCTCTTGCCAGCCCAGAATAAGAATTATTTATGGGTTTTTTATGGTAGACTGTGGACATTTTAATTTTTCTTAGGTGTTTGCATGCTAAGGAAGACTTGTTATTTGTTAGACATTTACCCCACTGTCCATGTTTTCAGTTTGCCAGGCTGCGATTGTCTATGCCCATCCTCTTCTCTGAGCTGGCCCTGTTCCTTACAAAGAAACCTTTGAGAAAATGTTAACCAGAAAGATTTCATTGTTAAAGGCAGCAGACATCATGTACAGTGCATTAAATTCAGTCTTTTTCCAGTTGTCTTATGTAACAGCATTATGGAAATCTGGATAAAATCTGAATATGGTAATCCAAATATATATATCTATCTATATATATATCCATTTATATATACTCTTTGCACATTTTCAGTTGTAGGTTATTTTTATGTTTCTTTTCTTGTCAAGTAATACTTTTATTATAAAGATTTTAAAATGTTATGTTAAAGCTATATAGGTTCCTAACACGTGAGCAGATGTTGATGTACTTTTATCTTTAGACCGTCATAGTCACATCTAGCTTGTTGATATAAAGAAAAATAGCAATAGTTTTGAAAAATTGAATGGGATTCAGAAATGCTCAGATGACTAGAAAAATGTGTTAAAAGGACTGGGAGGGAGCTCAGTCTATTTCGTTGCAGGAAGACAGGGATCTGGGCTGTTGATTACAATCTGTGCATATATTTTCGAGGAACAGAAAATTGGTAATGGAAAAAAAACCTGGTGGTGACAAAGAAGCGATCCACCAAACTGGAGACTGAAGCTGGGCTTCAGACTTGAACTGGGTTGCTTTTCTAGACAGAGAGAATAACTCAGTAGTCACAGGGGCACTCACAGGAAGAGTTGGGATTTACCAGCGCTCGGCACCTGATGGTTGTCTAGAAGTTGTTCCCGTGTGAACATAGATAAATTGGAGGCATCGGGTGTTGTAGAGGTCACACTGCAAGTTCTGAGAGCGTCTGTTTTCTCCCAGAGTTGGGGCCGGGTGGGTGGGTGTGTTAGAGATGGTGCGGCCTGTGGAAGTGACAGGGTGGTCTCTGGATGAGATCAGCCGTACTTGGTGTCAGGTCTCCTCAGGGCTGTGATTGCTC
>WEIT01039480.1:222030-241021 GCA_013389985.1 Dryoscopus gambensis | reverse complement strand
GGTTCTTATGAACCTGATCCCTGAAGGTATGCAGCAGTCAAGAATGTACCATTCCTTATTGCTTTCCTTTCCCAGCGGCAAAGATGCCAAATACATCTTCACTAAAAGTTGTTTTTATATAATAAAAACCCAAGGAAAAGTTAAACATTGCTGCAGAGAGACTTGACAAAGCTGGAGGTGTCTGCCAGGGGAGTGACCATGGATGGAGAGATGTCTTCAGCTTTGTAAATGCTGTGACGTTGGAAGTCTGAGATGAAAAACCTCTCTGTCATGAGCCCAGTCAGCATTCAGGAGGGGAATGCATCTGTCATCAGTGCAGTGATTTAAAAGCNCTTCCTCAGCAAAATTAAATTAGGGATTGACATTTTGGTTCAGAATGTTGTGGTGAACATAGTTTAGTAAATTTGAACAGTTTTTCAAACATGTTTGCCAGTAAGCTGAATTTCACCATCCAGGTAATTGCAGCTGTTATTAGTAGTCCATCAAGTAAATTTTGTTTCATGTGTTTTCCTTTAGTAACTTAAAACTAAAGCAATGATTTAATGTTTTTGAAGTTCTACTTGGGGATGTACTGGGGTTTTTTTGACTCCTATATGCCCTACTAGTCAGCAAAATAAATCACAGTTCCCTTCCCCCTAAAGTTTACAAGGTAAAATCACAGTAAAGTCAGTGATGCATTCGTATTTTGATTTCATATGTGTCTATTCCCCACAACCTTTGATGTTAATTCAGAAGACAAATTTGTACAGTTTCTTTTGGGGGATTCAGGGCTATGAGGCTTGGTTTTCCCAACAGCAGATGGATTTTCATTTATCTGTTCCATTTANCCCAGTCAGCATTCAGGAGGGGAATGCATCCGTCATCAGTGCAGTGATTTAAAAGCATAAAGTGGCATAAACCCAATAAATTATTCCAAAAGTTGGTGAGGTTTTTGCATCTTTTAAATACAAAAACTTATGGTTTTCCTTGTGACAGGGGTTAAGAAATATCTCAGTGAACTACAGAGTAATAGATTCTCTACTTAAAAATTATGACCCATATCGTAATGAATATACAGCAAAAAGTCCCGCAGCAATAAAAGGAGATGGCCAAATCCATGGAAAAAAGAAAAAAAAGAAAACATGCCCAATAATATATCAAAACCAGTACATGAATTATCAAAACTAGAGCATAAAAACTGAGCTGGCTCTAAATATGAGTAAATGGGGTGTTTGAGGTGACAGCAATGACTTAGGTAAATGAGTGCTCCAAGGTAGAGCTGTGCTGTGCTGCCACATCCATCCGTGTCCACACTGCCTCCAGGGATTTGTATTTCCACATTTTGCTGATGATACTAAAAAAAAATACTGACTAAAAGTCGATATAGGTTCTAGCCTAATATTTTCTATGTGTTAGTTTTGATTAGAAGGAAAAGAGAATACTCTTTGATCACTGTATCTTCTGAGAGAAACTGACAGCCTGTGGATTCTTGCTGTATGTATTAAAATACAGGAATGTGTAAAGGAAGGGCTTTGGAACTGGCAGGGGGATGAAGCATTGCCCTGACTCTGTAGAAAGGATGTCCAGAGTGCAAATAAGAGCAAGTACAGCACTAATTATTCATTTGAAGGGTTCTAATTTCCAGGCAAATTGCTGTTTAGCAAATAAGAAGTTTTTAGTGTAGATTGGACAATCAAAATTAAGGCATTTGAGCCTTACAAAATAATGTCTTTGTTAAAATGGAAGGTCAAGAGATGCCTGAAACACATGTGAGATTAGGAGGAACATCTCTGTGTCTTCAAGATTTTTAAAGAAGTATATGCTGAGGTAATAGGAAAATTTGGCACTTAGGCAGTTTCACATATCCGGTACATGATTAATGAAGGGATCATGAAGGGATCCTTATGGTATGTCAGTGAATGAAGATTAATCCTTGATAAATTCACACTCTGTGGCTTAAAAATGCATGCTTTGATCTTTGGGAAATCATGTAGCTCTCTGTTAGTGAATTAATGGCAGACCATCATTTTAACTTGGATGTGTTTCATATCCAGTATCTCCTTATTTGAGCTGTGTATGTCGAGAAGCCACAAAAACCTACTTGGCTTCAATTTAAAAAAAAGGAAAAAAAAAAAGATAAATAAATTAATAAACATACCCCAAGGCAACAACCCAGTATGTTCATGGCTACGAATATAAATGCATTTAACAATAATGCGCTTTTTTTCCTATCTTGTTTTCATTGTTCTGGATACTCTCAAATGTTCTTTCTGTGTTGAATTCATGGCTTCAAGTGATACGTCTGCTGCAATGTGTTAAAAATGTGAGATGGAGTCAGGGTGAAACCTTACTAGGACCATCTCCAGTGCAATTCTGACATCTTCCATTCTGAAATCTAGAAAAAAAATTGCAGAAATACCAGATTGTAGCAGAATGGTTTGGCTTTTTATTTTTCACTGTTCCTTTGGCAAATGAAGGAATTTCCGTCATCCTCTAGTGATTTTTTTTGCAGCACTTTATTTTTCAGTGGCTGAGAAGCAATGTATGCTTGTCATTTGGGGAAATGTGTAGTCTAATGCCTTGAAGACCTCGTGTGGTTTCATTATTTTAAATTTACTGCTCCAAAGTCAACTCCCTGGACATTCCCCTTTGTCCTGTCCTCCAGGGCTGCTCCACATAGCTTTCAGGCCTTGAACCTCGTGATGGTTAAGCCAATATCCTCAGACAATATCTCCAGCATTGCTGACAGACAGAGGAAATGTAAAAGCTGAAGAAGAGGCCAGCAAGGAGTTTACAGCTACAGGTGCTCACAGCTTTCAGCATTGCTGCCAGTGGTTACCTGGCTCATGCCCTTAGAGCACGAATTCTCCTGTAAAACCTTGGAGGAGTCACACCTTCAGCATGCATGGTTTTGTCCTCTCACAGGTAATGGAAATGTTTTCAGGGCTCAGCTTTAATAAAACTAAGTGCGGCACAATTGGAACAAATCCTGTCTGGAAGATATTTTTAAAAATTTTCCAACTGAACCAGTCCAGATCGCTCATGTACTTCCTTTGCTAACCAGGAGGAGCATTTGTTTAATACTTTTCTTGAATGACTTTCTTGAATTCCCCCTACAAATGCTCTTTTAGGGGGAGGGTAGCGAATCCTTCAGAGAGCATGTGGCTTCTGAGGGATTTAGTTAGAAATTCAGTTGCTAGGAAGCCTGGAAAGAGAAATGTGGTATGAATAGCATGAATACATACCGTAGTCCTCAAATAGCCCATGTATCCATCTGTCACGTGTCAACATTTGTTTATGGAAATAGCCTTTCCCAGATGTCAGTCTACTTCATTCAAAATTTCACAAGTTTGCTGTAAAATTGTTTTATTCTGCTATGCAGATGAGTCCCAAGTACCTCTAGTGCAAATAATAAGCCTTGACCTCAAGCAAAGCACTTTTATTGTTGAGTTGCTGTACTTCTCCATTAGCTTTCTCTGCCTTTGTGCAGTTATATATGTAATTTATTCTTCACTTAAATTTTTTTCTGCTACAGATTTCGTAATTGCAGTTAAATCATTACACTGGGACAGGGCAAAGATTAATTTGATTTTAATTCATTTTTTAATTGCAATTTTCTCCAAAGCTTGAGTTACATTTCTTTATGTATTTAGATTTGCTACACTACTCTTACATAAGTATTAACCCACTTAAAGCTACGTATTACTTTTAATCTTAGAAAAATCCTCTCTTTAGTTTGGAAGACATTTCATCTCTGTTCACTGTGAAATTGCCACAAATAAGCAATGGAGTTGTATTGTTAATTCTATGTGCATGGCATTGAATCATTATTCTTGAAGGCATTTATGAATTTTCCTTTGAATAAGGAATCTAGTTTTCAAATAAATGTGTGGATTTAATGTTATCTCAGAGACACGTCTGAATTTTTCATGTTCTGTATCTAGACTATGCTTGTCTAGGCAAGGGCTTTCTGTTGTCCCTTTTGGTCACAGCAATCATCTGACCTAGAAGCAAAAGCACACTGAAGGAATCACAGTTGTCACCAAGTTTCCCCACTGTCCAAGTGTGCTTTACAACTCAAAATCCATTTTGGAATATAAGTTTACAGGATCTCCGTCTTTGTTGCCAGGTACCACATGTAAAATGATAAAGAAAGTGGATTCATCTTGGTATTGGCACATGCATAAATTGATAATATGTGCCCATGTTGGTGCTGCTTCTCAAAAGGCTTCACAGTTTAATGTTCCACCACCCATGTTCTCATGGGAAAGATGTCCCCACTGTAAATTGCTTTCTTTCCTGGAAAGCTGGTTGGGTCAGGATAGGTGACAAGGCCAGGAGCAAAAAGGATTCTGCAAGTCTTCACAGAGCAGAACTTGTCTTCTAAATTTGTCTGAAGAATTAAAACAGCAAAATGATCGTCACTTACAATAAAAAGCCTTTTTAAATTTCTACAATCTTGTAGTTTTATCACTGTAAATGTTTTGGGAAATGGTGTTTTTTGCCTCTCACACAAACCTGAGGACCACCAGGAACACGGACCTTTTCATCCTCACGTTAGCAATCATGCTGCTGTTAGTAAGAATGAGAATTCCAGTTAATAGCACTTTGTTCCAGGAGCAGGCACAGGTAGTGTTTGATGTCACCTCCTGGGCTTTGCAGTGTTACTCCAGTGAGATCACTTTGAAGGAGCAGACAACATCTGTCAGCCCTTAGTCATGGAGCAAGGCACTGACTGCTCTGTCACGTCATGATCCCAACATGCCTTCCCTGGGTATATCCTTTGTGCTCAGCAGCAATATTTCAGGAAGATGTGCGAGGATTTCAGATGCCTCTTGATGAGGAGTGACGCTCCAAAGGCCGCAGGGTGCACTGGTGGCCAGTGGCTCCACCTGGAACAAATGATGGCAAAGCACGCAGGAGACTGAGCCAGGATTGGGTCCAGAGGCACTGCTCAGCATCACACACAGCCCAGGAAATCCACAGCCTGGAGATAGCTCCAGGGCCAAGCCAGGGAGCCCAGGGGTCATGTCCAGGTCTGGATGGAGGAGACAGGAGACCAGATGCAGATGCAGCTGCTCTGCAACTGCAGCTTGAAATCAGCTCCAGCATTTTTATTGGTTTCACCCATTTCATCACGTTCCCTTCCTTCTGAGAACAGCATCTCCCAGCTTCCCAGCAATGCCGTGTCCCTGCCTGCGTGCTGGTGTCTGCCAGGGGTGTAGGGGACAGTGGAGCATCAAAAATCACAGCAGTAACCAGAAAGACTTACGGGAACTTTGCAAAGACTTGCAGGAACTTCAGGCAGGTTGTTGTAATGGATTCACCACATTATTTAACAATTCTGAAGTATCTGAGAAATGCATGTGTTCCCCAGCAATTCAAGAGCCATTAATTAAGATGTCACTCAAGTGGATTATTCGTGCTTGTACAGTGTCACCTAAACACTGGCCCTGCCTGTGATGTGTCCGGCTTGGTGACAGTGATGGAGCTTTCTGATGTTGTTAGGAATTTGACTGTGTCCTAAGCTTTTCTGTAAGTAGCAGTGTAATTCCCATAAGTTTCCTGGATTTTATGTGCTGTTCTGGATACTGGCAGCTTAAGTGCTTTTATGGGTAGTTTGTGCTGCCACTATGACATTACAGCATTTGGAAAGATTTTGGTGAATCTCTGCCCAGTACTGTGCCCTTCCTTTATAAGAAAGATTTTATTGGTGGAGATTAAGTAATAATGAAGAAATCTAAAAAGTTCATGTTTATTTAAAATATGAATATATTTATTTATTGAACAGGTAATTAGTCAGAATAAATATGAAGATTATCATCTCAATGAACTCACTTTCTACACAAAGGTTTCCTTTCACCACCTGGTAATAACATTGCAGAGCTGCCTCTCCAGCACATCTCACTGCAACCTTGTCAATGTTTTAATAAGGCAACTGGGAATTACTGTGTTTTCACACTGCATTTAGTCCCATTTTACACTTAGGCTTTGTAAAAGAGAAGTGCAATAGGTAAGGATTAAGTGTTAGTACAGCTGTAAGGCAGCACTTGTACAGCAAGTGCTGGTAACGTGCCCAGTTCTTGCTGCTGTAGATACCAGTGCTGAGCCTCTTTTAAATTTGCTCATGTTCATAGCATCTAGTCGTGAACAATGAGTTGTTGTTTCATATTCCACATTAATAATAAAACCAGAGCTTTGCCTAAAGTTTCTGTGTGTGAGCTCCAGAGTCTGTTTTTCAGGTAGTTTAGCAGAGAGACCTAAAGCAGCGTCATAAAGATTAATTTAATTTGGTTTGGGAAGTGCAGTGTGGGTCTGCTTGTTTGATTCCTTGTGCTGAAATGATTTTTTACATTTTCTTTTTCTGGTGGTTGTGGATTTGTCTCTCAATGAAGTGTTTAGGGTTTGATATATGCATGAAAGGATGTCTTCTCCAAGATCCATGTAGTACATATTATTTGCTCTATGCCTTGAGCCTTCTGTGCAGTCATCTGTGTTCATTCTGGAAAGATGGCAGAAAGATTCCTAGTAAGAATTGGGTGATAAATCAGGATTGCACTGTAACTAAGGTAATTGTGGTCCTGAATTTGCTCAAGTGTTTAACTTCCCATACTACTTTATTCTAAACATGGAGGTGATATGAACACTGGGTTTTCAGCTACCAAGATGAATGAAAACGCTTACTATGTAGGTGGCTGGCTATAGGGTTTTATCACATCTCTAAAATAGAAACAATATTCCTTTTCATTTTTGTGGAGACTTTTGCCTGAGGATGTTAATGCAGCTTTATAACATTCTTGGGAAGGAGAAGAACGTTATTAAATCTAGTCTGCCAGCAGAGTAGATTTAGTCACACTCTAGCAGAGAGCGTGTACCCCAGTGGGGAGCATATTTTCCCTGTCTCTAGAGTTTAGAGCTTATATTGGACAAAGTCTTGGTGGCAAATACATATTTATTTGCAGATAAATAAGTGCTTTGCAGCATTCATTCTGTCTCATCAATATGGTTCATCAAATCAGAGGAAACTGCTTGCACATCATCGGGGTCGAACTGGGACTAATGTAAATAAGCCTGTGTCATCCTAACAGCAGTTCTCCCCATTTAATACAGTGATTAAATCTGGCTTAAATCAGGGGATGTCTTTTGTGTGGGATAAATAAAGATGAAACAGCACTGCATTTCCAGGACTCTTTGAAACTCTGAGAAACCTGTAAGAGCTGTCTCATTCAGGAATCAATGTTCATGGCAGAGGAATACACACGATGTTATGATGTTTTAAAAGCCACAATATGGGTTCAACTTAATTAATTATGAAATAGTGATTAGCATCCTCTTCTAATGTTAGCTGGCTGATGCCGTGGGTAGCTCCCTTTCAGAAATGTATTTCTTTTCCTCCCTTTGAACACATTTCCCCCCACTTCCTCACCTTATTTTTTTTTTTTAATTTGACACTTAGATATGGACAGGTTTGTTGATTAGAAACTGAGATGATACTGCGTCTTTGGTACATGGGCCCTCTGAAATTTCTTTTCCCAGTGGCCTTGACCTCATTCTTCCTTTGGAATATGTAGGTCAAATCTAATAGAAGATTTTGATAGAAGATATCAAAGCATCTTGGCTTTGTCCCTGTGTGTCTTCCTTGTGGTCTAGTAACTATCACTGTATCTATTTTCAGGTGAAGCACACAATGAACATAGCCTATTTAGGGCATTTACTGAAGACATTGAGGAAAAAGCACCTGGAAATTTATTCTGTCTGTAATTCCCAGAACTTTGTCAGTTGACTGAGAATACATGGAAAATTAAATGATCTTACATAAGACAAGGCCTCAGAAAGAGGGGGTGAAGCACATGGTGGAAAAGGTGGTGTTGGAGGCAAGATGGGTTCAGCAGTACTGGGAACAAGTCCTGTGCTTCAAAGGGCTTGGCTGTGTGCTCACTCCAACTAAAGGCAAATAAAAAAAGCTTCCTTCGCCTTTCTCTGCTTTCTAGAAAATTCCAACAAACTGTACCAGCCTTAGAAATGCCTCGTGGTTTGCAAGCAGGATTTTTAAAGAATGGATGTATTTATGTGGCAGTTGATAGAAAAAAAAAATCTAAATAACTGACATCTATGTGATGAATTCTATGTGCTTGCCTGAGGAATCAGTGCCCTCTGATTTTCACAGTGTGTTTTCAATTATTTCTGACTCAGTCTGAAAGAGTTGGGGTTGTTCAACCTGGAGAAAGAAAGGCTCTGGGGAGCCTAAAGGGGCTCCAGGAGAGCTTGAGAGGGACTTTGGAAAAGGGCATGGAGTGACAGGATATGGGAGAATGTCTCCACAATGATAGAGGACAGGGTTAGTTGGGATATTGGAAGAAATTCTTTACTGTGAGGGTGGTGAGGCCCTGGCACAGGTTGCCCAGAGAAGCTGTGGCTGCCTCATCCCTGGAAGTGTTCAAGGCCAGGCTGGATGGGGCCCTGAGCAAACTGGGATAGTGGAAGGTGTTGGAATGAGCATGGTAGGGGTTGGAATGAGATGATCTTTAAGATCTCTTCCAGCCCAAACCATTCTGTGATTCCATGACGTGCCCTGAGAGAAGCAGGAATGCACTTTCCTAGAGGAAACATAATAATTCCGTAAGTATTTTGTTTGCAGATGAAGAATATCGTGTGTAAGTGTAATGGATCTGTCAGCTGCAAGTGATTTCTATGTATATAAAGAGAGATCAAAGATATAACCTCCCTAAAACAGACCTCTTTATGTAATTGTTATAAAGTATTACCGCAGGCGAGATAAATAGAGGCTCATCATGGTGATAGAAAGTTGAGTTCAAGCCTTATAAGAAAAGTATTTTGCGATTATTGCTGTTCATGTATTTTAATTATTTAAAAGCATACTATCAAGAACCAGACAGGGTCTTTATATATATAAACATTACAAAGCTGATCTATTTTTCCTTTTTCTTTCTTTAAGGTTTTGACCAGCAAAATGTTTTATGCAGGCTATCTGATATCAGTTCAAAGTGGGAAGAAAATGAAAATAATATAAGAGAGGTTAGAGTATTTGACTGAAGTGAAAGGAAGCAACAATTTAATTAGTTTCTAGCAGGGACCATCATTTCAGTTGCTTTTGCTAGGGAAATAAGGTATGAACTTTTAGACTGTGTTTTATGAGCAGGTCTATAAACCCCTCATAAAGTTTCAATAGAGGTGGAGAAACCTGATCTTGGAAACATTTTTACAGCAACCTCAACCTGGATGTGTAGAAGCAAAGATTTAGTGTTGTTTATAAATGTTTCTAGGGCTAGGGACTAAAAAGAGAAAATAGCTGGCAGAGGTTTTAATTCACCTTGTATCCAACAGAGGAATGTCCAGAAGGAGATGCAGTGGTGAGAGGCACCTCTGCTGGGTCCTGCCCCCCTTCCTTGAACCAAGGACTTGTACCATGCAGTCATTCTGTCTTTTTTTTCTTTCTTCTTCACAGTAGTAATTTAATTATTATTTGGCCGAGCTGCACTTACTGCAGTATCTTTCATACTAATTTAGGCACTTCAGCTCTTGAATGATTAATGTTGACTGTGCTCAGAAATCTCACTGAACCTTTCCAGCCCTGAGATGTGTTGAAGTGTATGAACTGGTTTTGATGTGAAGTCGTCTGTGACAAACAGGAATAACTAATTTGGGCTAATTTATGTATTCCATAAGCAGCCATAACCTTGTGGTCTTGGCCAGTTTAAGGCTGTGTCTGACTTAGTGTCTGTTGGTTCTCTGAGGGCTTTGGGGTTGCTGCTTTCAAGAGTTTTCTCTCCTCCCAAATATCTTTTTGATATTAATCCCCCTCACTTGCAATGCTTGCTGTACCTCTAATTCTGATCACTCTATATATTGTATATACATGTATTTTAACCTTTTCCATCTTGACTAATGCCCACTGCAATGACATATATGAAACATTTCATTTTAACTAAACCCAGGTCCAGCATTTGCCTCACAGCTCTAACATGCATTAATAAACCCACTGACATCTACCATTAGCACTCCATATCTGTCCTTTGATCAATTCCTGTTTATAAACAAAAAACAGCATTAATGTTTCATTTCAAGCCCAGTAACTCACAGTGGAGAGAGCACTTTCTCGGAGTTCAGACAGGCAGTCAGATGCACCATGTCCTCTTTATTCACTAATTTGTGTAGGCTGTTGAAAAATTGCTTTCCACACGAAATTAAATATCCTAGGAGAGAAGATGTTTTGAAAGCTGGGTGGCAAGAAATGTTCATACAGTAATTAATATTCAGTGCAGAAGAGAAGTTGGCTGTTAATTTTCACAAGTAGTTTATGATGGCAGGAGTACTTTAATACAGAAAGCACTTCATAGGTAGAGAAAAATAGATAACTATTATCTGTGAACAACAATAGAAGCTATACATCAAGCTGTTGATGTAGCCATCCCATTTTTAAGATTTAGTGAGGCTTGCTTTTAATTTTAGTCTCTACCAAGCCTTCCTGACACATCACTGCCAAGTCTCTCAGTCTGTTGTAGTGCTAAACTGAGCGCAGTCCCTTTCATAAATAAACACACCCCGTTATTGATTGTCTGTGAGTACAAAACTCAAAAAGTAATATTTGGGCAATAAACCTTCATAAAATTTGGTCATTGTCTCCTCTACTTTTTAAATATATTTTCATTAGCACACAGTAGATTTAAAATGAAATAGGAATATAAAATTTGTCCTACCAGCTTGCCAGTGGTTCTTGCCACTCACTGTTCCCAGGCCAGGCTCCTCTGAGTCTTCAGCAAAGTTGAACACACCTGAGGTCAAGCATCTTTGAAAATACTCGAAAAGAAACAAAATGGCTCCATAGCCCTCCCACAGTCTCACCTGCTCCTCCTCGAGGTAAAAATGTGAGTCTCTACCGTGTGTTCTTTATTAAATAAATCAGTCATTAAATATAAAATCTTACTGAGCCATTTGATTTACTTAGGAGAAACAGATTTAAAAGACTTACATGAAGTTGCCTTTTGATTTTACTGCATCTAAACCAGTAATCAGCTAGTTGGTGTCAATGTGGGGTGTTTTCATGTGTGTAAAATTTCCCTTTGGGCTTTTAATTTTTTTTAAAAAATCAGACAGTTAAAAAATGGCTGCAGGAAAGGCAGAGCATGGTGAGCTGCTCTTTCTGCTTGGACTTGCTTTAATTGCAATGCCCTGCTAACAGTTCAGGTCTTAATTTTTAGTGGAGGATACTAATATTTAAGTTTGCTTAATGTCAAGTCAGTTGTTGAGGGGAAGCAAAAATCCACTAAAAAAATTATAAAATATTAAAAAAGAGAAACCAGGTACCGATGAATATTTGTTCTCCTCTCCCACCCCCACTCGTGTTCTACCATGGGGCAGGATATTGTCATAAAAATTTGATATAATTTGTGGTTCTTCTCTCCACAGAAAAGGTGAGGTCAAACCATCCTCTGCCTGGTGGGAACCTCTAGGTCATACAGCATCCCAGGAATGAGTTGTGAGTGTGATGGGTTATGTTGTACATTCCCATTAGACCAGCAATTCTCAGAATGGGGGAGAGAGCCTGGCAAGGTAAATGAGAATTAGTTCATTGCTCAGGGAGGAGAATTTGTGGTTGGAGATACTTAGAAACCACTGCTACAAACTGTCATGACTTTGCATCTTTGTCTCCAGGCAAAGGCAAGGGCCACAATTAAGATAATACAGTTCTTCTAACAACATTATACCTTCTGGATGCTGTGGCATCACCACTCTTGGGTTGGTGTAATTGGTCTCTTCTCAGCATTGATCCTAGTGTTCTCTTCCATCTTCTTTTCTGAATGCACTGGAGGAGTGCTGTGATGGATTACTGCTTGTTGGGCTGCTGTCTCAGTCATTAAACCTTGCAGCAGTGAAGCATGGGAATCTCCACAGGTCTCCTGAGAAGACTGAGAAGAGTGGATTTTCTGCTCAGTCTCCTGTAAATTTGTCTTAAGCTCCTTGGGGAGATGCCTTATGTGTGGGTCAGACTGGATCATCCCAACATGAGTGGCCAGAAGAGGACATTATTCCATTTGTATTTTGACTAACTGCTGGGTTTCTCCTGAGTCTCTGCTGGGGGTGAGAGAAAGGTGGGAAGAGCCAGCCCTACCAAACATTAAAGCTGGGCAGTTCTCATGTGAAAAACTGATCCTAAAAGAAGAAAAATTATATTTTAATCCAACTAAAGATGATTTTTTTAAGGAAACCTAGTGATGGAGAAAGCAGAGAAAAAACCCCCCACAACTAAGAAATGTTGATATGATTTGCGTGTTCTTCAGTAGAACAACGAAAAGAAAGTTTGGTCTCTAAAGTGTTGAGGAGGTGAAAGGAAGATCTGCCTGTTTTAAAGAAACACTTAGTGGCACATGGGGTTAAATAAGGATTGATTTTCCTGGTTGAGTGCCCAGCCCTGCTGCCGGTCATGTACCTGCATATGCAAAGTGCTCTGTGTGATGTGGTACCTTCAGGGGGCCTGGAGAAGATGTGTTTTGGTTCACAAAAACATTACCAGTGTCCTGAGGAGCAGGAGAACAGTGGACATCCAGCTCTGTGTGTCTGGAGAGTGGATATGAATCTAAGGAATTAAATTTGGAGTTCTATCAGTTTTTTAGACCTGAACTTTTGAGTGTCTGAAACAAAACCTGGCCTATTCCAGCACCTGTGTGGAAAGCTGACTTCTTTGTTTGTATTTATTTTTAATCTACTCTTGAGATCTAGCAATGGGATTTATACCACTTCCTCAGCTGGTGGTTTGGAGGCTCATCTGTTATTTCCAAGATGTTTGCCAGGATCTGAAATAGTACTCAGAACTGTCCTGTTCTTCCACATCCTTAATTGAAGTTATAGCTACAAATTTCAAAGGTGATCATAAAAGTTCTGAAAAAAAAAAAAAGAGTATTTTTAAAACAGCTGCTCTGCAGCCTTTCTTTGAAAGAGGAGAATGAGGGAACATCAGTATTTTATTTCAAGTAGTGGAGAGTATCCCTGTTAATGATGGATAAAATATCCATTTCTTTACTTGGTTAATGGCTGTTATTTTAGTATTCATAAAACACAGGAATATTTGCATTTTTCTTGTAATTTTTGGGCCGCACAGCATTTTACAATGGCCAAATTATGGCAAAGGTTTTTTTTCAGTCCTCTTTTGAGAGAAATAAACCCATATTAGGAAAAGCTGCAGGTATTGTTGGTTCGTCCTAGCCAAGAGCTAAAGCATTCAACCTCATAGCTACAGAGTTGAACTGGGCTGAAAAATGTGGATACAGACCTGTGCTGTAAAACACTTTGAAACCAGCACAATTTCCTATTTTGCAAAGCTGTTTTTAGCCCTGTTCAAGCCTGGCCAGAGAAATCCCATCACCTGGCAGATGAGGGGCACATTTTGAAACATGGCAACAGGACAGTTGTGAATCCTGCTATGCAGAGCCCTCTAAATGCACCAGAAGGATGCTCAATGCATATTAAGAAAGAGGTCAAGTCCTGTCTGTGCTCTGGAGAGGTGATATTTGATGAAATTGCATCTGTGCTTCCTCATGTTATTTATATCCAAAGATATTGCGTTCTGATACAATCTCTGTGTTATCTCTGGTACATACAGTCTCCCTCAGGCTTCTCGTGAAAATGAGGCATTTATGATTTCCCTGGAAAATTAGATTTTACCTAAATACATCTACACTGATTACAAAATGCACTGCAAAAATCTTCACGTTTAGGGTTGCATGAATATTTCCATCCTAGTTCCTTGACTGTGACATTAAACCTTTCTGAATTTTTCCTCTGAGGAGAAATTCTTCCCATCCTGATATCTGCCTGAGGACTAATACATGGCTTTTCAACTTTGAGTAAAACTTGTTCGTCTACTTTTGAACAGAATGTGAGACAAAAATAGTACTTTTCTTATTATTAAATAAGCACAAGCAAATAGATCTTGCAGCTCAGGTTTTATCTTTGGTTGTATAGAGCACCATCAGCCACAGCTTGAATACATTTAGGGGCTTTAACAATTCATAATTGTTTTTAAGGGAACTTTAAGGGATAACTTAACCCTTAAAGGGTTAAACAGAATTTGTCTGTAGTGTTTTGAGTCTGGACCAGATGAACCCACTGTGGTCCCTTCCCACCTTATCCATTCAGTGAGTCTGTGATTCTGTAATAGTTTTTTCTTGCTTTAGACTTTGCAGTTTCTTTAAAAAAAGTTTTCTTATGACTAAAGAGAAAACACATAGGGTTTTAAACTATTATTTCAAATGTGACAGCAGCTGGGAAAAAAAAAGGCTTTTGGGTAGAAAATCAGCAGTTTAGCGACTGCTTTGTATCAAAAAATGGTACCGTATGTCCTGAAGGCATGATCTTGAAGACAGTAGTTTGTATAAAAAAGCAACTCAATATCTAATTTCTCTTGAGAATTCAGCCTCTTTTATCTGTAACAAAGTACCACCCTAGGGGACCACCAAGCGAGGCTTGGTCAGGGAATTTCTTTTGCTAAATGTCATTACCATAAATGCAACAGTTTTGTTGTGGAAAAGAACTGTACTTAGCTCAGTGCAGGTGATATTTTTAGCAGGAAACCTTTTGGGTTTGATCACTGGCAGGATGCTCAGAATTGACAAAATGCTTGGAAGTTACAGGATTCGTCTGGATTTGTATTGCTTTGCTCTGTAGGAAAGGGGCCAGCCAGGAGATCTCTCTGTCTCCACAGAAGGAGGAAAAAGTGTATTTGGCCAGACAAGATGACTGCTACTGAAAAGAAGCATCCATGGCAATGTTCTGCTCCTCATATTTGTTGAAATGCAAGCAAATGAATTCTTACTTCACTTATAAGTCACCACCAGTGCATGAAGTCATAAAGAGGGGGGTATTTTGAGTTTTGGCAGCTGTGAATGGAGAAGGAAACTGTTTTCCAGATTTATATTATCTTTCATAGTTCCACCTTTCCATTTTTTTCCTACTTTGCTCTTGTGAAGAAGGGCAGCCTTTAAAAATTAATAATTGCAGTAATGATAAATGCAACAGCGGATGGGAAGGGAGGGGAAATTAGTTTAAAGGGAGAGTTGGCAATCATACAGAAACATCCTTAAGCAAAAATTTAGAATTTTTTATGAAAACCAGACCCCTGCATCTAAAACCACTTGAAACGGAATTTAGAGCCCAAGCAACTGAAAGTTAATTTTAATTTTTAATGATAACATTTCTGAAATTTACCGAGCAAACTGAAGCAAAGCAATTGCTTTTCAACAGCAGTATCTGCTTCATCCTCAGTATGTATTTGAAAACTTCTCTGTGCCTGCTAAGAGAGAGCTGCAGCAGTGCTTGTTGCTGGCTTCCAGCTGTCCCATTCAATGTCATCAGAGCATCTTTGAGATTCTTAAAGAAGTTGTAACTTACTCAAAAAAATCAGCACCTTCCAATTTCATATGTTAAATTATTTAAAAAACTAGGGGAAAAAAGAGCATTGGAGATGTATGTTGGTAAAGCAGAGGTATGGTACACCAGCTTCTGTGAGATTCACTAGACTTGCATGCATAACTAGAAATATGTCTAGCAAAGTTAGCACAAGTGTTTTCTAGCACTCTGCATATTTAAAGTAGAGCCTGGTTGCAAATTCTTACATGAAAATGATCACCAGGATAATTGGATAGAGGGGGGAAATACATAATCACAGAATGGGTAAGGTTGGAAGGGACCATACAGGGTCACTTGGTCCAACTTTCCTGCTCAGTCAGGGTCACACCAGGAGGTTCTGGACAAGGTGAGTGAAAATGGAGGTAAAGGAATGCTTTGCACAAAATCACATTGTTTAAAAGAGGTGGGATGATGTGAAATAAAGGGGCTTAGGCCAAAGAACACAGTTCCCATTTTGGACACCTTGGGAGGAAGGAGGGAGCTGGGTGCAGTGGTTTCTGAGGGCAGGGTGGGGCGTGGTTTTGACATTGAGGGGATCACAGACAGCAAATGCTGGCATTCTGTAGAGGTGGGGAAAGGGCTCCCTGCTCCCTCCACCGTGAAGTGCGATATGTGTGGGGAGTTTTCTTAGAAGTCCATCAGTAACTTGATGAGAGTAAACCAGGCACAGAGGGAGCCTCTAAAGCATGTGGCGGAGTGGAATAAAGATGCCTTTAATCAATGCTTGCTTTCCTGTATTGCCCAGTCTAGAGCAGGCATGGAAAGACAAATCCAGTGCCAGGTTTCTGAGCGAGTCCAAGGTAAAAACAATGTGCTGTGCTTGTCACAGCTGTCTGACTCAGAGAGGCTTTAAGGTATGTGCTTCATCTGCAATAAGTTTCTTATTTGCAATAAGTTGCTTTATTTTCACCCAGCAGAGACTGCCTTTTTGTTTGCTCTCCAGTTCCTTTATGTAAATAGATGTTAAATAACAAGAACCTTGTCCTCCTCTCCAAACTATGGGAAAGTCCACACTATTGATGGCAGTTTAATGAGGAGTTAATACATAAGGTTGTTTCCAAGCCCCAGGGATGGCAGGGGTTCATCAGGCAGTGGTCTAGGTGCAGCACTCAGCTCCTCTTGCTCAGTTCCATAATGGGGCAACTCCAGAGGAAATTAGTTGCTCAATTCCGGATCAAAACACATTATATTAATCTCCCTCTACTACCAGTTTGGATTAGAGTGGTTTCTTTAATCATATTAACTAAAACCTATTAATTGCATTCTCCTCTTGAATGATGTTTTGGAGAGAACCTCTACACACCTCATTTTTTGTAAGTGATACACTGAGGAGCTCCATGCAGCATCCTCAAGGGATCCAAGGGTTGTAAACAACCTCAGGGTTACCTTTTCCATTGGCTTGAGGAATCCCCATGAACACATGTGCATACCTATTCCTTCATGGGGTCCAAAATAATTCCTTAATGAGAAGCAAGCTAAAACCCATTACCATAAATCTGTTGTTTCATACCATGGAAATGACTAAGCTGGGTGTGCTGATAGTTCACATGCTCCTGTGTTGTGTTGCTTATACCAAAGTAAATATTCTTTTGGACATCAATTAACTTCTCTGAGTAGTTTTGCCTATTTTGAGCACTTTACAGACACCATACAGAGGTAGTGAACCAGCAGTGTGAGAGACTAAGAATTTGACACTGCTTTGCAAGCAGTGCAGTTTATTCTTTTACTTCAGCACTATGTCATTTGTGTGCCTGGGCAGAGATTGACTCTGTAGCATTTGTCACTATGGATGTAGGCAAAGGCTGCAGATTTTAGTCCTTAGATTAGTGGTTTAGTTATTGGAGAGCTAAGGGAAAAACTGTCTGAAGTCTGTAATGGAAGCCTTTGCTCCTCTGAAGTGCACCAGCTTGCATTACTTTGGAAACTTGTCCCATTATTGTTAATGAAACCTGTTCCTAAAATCTGTTTCCCCAAATGCTCACCAGAAACAAAGCATCGCACAACAAGATTTATAATTATAGAGAGATGTCTCTTCTCCTTTTTGTACTTTGTAGTTTATTTGTGCTTTCTCTGTAATAGAGAAACATATGGAAGAGAATAAATAGAAAAAATCATGTCATGGGGGAAGGCAGAGAGAGATTAGGAGACACAGCCAAAAGAGAGAAAGTGTGTTTCCACGTATGTCACTTCCATCATTACAACACATCAAGTCAGTTTATAATCTGTCTTCTTGTTTATAAGAGTATCACAGTCTCAGCCAGAAGATGATGGACTGAAACACGGGCTCTTGAGCTGACAGCACTGACAATCTCCCTGCTACAGCCAGAATGGCCCAGCTGCCTTCTTGGGTCGTGTCCCAAATGGTGAGCAAGACACACCGAGTGGAGCAGTCTGTGGTGCAAGGTGGTTCTTGTAGCAGTGTACAGGAGGTTTTACTCTGCTTCCAAGGACAGGATATTCCACCGTGTTTCAGGCTTTCAGTTTGACTGTCAGACTAACTTTGCTTTCTGAAGACCTTGCAGAGATTTATAATGAAGGCTGGAGACTGAAAGAAATGGGAGGAGAAGGAAGATGAGGTATTTTTGTAGCCAAGATTTGAAACACCTGCCCAGTACTGAGTTTTCCTGGCAAGCCAGCCCTGGTCAGTACAAGGCTCTGGGAAATTAAAATAGCTCCTCATGATTAGCATGGATTTATAGCTCTTCATCAGTTCTTGTTTAGCTCATAAATATCCTTGAAATACTTCTAAGATACATACCTTACATAAAGGGTGCAAATAATAAAATATTGCAAATATTTAGAAAAACTTGATCTTTTTCATTCATTACTGTGTGTTGCTGAAGGACAGTGAGAAGAGAGAGAATTTACATAGGAAGAGCTGAAGCACAGAAGCAAGTTGAATTTTTTCAAATCTCTCTTATGCAATACAGAAACCCCTGCAATATTGATCCCCTGCTTTGTATTACTTTAAGTGGTAGAAATGCCCCTTCTGAAAATTTCTGAAAGTACTTGAGGAACATCAAGACTTAGCTGTAGGATTATTGTTGCCATTGATTATAATTTAAAGTGACCCATCTGCTTTCCTTTATGCTAAGGCATGGGATCTCTTCATTTTGTGTACAGATCCACTCCTCAGCTTGCAGCTGATGAAATATGGACCCTTTGCCTTTAGGAATAAAGAGGCAGCACGAAACACTGAGGATTAGCTGCCAAAATAGCTTCTGCACTTTTGTGTTTAGGACTTGCTTTGTAGAAAATGGTTTCTTTTCACTGTAATTTTGCTGTTACAAAGAGGAAAGATAGTGGCACATTGTGCCAGAGCAGGGCAGTCCATTAGAGATTTCTCTCTTTGATCAGAGGAAAAGCATAACTAATTGCACCTTGTCTTGTCACCCAGTGGATTGAGGCACTTCAGGTTGCAGTGGCCTCTGTCCTTTTGAGATGTGGTGTGGCTTCATATTGATCCTTTCACTTCTAATTGAGCAAAACCCCTTTGTTAGCAACCTGTAAAATGGAAGTGATAATTGTTACCTAGCCAGGAGGAGTGTTATGAAGTCTAATTAGTGAATTTTTTGGTGCTCATGGGGGC
>WEIT01039480.1:209346-222018 GCA_013389985.1 Dryoscopus gambensis | reverse complement strand
AAAAAAAAAAAAAAAAAAAGTACGAATGCTTCATTGATTTTTCTCTTTTAAGACTGTATTAATTCTGCTGTTGTGGAATTGTTCTCAGGGCTTTCATGTACGAGATGGGCAATCTAAGCAGGCTTTTAAATCCTAAAATATTGTGGGTCTCAACCAATATTAAGTACAAAGGCTTTTTCTCACAAATGTAAGGAAAATAACACTTCAGAGCCCTTCTCTGCCTTTCAGTAGGCTGTTAGAAAGGGAAATTATTTTAAATAGAGATGCAAAGCAAATCATAGCACTTCAATAACAGCCTCCTCTTGTTGCTGTTCAGGAATGTAACTTTGCACTTGTGAGTTTTCCTCTAAGTTTGCAAGGTCTACTTGAGTAAAGTGTGTCCAAGACAGACAATGTTTCCTGCCTTTCTGACAAGCTTAGATGATTCTACCTCTGTTCTGTCTTTGTTCTTTTAGGTCTGAGTTTTGGGTTGTTTTTTTTTTAAGTTTCTGTCTCTGTCTTCAGCACTTCTAGGTAAATCAGACTTACCACAGCAAGCCTTCCAGTAGACTGCATGGACTCTTCTTCCAAGTGGTTTTCTCATTATAAATATGCTCCTTAAAGCAGTGTTATATAAAGTGTGGGCAAGCTTCACAAAAATCCCCCAAACTACAAGTTGTGTGCTGATGGTAAAACATCTCTGAGCTTGATGCTCTTAGGGAAGTTGTCTGGTCGTCAGAAGTGCTGTAGCCCCATCTCTGCTCTGTTTCATGCTGAGCTCTGTTAAAAATATCCTCCTTAAGGAGTGCTTTTTCCAGATTGTCATGGATTGGGAACAATAAAAACAAATATATATTGCCAATGAAATTATAGCCCTGATGATATGAATAGTTGGACTAGAAGGATCAGTGGAAATGCATTGCTGCCCAGTCTGAGTTTCCAGTAGAGCCAGGTAAAGGGCTGGCCAATAGTTTTGGCCTGATTTGTAAGATAATTTTAGCAGATTATGAAGAGTGCGGTCCCTTCATGCAGCAGCATGACTGGGATTTCAGAATTATGGCTCTAGTTTCTGTTGGGTGCTGTTAACCCTAAGAAAAATTTAATGAGACAAGTGACCTCTTTGCCTTCTCTCTGTCCGTCCTCTTCCCTCACTCCAGTTCAGGAAATCCATGTGGGTTTTGTTTCTATTGCTGTAGCCTGATACCCAGCACATGCTAGTGAGGGGGGCACTGAGAAAAGCCTGGCTGAACCGAAGTCAGCCTGGTGTTCCGTTTACTGAGGTGCAGCTTTCAGTCAGCAGAGGTGAGATTGCAGCTCTGTGCTGCTCTCACACAGCACCCCTTTCCATCTTGGGTATAGAAAATAACAGATGGGCTGATTTTACTTGCTGTTGGTCTAATAATCTAATCATGTAAAGGCAGAAGACATTTCTTCCACATCTCTATATTTAGGAACAGTTTCACTTTGGGATTTCATAACTGAGTCCATTACTTTGTCTGTCTATGCATTTATGGCTAAGAGCATCTCCCTTGTACCTTCTCTTACTGAAATGAAAAACTTGCAAGGACATCTTGAAGTTTAGTGAGGTGATTATGGTTTGAATTTAATTGTTAGACAGGCCATAATATAGTTATTATTTAATTATATAATTACCTTGCATTAACTTCAGAAACCATTAAGGAAAAAAAACCGTGTTTAAATATTTGACCATAATTTTGACAGACTAATCCTTGCCTAAAGCAAGGGCTTCTCTTAGCTGTTCTGTCATTCTAAGATTATGCAAGCTCCTCCTTATTTTTAATTTTTCCCTTGATTAATTCTGCTTTGTTTATGAATTTGTTATTTGCGGCTGACTCCCCAGGATGCTAATTGCTACTGTAAACTACAGATACTGCTGAGCTAATGTATTCTGAAAATATCAGGAAAAGATGTACAATTAAAAAAAGAAACCACTGATTTGTAATTTGCAGTTCTTTCCAAAATATTTAATAAAAATACTTCATTCTTTGTTCATTCTTTTTAATCTGAGAAAACATCAATCTCTTCTCTGTTTATTTCTATGAAAGATAAGAATGGAACTAGTAAAAGAAGTGTTTTTTTCAGTATTTGGAGTTTTATTTGATATGTTTTATTCTATAATTATTAAGAAGACAGTATGACCTCTAGAAATTTACAGGTTATCTAGAGTATAATACTTAGGAATTGGGTCCTAGACAAAACCATAATGTAAGTGAAAGAGATAGAAAAAATTGGTGACATAAAACTTACAAATTCTTTGCATTTTCCTTTCATTGCTGACTTTTTCCTGCTGAAGAAAAAAGTGAGACGATCAGTGGAGTGCAGATCAGCTCCAAAAAATACAAGTGAAGGTACCAGTCCTTTCACAGGGAAAGTTCTCCTCTTGGGTATGTGATGATCTGGATGAGGATCAGACAAAGCTTCTGTTGCTACACTGATCTTGCAGACCGAGTCTGACAGCCAGAGAAGTTCCCCATGCAGAGGTTGGCTTTTGAGGGAGGTCTCTGGATGGACACTCAGGTGTTATGAAACTTTCAAATGGCCTGAGGCAAATCACTTGGACTTGTAATTTTTATCTTACCAAATGTAGGCATGTTTGTGTTTCTTGATTGTTATAAGGTATCTCTGGGAGCTCTCCTTCCCTGCCAAATGTCAGAGAAATTTTCAGTCACACTGTTTTTCAGTGTTTCTAGTAGGTTTTAGGTGGCATCTCCTTTTCCTGCTTCAGGATGGATTTTGTCTCCCTTCTCCACCTTTTCCCAAAATACAGCTCGTCTTCTGTCCCACCCTCAAACAGAACCTTATCTTCATCCTCTGGGCAATACTGAGATTTTATTTCATGCTTTCTTGTGGCTGGACAGTAGATTGCTGTGTGGCAGTGAGAAGTGCTCCGTAGTAGCCTTTCTCCTTCTTCAATTTTCATTAAACACCTTAATTAGCATTAATTAGTCTCTGCCTTCAGGCTGCCTTTTCTTATTTGGAGAAACTACTGAAGAAACTACTGGTAGTACTTTCTATGTCAGATTATCGCAAATATTTAGACACACTTGTCTTTAGGATTTGACTCTTTTCTTTATGTGAATGTTGGAGATCTCATTGCTCTCTACAACTCCCTGACAGGAGGTTGTAGCCAGGTTGGGATCAGCCTCCTCTCCCAGGCAACCAGCAACAGGACAAGAGGAAATGGCCTCAAGCTGCACCAGGGGAGGTTCAGGTTGGACATCAGGAAGAATTTGTTCACTGAAAGGGTGATCAGGAATTGGAAGGTTCTTCCCAGGGGGGTGGTGGAGTCACCATCCCTGGAGGTGTTTAAGAAACAACTGGATGTGGCACTCAGTGCTTTGGTTAATTGACATGGTTGTGTTTGGTCTAAGGCTGGACTCGATGATCTTGGAGGTCTTTTCCAACCTTAATGATTCTGTGATTCTACTGACTGAAGAAAAAAGAGAAAAGGGTGCTCAGACCAAGTGCAGTGTCCTCCTCCCACCAAGGTCTCTGGTTCACCCCAGTCCTTGCTTACCCCCACCCTCTGAGTGTGTGCTGAGATCAACAGCAAGCAGTTGCAGTTAAATGCACGGTGTTACTTCTCAACAGGGAACACATAAATCAGCTGTAAAATAGATGGTGATCCTTATAGGAGTTGCTTAGATGGCCGTGACTCTCCCCAGTGGGGTTTATAGAGTTTAATTCAGGGCAGCAAAATATTTGCCTGCGGGAGCAGACAGCCCTGTCGTGGTAGCATCTGTCAACTGCAGAAATTTCATTTACAGCCCGGAAGAGCTGTGCTGGGACACCTCTTATCAGTGAATTGCTGAAGCAAAGGTGCTAATAGCTCATTATACCGCAAACAGGTGGTTCAGGCTCTTGCTGTTGCAGCTGGAGAGCCTGCAGAAATGTGATGATTCACTAGGCAGGCACTGCTGGCCACTCCAGAGTCTTTGTGGGTTCTGCACGTATCTAAGCAAAATGCTGTTTGTGATGTTTGTCCAGGAGCTAGGGCTGTGCACTGTGTTTTCATGCTGCGTTTGGGCTGAGTCTTTGGATTTTCATTGGGAAATATTAACATGCTGTAATGTCCTGAGGATGAAGCAATTACCTTAATAGATGCTTCTGTCTTATTGTGTGGTCTAGAGCATGCCACTTGCCATCCCTTTCACAGTGTTGCCTTCTGTAAAATGAAATATTTACCACCAGACTCCTGCAGCGTGTTCAAAATTGTGGAAAAGTATTATATTGCATATTAATGCAGCATAATAATGATAGTATTCCAGCATTCAGAGATTAGAGGCTGACTTAGTTTGTGCAGAAGGAAAAAGAAGAGGTATTTCATTATCTGTATTTAATCTTCTGAATGGGAAGTCTATGTGGCCTAACTTTCATCTCCCTACCTCTGGCTTTTTGTTTAACTTGGGTACAAATGGGCTGATTTCTAGACCCTTGATTGCTGGTAGTTCATTTTCCTGGTAACTGGGTTCTTATGGCCCTTGTCCTCCTCTCTGGCACCATGTAGTGTTTTGAACTTCAGGCCCAATAAAGAAATATGAAGTTTGCTGGTACTGAAATCAAAGCAAACGTTAAATCAGGATGTGCCCAGTAACTATTTAACTTGATTAGCATTTTGACTGCATTGGAAACCTGAAAAGTGCTTGACAGATGCAATATAAAGCTTTGCAGTGGCAGCAAAAGATATTACTTGTTTAATGTCAGCACTAAATAAGGTAATGCTGTTGTCAAACGTCAATATTCATTGCTGCTTTCAGTGCAGCTTGATTTCTGGAAAATTAACCCATATCAGTTTCAAAAACTGTTGCAGCTTTTCCTTGAAAAAGTAATCTTTAGAGGGAGTATTCTAAAGAAGAAGGGCTCCTTCACTCCAGACACCAAGTTTTGAAATTCTTAGATTTTTTTTTTTTTTTTTAATTAAGGTCAACAGGGAGGGAATAAGTCTTAGGCTTTCAGATTTTAGGTTATAATTTTGAAAATCTTGTGATCTGAGACTGTTCCATAGGAAAGAACTACAACTCTTGCTTTGCATCATTAATGAAGTATCAGACTTCTCATATAAATAATATCCTGTCTTAATTAGAAAGTATTTAACCAAATATTTAAATCAGAGCAAATGTAGGGAAAAATAACATCCTGATTTAATCAGAAAGCAGTTAAGAATCACTGCAAGCCGGAGACATGAGAGAAGTATTAGAAAGTATGGATGGACTCCTTAGGAACATCAGCTCCTTGAGAGTGGCTGTACAAAAAGAGATTCATAGAATGGTTTGGGTTGGAAAGGACCTTAAAGATCATCCAGTTCCAACCCCTTCCCATGGGCAGGGACACCTTCCACTATCCCAGGTGGATCCAAGCCCCGTCCAAACTGACCTTGAACACCTCCAGGGATGGGGCAGCCACAGCTTCTCTGGGCAACCTGTGCCAGGGCCTCACTACCCTCACAGTAAGGAATTTCTTCCCAATACTTTGCCTTCTCTTCTCACTACTAAAGGCCTCTGCCTTTGTATGGATGAATCAAGTACCTACAACAGATTTTGTTTGAAATTAAACCCTAACACTGTCTCCCAGGGTGGCAGCTTTCCTTAAATATGTTTGTGTCAGTTGTTTGTGTACATACATTACAAATATTTCTTCAGCATATTTTATGCTGACATAATTTAATGGCTTTCTTTCAAAGTACAAGTGAGTATTAGCCTACTAAATTGCATTACTGCTTGGGAATTCCCTTTGGTAGTTTTTCTTAGTCATTAAAAATACCACAGTAGTCTAAAGCTGCATTTTGCTTAAAACCAGCCTTTATTCTCTAAAGTGGGGCACAGGATCCTCAGCTGTAATGTGACCACATCAGGTTAGGCAGGTGGAAGGAAAATTTCAGTTTCTTTTATTCGAGACACTTTCAAGGTGAGGCCATGATTTGTGTGGCTATAAATCTCAGCAGTGAGGTTCTTGGTCAGCTTTTCTTTGATGCACCATCAAAACACCTTGGTGATGAGACACCTAAAGCTAGTTTGCTGCTGGACTCAATGTGTGCCTCTGTGATTTCTGAAAATGACACTGAAAGAGGGTTAGCCAGGAAAGGTAAGACTGAATGGCAAAGTCAAATCCCTAAGGAGTCAGGAAATGGAGAAATTAAGGCTTCTTCTGTGACTTTGAATCTTGATGGACATCAAAGCTTTTCATAGGCCCCAGTTAATGGCCTGGCTCAAAATACAGATGTGGGACCTACCATGGCTTCATGTCAATTCTTATATTTTACATGGGAACACATTTTGGTTGAGGTCTCATTACTTCTCTTTCATTATCTTAGATATGTAATCTGTGGGGAAAACCACATTTATGTGAAGCTGACAGGACTCCTGGGCTTCCTTTGCTGAGACTGATTGTGTGTGTGTGGGGGGAAGTACCTGAGGGGGGTTTGGCCATGCTTGACAGCCATCCTGCTTTATTCCCACTCCTGCCATTGCTGAGACCTTGTGACCAGTGTCCTTTTCCCTTCTGGAATGGACATGGTACAGATGTGGTCCTTAAGGGAGCCTTAGATGGTAAGGCTTCTTACAACTTTTTGCTTCCCTGTGTATACATGAACAATTGTTCTATCTGTTTGTTCTGTGAAAGCACTTTGTGCCTCTGCTAATTGTTTTTATCCTTCCCAAAGTTTTCTTGACAAACTCCTTTCTGCCTTAACTTCTGGAAAAGAGAGGAGGAGGAAAGCAAGCAGACTCAGGATTCCTGCTGACTTGCATGGCAACAGCGTTCTCCTTCCAGTTCAGTATATATCAGTTTTGTGGCTGTGTGAATCAATTTATCTGCAGCATGCTGTCAACTTATTATTAAGAAAGTGAAAATGAGTGCTAGATAATCACTCAGAACAGCTTGGAGCAGCCTTGGTAGTCACAGAAATAAAATTGTGGAAGAAATTTTCTCTTGATACAGTGCCTTGAGATGCCCTAATGGGCCAATTGACCACACCATGAAGTTGCTTGCACTCAGTGCTAGGATTTTTTTCTCCAGTTTTGAATGAAGACTTCTCTGAATTTAGGAGAATTTCAGGAGAATATGTTGATTTACATCTCTGATCAGCTTAGGGTTCGATGTTAGGCTACACATTTGAAGCAAAAAGTACAAACCCAAGAACCACTGGGGCCAAAAGGGGATCCAAGGCTCTCAACAACCTTTTCAACTCTTAGAGGAAAATAACTCCTTACTTTATACCTTAAATAGTTATGGTCTCCATCTATGTCTACAAGGAAGATAAACATAACAAAGGATGCAACATAGGCACTACAAAGACATAAACAACAGCTGAAGGAAGTAATTTTGGAGATTCATGTGGGATAATGTTTTAGAGCTTCTGTTACCAGGACATTACCATTCTTGATTCAAAATCATGTATTTTTAGGGGGTGCCAGAACGTTTCCCACTTATCCCAAGATAGTACATTAAAATTCATTTCATAACTGTCATTATCTCTGGAAAAAATTCTTTGAAACCCTGTGGTTTAGGAATGGAAACTTGGTGGATCTCTACAAAATCTCTTGTAGGGATGCTGAATATTCACATTTGGGTGATTCAGACCTTTTGTTAATAAATGGGAGAACCTGGAAGGCAAATTAATGAGAGTGACACAGCAGAGGAAAATCAGCCTTTTGCAGAATATAGAAAGCAACCAGAAAAAACCTTCAGTGTTTCTACAACGTGAAGTTATGCAGTGTGTGGATTCTGCGCTTCCTTTAAAATATCATGGTGATTGTAATAAAGAGGCTCTGACCAACGTGGTCTCGTGGAAGGTGCCCCTGTCCAGGGAAGGATGGTTGGAACAGGATGATCTGTGAGATTCCTTCCAACCCAAACCATTCTGTGATCTGCAATATTAATGGTACAGAGAAATTGTTCATCGTGTTGGTAGTTCACCAGAAATTGACAGAAAACCTCTGAAGGGGTATCAATGACAATAAGTGTAATATCTTCAAAGACTGGTTAATGAGAAATAAGAGGAACTTGGAGGAAAACTGGAAACAGTAAAAACTTGTAATTACTTCTCAACTAGGAATATGTTAGTTTTGCTTTAAAAGGGTCTTATTACCAGAAGGAAACTGCATATTATCCTCTTTTATCCTATTTTTTATGTAGATAAAGAAGGATGTTTTACATTTAAGTTCTAGAAATATGGAATTGTTCCATATCCTGACACTCCAAGGGCTTGTTCAGCCAGGGCCAATGATGCAGCATCATAAATGGGGACACAGAGGTGCCCTCTGACTTTATCAGTGGCCTGTACCAACGCCTTCAAGAGAACACCCCACTGAGACTGGTGCAGACATCCTGTATTTGAATTGTCATCTTTTCTGATCAATTAAAAATACTGTACTGTAAATGCAGTGTGAAATGTTATGTGTCTCTGCGAGTTGGTACTGAGAGCATGTGGGATATTGGGCAGAGCGTATGCTGTGATAATCAGTTAAAAAATCTGTGAACCCTTCGGAATGAAGCCAGCCTATCAGTTTGGTTAAGGCTTCTTTACTAGTTTAAAGCCCATGTGGTTTTCCTTGTTTTGTTCATGTTTGATGCTACAGAGAGCTTTAGAAAACAGCTCTGCTAACCAAAACCAAAGTATAACATTAGAAAGAATGAAACAACTGTTAAGATTATTGAGGCTATTAGACAAACAACCTGGCAGGGAATTTTTGCTGATATATAGGAAATAACCACAAAGAACTCCAAAATGCTCCTAAGTTAAAGCCAGCATTGGAGGTTTTTTTATTAGGAGAGGTTGAAAGTACAACAGGCATATGGTTGAAAAGTGATGGACATAAAGCTCTCTAACACCTTCATGGCTGGCATGTAGCATATGAGATTAAATTTCAGTGGTGAAAAGCAGATAAAAAATATTTAACTGCCTCTCCATGTTGATATCTGGTTGCAGAGGCTATCCTTCAGCACCTGATAAAAAGCAGGTTGGTTATAATATAGTGATGGTTTGGAAAACTTAATTTTTTCTGTTTCCTCTGAGTGAGTTACAGTAGTTGAGATTACACTTGGTTTGCATTAAGTATTAAATACTTAGAAATAATTAATACTTGGCAATGCTTGTAGTTTGCATTACACTGAGCTGGTAAATTGATTTATAGTTTAGAGAATTTTGTTACAAAATTGTATGAAGTCAAAAGTTCTTTTTACCCCCAGTAGAGTCTTGTTTCTGCTGTGTTAGCTGTGCCAGACTAGTTTGGAAGTTCAGTTCCTGGACTCCTTTCAGCTAATTTTTCTTTTGACAGTTTCAGGATTTTATGTGCATCTTTAGGAATTAATGAACATGCTTTGGCTGTATTCAAGATTTTGTTTAGGACAGTGAATGAAAATGTGCTGAAACTGAAGTGCCCTTAAATTTTTTATTATTCCATAGTGGTTTAAATAAACCTGTATATTTAGCTTGTACTTTAACATAGTTTTGAATAGAAGTCCTTTCCTGAATTTTTAATTTTAAGATTTGACTTTTTAGAGTGTGGTTATGTCTGAGCACCCCCTGTTTGCTTTTTTTTTGGCTGACAGCACTCTCCTAAATTAGAGAGGAACTTTTATCTCTGCTGTGCAGCTGAGAAGCAAGGGGAGAGAATTCATGGCATACCTCAAGGTGTGCAAGAACACTGGCAGACTGGGGAAAGAAGCTTGGGTCCCTCAAGTCCTTGACTACAGCAATGTGACTAAATCCTACAGTTGTGAACTGCCTTCTTGATTTGTTTCTTTTCATGCAGCCTTTCAGTCCCTCTTGGACCGAGGAGTGAGAACTCATTTCAGGTATGAGCATTTCCTCTGACTCTGATTAGGGCCAGTGAGAAAGTGTTCAGCGAGGATGAACAATTGCAGCCAGCACTTGCAACTACTTCTTGTCTCAATGCTGGAAAAAAAATGAGCCAGAGCTGACTAGTATTGCCTTTTATTAAGCTTTATAATCCCCATTGAACTCAATGTCTGAGTTCCCTGGGCTAGCATTTGTTATCCCAACTCTGGGCTAAACCATCCTTCTTCTCCAATTACAGGCCTTGGCATCAGTGGTTTTTATAAATATTCTTCTTCAAAATTTTTTTTCTCCATGGATAAGACTGGGATATTGAATGACTACCTTTCTGTAAGCTAATCTAATAATGCAATGATTTTCAGACTCTTAGGTACAAAACGAGAGAAAAGCCTCTTTAGACTTCCTGCTTAATAAGATTTACAGTGGTTTTTATTATCCACAAACTTAGTTTCATTCCTAGCTTGGAGTATGCTTGCTTCACAGTCAGGTTTCTTAAATTAATGCCTGGTTCTTTTTCCGGCAGTTTTTCATCTCTTTTAATTGGCCACTCTTGTCACATTTTGCTCCTCCACTCCAGCGCCAGCCGGCCACTGCAGCCAGAGCTCATCTGTTAACCTCTACTGATCCCCACCTTTCTCTCCTTCAGCCCTTCCCATTCCATCCCACCAGCTCTGCTCTCTCCTGGCAGTATAAACTTCCAGGGTTCATCCTATTCTTCTTCATATACACAGATACATGAGAAAGAAATGGCTTATTTCATTCAGTTTACCTTGTTTAGGTGAAAACACCTTGAAAAAGATGAGCAAGGTCCAGCAGTGTCTTCTTTCAAATAAAGCTCTGATCTTTTGCAACTTTTAGGATGTCAAATGTTGAAATTATAGCTTTAAGAGCACCATTAAATTCTGTAATACTAATCCTCTGTGTCCTGTGAGATTTATGTACAAAAAAAATGTCACTTATGGAAGCTTAATCTTCAATCATATAATTAGAATGACATAGCTTGCTGACGCACATTTTTACTATGTAACTTCTCATATGTAAAATCATATTTTTTAAAACCAGATCCTAATTATATCGATAATGGCCAACACACACCTACTCCACTTTTCTTCATGTAGGTGGTTGTTTGTGCTTTCTAGCAGAAAGACTGTGGTCTGTTTACTTCTATTTTTTGTATTTCATCCTTTTTAAAAATAATGCTGTAGACTTTACTCCTGTTTATCTTACCTTACACTGACTTAACTGCATTGACTTCAAGAGATTTAACCATAATCTTCATCTACGTGGGAGGTAGATTGTGCACATTTAGCTAATTCTCTAGGTGTCTGGGCTCAAAATGTAGTGTAATGGATCTTAGTCACTGCTGTGTTTTCATGTAAACTGTTAAAACAACACTTTATTTGCAGAATTTCTCAAAGCAATGGAAAATAAAGACATTCAAGAGCATGCTTTTGGCTACAGAAATGCAAATCTACAAACGTGCTGATTTCACAGTGAATGGTCCTGGAATAAAGGAAGGAACTTCAGTGGGATCAAGGACACTCCAAATACCAATGGTCAACACACATTTTTAGATGTGATTCCTTGCTAATTATTTTCTTAATATTTATTTTCTAGTTTTATTCTCCGTGTGGAGCTAAGGTGGGTTAAGCACGATCCTTGCAAGTGCAATTGGGAAGCACCGGAGTGTCAGTAACAGGAAAGATAAACCAGAGCACTTTGTCACTCTCTAGTTCTAATACCACACATAAAACAAACCTGTAAGTAGTGCAAAATGTTTTGACAGGAGGACGTAAACATAAACTGGTGAGGAGACAGCTGGGAGTTGGTGAGTTGGGTTCAGATGCTATGCCGGATGTCCCTGTGCAGGGAGCTGGAAGAAGCCTCACCTGGACAGGCACTGGTCCTCATAGAGGACCTTAACCATCCCAAAAACTGCTGGAGGAACATCAGAGCAGGACAAAAGCAATTCAGAAAGCTTCTGGAATACATTGGTGCCAGCTTCCAGACACGGGTGATTGAGGAGCTGGTGGGTGGGCACAATCTGCCTGAGCCTGACCCTTTAAACAAAGAAGAACTGGTCAGGGGTGTGAAAGTCAGGAGAAGCCTTGGCTGCAGTGATCATGGGATAGCGGAGTTCAGGACCCTGAGGAGATGAGAAAAACAGTAGTTTCACTGCCCGGGATTTCAGGAGAGCAGTTTCTGACATGGTTTCCCATAACATCCACACAGACAAACTGGACCACAGAAGTGGGCAGTGAGGTGGACTGGGATGTAGGGTCTGACAGTGTCCAGTTCGCACAACAAAGCTTCAGAAAGCCTAATGACCCTTTCTTTCCCATATGTGTTCTTGGCTACTGCTCATTGTCCAAGAAGAAATTTGGTTTTCCATGTTAACTAATTCACCCCTGCCCTCTGCAGAGTTGGTCCCAGAAATTCTTCAGAGTTGTATGGGGAACTGTAACTTCACACAACGTGATTTTATTTGGAAAAAGAAAATGAAGGAAACAGCTGTTAGTGAATTCTCTTGGTCGACAGATCAGCCTGCACTGAGATCCACTGGGTGTAGTTATTTAAAATGGCATAAACCAATAGAGGAAACACGACGCAAAAATGGAATGAGGCTGCACCTTAAGTTCCATTTAGCAGGGGCACCAGCAATCCTTTCAAACCCATACTCTGCTCACAGGAGCTGCAGACTGGTTTTGGCCTCTGCCTCAAGCGTGATACAAAGATTATTAACATGCTGCTTTTGACTTCTGAGGGATGACACCTTTGTGTTGTAGCACCAGTTCAGACATTCCCATCCCTGCTTCCACATCACCTCTGTCTTCAGACTGCTCTGCCTCACTCCCTTCAGCTCCCATTTGTTTTCT
>WEIT01039480.1:182226-202503 GCA_013389985.1 Dryoscopus gambensis | reverse complement strand
TTTTTTAAATAGTGGTACCATTTTGGGTTAAGGAAAGGAAATTTTTTACTGTAAATTATTTTTGATAAAGAGCTTATTTTTGCATGTACAGCTAGATCCTCCAGTGTGTTGCATTTCCCTTGATAAACAAAATGTTAATCTGTAAGTCACAAATGATAAAAACAAGTGAGAATTTTTCTTTCTTCAGGTTTGCCATAATACTAGGTCTCCTGTTTCTGACAGAGGATTGGTCCTTTGAGGAGAGGAGAGGTCATTAACACGTTGGTGAGAGCTTTCTAAAAGCTCTGGTTTCGCTTTTCTGGCCTCATGGCCTGGTGAGGTGCATTTGTGTGGCAGTCAGGGTTTGATGGGGAGGATTGCCAAAGTAAAGCTGACACTTAACAATTGGGTAGGGTCTGTTTGTGCTTCCACCATCTGTACAATGAACAGGAATGATGTGCAACTGCACCCAAAAAAATCACTTTGATCACTCAGTAGCGTAGCCAGTTTTTTTCAGGATGGCATTGCACATACTGAAATACATCTTCTGTGATGAAAGCCTGATTTGCTGTAGGAACACATTGTTTTTCAGAGACTCAGTCTCATGGATTGCTTTTATGGCTTTCCATTTTCTGTCCTCCCTCCGTAGTCTAAACTATGAGTCGTTCTCTCCACAGGCAGTTTGTGCTGCTTCCTCAGGGCCCCCATTCTGGGGACTGCTTTTTACAGGGTTTTATGCTGCACTAAAAATGAAGATGAAATAAACTGTCCAGATGGGACTTTAAAGGTCTGGATTGTGGAGATGTTCCATCTACACACGCCGTGAGTGGTTTCTGATAGTCCTGCAGCATTGTAAGGGAAATTTTTTGTGCTTCCTTTAATAGAATCACAGAATGGTTTGGGTTGGAAGGGGCCTTAAAGCTCATCTCATTCTAATCCCCTGCCAGGGGCAGGGATACCTTCCACTAGAACAGGTTGTCCAAAGGCCCATCCAACCTGGCCCTTGAACATCTGCTGAGGTGATGCTGGGAGTGTGCGTGTGAAATAGTTTTTATGCTACTTCACACAGAAATGTGTGGAGGCATCTCAACATTTTTATACTGGGTCCTGGAGTTGTTTGACAGTGATTTTAATTTGGTTATTTAAAGGTCCAAGTCATTTTATTGTCATTACAAAGCCTCCAAATGCCCAACTCTGCTCTGACAGTCTCTGTGCACATCTAAGCTTTAAATGAAGTCTTCAAATGTCACCTTCAAAAATGCTCTCTGACTAATAAAAATTTAAAATCTCATGATTGTAATAGAGTTGTATTCTGTATTTCTCATTATTCCGGCTGCAAAAAGCAAGGAAGCCATGGTGCACTCCAAGAGGACTCTGGTTCAGGTTTTGGGGGACCAGGATTCTGGAGCAGAGCACCTGTGTTCGTCAGCCAGGATGTAATTCAAGATACAAATCCAAACTCTAGGCCCATAGATAAGATAATTCACTTTTTGAGTGCAGGATGACATTCCCATCAAAATGTAATACAGCAGTAAAATCTAGTGAAAGAGCACATCTGTCCCAGAGAGCAAACCCGAGCCTTATGGTTTGCTAGAAACCTAAATTCTCTAATTTTTCAAAAGCCATTTAATTTTTATTAGATAATTTCTTAGTCCGAGCAAATATATCTTTGTACCAATAGTATATTCTCCTGAGTGTTAAAAGTTTTGCTTTTCCTTGCCAGCACATCAGTACAAGGATAATAGCAAAAAATATCTATTTAATTAATTGTGTGTCACAGCATACATTAAGAACCCTAAAATAAATCTGTAGATTAAGTTCAGGCTATTGAAACTTGTAATTTACACTATTGAAAGTAGAAAATCATGTAGGTGGGGAGAGCTGTAATTTGAAAGCTGAAGATATTTTTATTTTCAAAAGGATATATAAGTTTGGTGACAATGCTAACATAAAGGTGTTAAAATGTATAGAATGGGCATTTTGCTCAAGGGAGTAATGCATCTCATGGATTTTAATGTCTTTTGATGAACTGTCCTCAGAATTTATAAATACTTGAGCAGTAACTCATAAATAAAGTAATATTAATTGAACAAGTTAGTAAATTACTTTTTCAGTGATTATCACTGCATCTCTGTTCAATTACTTGATGAGCAGTCCTGGGGAGTTCCTGTCTGAAGCTGCATTCTTCTACCTCTTATTCCAGTGCTGATTTAGAAGAGAGTGAAATAATTTTTACAAGTTTATTTTGCAGTCTGGTCAAAAGGTTGAGAGCTAAAGCTTGAATTGATAATGTCCAAGTGAATGAAGGCATTAGGTGGAATATAAAGCTTTACTTGATAGGCATATCTAAAAAAGGGAAATGAGACATCATTTTAAGCCCAAAAACTTGCCCGTAAGATTTCTAGGGAGTCAAGGCTGATCACTGAATGATCACCAAGTGTGTAGGAGCATGCGCAAGAGGAGAATGTGCTTTTTCAAACAGCACTGCCTCACCTCAGCCATCTCTGGGGCACTTTCCACAGAAACCCAGGTTTGTATCAGCGAATTGGCTGGGAACTGCCTGGGGTACCTGGGTTTAGGCTGAGCTGTGCCTTGGATTAGAGTGGCCACACGGCCACATGGCCAGATACGCCATGCTGGAGGGGAATTGCGGAGGTCTTGGGCTTCATAACTCAAACACCAGGTTTGCTTCATGAGCCTGATGCCCGCAGACTACAAAGTGGACAAATTGGAGAAATTTACTGTCCTGCTGTTCCTAAGTATCCGTTTTATGAGTGAAAAGGGTGGTAAATTCTCCCTCTTTGCTGTTCTGCTTCTCTTCCCTGGCTGTTCCAATGATTTGTGGGAATGAATTATTTTTAAAGTTACCTTTTAAAAAAAAGTAATTTTTAACTTGACAGCCTTCCTGTCAAGCACACTTGAGCAAAAGGGACCACACAAGGCATTTGCTACTGCTGAACAGATCAGAATAGATGAAAGTGGGGAGTTAGAAATCTTTTCTGTTAAAGATCTTGGGGTTTTACATTGTTGTTTCTCCCAACGATTTATTTTTTAAATAAACTTTCTGACTAGGGCAGTGTTGTAATGTCAAAGCCTGTTATCTGTCCCCTTAAAATGCCCTTAAAATAGTAACCAGTGTTCTGCTTGCCTGTTAATCTTAGCCAGGGTTTTCTTCCAAAGAAAAGATACATATGAAATGCGGTCTATCTGAATACATGTAATTTGGTATCTTTTGCAGAAAATGTAGCACAAAATTTTTAGACAAAAGCGACTTTCAAGTTTTCTGTGTCCCACGGAAGGGGAGGAACTAGGGAAACCATTGTTAGGTGACAAAAGCTTAACCAAATTGTCACTGCAGGAAAAATGAGGCTAAGAAAGAAAATATCTTCCATAAGTTTTTGAAAAACTTGTTTTCCTGTTCATTATAGGTGAATGGAATCAGCGTATTATTTCATAGTGATACTAAAAGATGTTCCCAACCGAACATCTCATTTGATGCTTGATCAGGGAGCCTCTCCTCCTGCATTCTGGAAGCCCTAATTAAATGTCAGGCTGTGTTCAAAGACTTTAGGGGATTGGCCACTATTGGTTTATTTTAAAATCGTGGGTTTAGTTGCATTAAAAATGATATTTTCATTGACAGTATGTACAGCAGTCAATAAAACTCTCACTTGTTTAGTTTTCTTTTACTGTATAGGAACCACTTTCCCTACACACTGATAAAAAGCACTCTATAAATATCTTTGGCCTTTGGAAATAAGAGACCCTTTTTTGCACTTTATATATCCTCAAAGTATTTACTGAAGCAGAAGTGCCTCCATTTCAGAGCGTTTTGCTCGTTGCACGTTTCCCTCCCCATTTAACAAGATATTAAAAAGATATCCTTCAGGGAAGGCAGTGAAATGTAATGGCAGAAAGGTCACCCAAAGAGCATGAAGATGGCCTTTGAAGAGCTATTTCTGCAGGAAATAGGGAAGAGAAAAAAATTGCTTTCTAAAGTTTCACTTCAGGAATAAGAAGTTTTCTTGTCTTCCCCACTTTCCCCCATTTTTTTTGAACCCAGCATTGCCAGTTTTCCCCCTGCATGACTAGCAGCTTCTCTGTTTTAAATTTTTAGGACACTTTTCTTAATATTCTGGATATATTGTAGGGGGCTCAGAGTGCTACGGATTAAAGTTGTACCTAGTGCGTCTAATTTTGGGTTGTGCTTCAAAGGTCTGTTTTAGCTTGTGGAAAAATTAATAGGCCTCTGTTTTCTTAAAATGTCGTTACTTTTTATAGCTTTCATATAAACTTTCCTGCCTGATCATATTAGGAAGAGGATGAGTCTTTCTAACTCTGAAATAAAGGAGTGCTGACAAGGTGTGTGTGTGTTTAACTAGGGTCAGCCAGAGTTTTAAGATTGATGGTGGTTGGTTTGTCTTCAAAGATCCTTCCTCCTGAGTAATGAATATTTGTTCCATGGTGTTGTAAATCCTTCAGTTTAAATGGAAGTCATCACACTTCTTTGTGTATGGGGACCGGAAAGAAAATAGTGCACAGGAGAAGGAACTGCATCTGTGCTTTTGCCCTTTTTCAGTTGCTTCAGTTCACCCAAGCAATTTAAAGATATTGTAGGTTCTACATCATCATTTGTTGAGAACTGCATGTCTAATTCTAGTCTGGAAGTTTTAGAGGAAGAAAATATTGATGTTATCTTTCTTCCTAAATTTTCGGTTCACTTTGATACTGCTTTTAGGGCAATGAGTTATCAGAAATATCTTTCCACAGGTGAAAAAACCCAAAGAGTTTCTCTGGTTTGAGGATCGGTTCGATATTAGAAAAAGGTTCTTGTTTTTCACCCAGAGGGTGGTTGGGCACTGAACAGGCTCCCCAGGGCAGTGGTCAAGCACCAAGCCTGACAGAGCTCAAAGAGTGTTTGGACAACACTCTCAGGCACAGGATGGGATTTTTGGGGTGCCCTGTGCAGGGTCACTTCAAACTCAGAATATTCTGGGATTGTGTGAAGTTTTTCACCCCTGGATACCTTAAAAAATAATGAAGCATGAGGAAAACAGAGGAATGCAATACCCCAACTAATTAATCATTTAATAAAGTAAATCAATAACAGAACCAAAGCCATTTTGATGCTCCGAACAGATTAGTCAATAGAGCGATGACACTTCTCTGACTCACCAGTTAAAATTAGTAAAGGAGTTCTGATAGATTAACCAGAAACTTTCCATTTCATTTTTATACTTTCATTTTCCTTTCAATTTTCTGCTATCTATATAGAAATAGCTTTCCTTGGGGTGCTCTGTTATTACAAAGAAGCTCTGTTTGTTTCCTTGCTACTGTTTCCAGACTGCCTCTTCAGAAGTTTTTTTACTCGAGATCCCAATGTGGAAGGCTTGTATATATTGTGCTTTATAGAATACAGCAATTCCAGTTGCTAAATTTGGATCAAAACCTATAGACATTTAGGCATGCCTCTTTGCTAAGGATATATCTTTCATAAAAATAAAACATGATCCATGGTCCCAGAATGAAAAGTTTTGCAAAGAAGTGGCCAACTCTTAGTTCAGCTCCTGCTTCCTTCATTTCAAGTTTTGGGGATGGATGCTGCAAGGCACTAAAACTGTAGGTGTTTCATTTTGCTTTGTTGGGGTTTTGTTTTATTTATTTATTTTAAAATATTTCCATTTAAGAATTTGTATTTCATACATCATCTTAATGCCTTGGAAACTTCTTAAAAGCCCAGAACAAAATGAGTGCTGTTATACTGGTATGTGAGTGACTTTATTATGAATAAAAAGGAAAAGTAATTTTACTTTTGGTATCAATTACTGTTTCAATCAGTAGCCATAGGAAAAGGGGCACAGATACTCAAAGAGCTGCTTTTCCTTTGTTACTCTCCTGATCACCAGAGCTCGGTCCTTCCCCATGCTCTGTCAGTGACCATTTCTACAATGATTTTATGTTCCTCTTGAACATTTTAAAGGAAATAATCTAACCCCATATAGTCTAAATTCAGGAATATTCTTTATTATTTTGCTATGTTTAAATTCTCTGCTAAACCTTTGTTGAGGTCATTAAGACACAAGTGTTATTGAGGCAAAATAATAAAAGTAGGATACTATCACAACAACATTTTTTCTTTTTATGCTCTATTGCTCTTAGAGTAAATCTGTCTCTTTGTCAAAAGGTTGTTGACTTAGCAAAGCGTGCAGATTCTTAATTACTTACAATTGAAAGTACAAGATAGGAAATGTTCAGCACAGTTAGAGCTGTTGTTCCCCAGCCCAGCCTGTACTGAAATTATTCTCTGGACTAACCAGATAAAACCACTGTGCAGGTTTGTGTCTTTGTGCTGTTCTCCAGAAAGCCCGTTGTTAACTGTGAGTTCTGTAATCTGACACCATGACCTAGAAAACACCCTTTTCTTTGATCTCTAATTTTTTAAGTTGAAAAGCAGGAGTGATTTTCTGACACATTTTGGCTGCTAAAGTTGTGCCGCTGCAGCAGGGTGCACCTCCCGGTGTGCAGCAGGGTGCGTGGCAGGGGTGCTGGTTTTCAGAATGATCTAAGCATGACACAGTGAAATAGAGACATAGCTGCTGTTGTGAAGAACATCATAATTCTCTCTGTGCTTTCTATTTTCCTCTGGATTTTATTTCTTCATTCCCCCAGAGGGAAAACTGGAAACTCAGTCAGAACAGATCAGCTGCTTTTGGTCAGACTGAGGTCCCCTGGTGGAGTGGAAGCTTGAAGGTGCTCTTTCTCTTAACACCAGAAGAAGCTCATCTCTGATGAGCAGAAGGTTTTGACTTTCCTTCTATCCCTTCATTTCTGCAGTCCTTAAAGCTGTGGATAGGTTGTGCCAAGTCTAAGTTGTACCCTTACCTCTCTCTTGAAAATCAGTGGTGGAAACCTGACTCTTTTGCCTGCCTTTTCCTGTAGCAGCTGTCACAAAAAACCAGAAGTGCAAGAATGGAGATCTAGATATCGAGCATCATATAAAATTTATGTTTGGAAGGGATTTCTGGAAGCCAGCTGCTCAAAGGAACCCTAACCTCAAGGTTAGATCAGATTGCTCAGAGATAGCACCAACAGGTTTAGCAAATCTCCAAGGATAGGGATTCCACACTTTCTACTGGTGTGCGTTTTTCCATGTCTCTGATCAAGATTTCCTTCATTAAAACTTTTAACCATTGCCCCTTTCCTTCTCCTCTGCATCTCTGAGAAAATCTTACCCTGTCTTCTTATGTCAGGACGTTGATGGTGAGAAGGCCCCTGCGCCTCCTCTCCCATTTTGTTGAGTCTTTCCACATCCATTGTGTGCTCCAGCCCCCAGCCATGTGAATTCATTCCACTTTGTCAGCATCTCTCTTGTACTGGGGGCATTCTGAAACTGGACATTGTATACCAGGTGAGGCAGCTGAGTAGAGGGGAATAATCTCTTCCTAAGGACTTGCAGACTCTGCTCTCAGGAAAGCAATCCAATATGCATTTAGCTGCCTGGACACCTGTACTGAGGTTGTTCCTTCCCAAATGCAGAACAGGCCTTGTGCAGTTTTTGGCAGCCCATTCTTCCAGTTTCTGGATGTCCCTCTGAACAGCAAAATCCTCCAGCACCTTGACAGCTCTTCCTCCCCTGTTTGGGGACATCTGCAAACTTGCTGAGAGCTCCTTGCATCCCATCAGCGAAGTATAGATGGGAAATGGTATCAGCTCTGGTTTTGGCCCCTGAGAAACATCCCTTGGAACCCTGTGAAAGTTCATGCTCAGAAGCACCACTCTGGTTATGCTCAGTTTCTTTCTACCCAAGGAAAAAGAAAATAACTACAGGAAACAAAGGCTCTTTTTTACTTGAAATGAGAAAGTCCAATTCTTAATGTCAGATGGGGGCTTTTTGAATGAGGATTTTCTTTGCTGAGTATTATGGCAATGTAGTAGAGTGGAATTATTGCATAAAAAAGCAGAAAAGGATCATCTTGTAATTTTTTTATATGCAGTGTGATAGTCAATTTTGTTCTAATTGGCTTACTATTACTTCTCATCTATTTCAGCTCAGCTGCAAAAAGTCAAAAGTACTGCTGCAGTTATTCTTGACAAAATGCCCTTTCAAAGACCAGCTTAAAGGTTCACAGAACCACTGGTGCGGAACTGCCAGTACTGGTCCTGGTCTGCCTTACACTGATGTGTCCTTATGCGTGTGAAAGATGAATACCCTGAGCCTCAGATGAGTTTGATTGGCAGAAGGTTGCGTGTGCTTGGTTGAAGGATTTGGGGAGAAAGAAGGAGGAGGTTTTCAGCGTGTGGCTGTGGAGGGAAGTGCCTCATCACAGCCTCAGTCCCCTGTGATTCTTTTCACTTAGATCAATTTAATAACCTGACAGATACAAATTTCTTTACTGTCAGCGTGGCACAGCCAATATGAGAGTGAAGGATCAAGCAGAGCTTGGTTGTGTCTCTGGACTCCTCAGCGCAGGGATGAGGATGGAATACTGGTGGGAAAAGGTCACTGGCTGATGTTTCAGTGCACCAGGCTGGGCTTGCAGGCTGAACAACATGAAATATCTTGTTTTGATTTGTAAACTGAGCAAGCAGAGAATGAGACCTGCTGGGGGAATAGCTCTGAGACCACGTAATGCCGTGGCCGTGCATGGCTTTCATACACAAAGGGCTTCTCCCTTTCCTTTATAAATATCTTGAAATAGACCAAGATCATTTTTTCTCCTTTTTTACTGACTCCCTCGGCAGCTGACTTTTGCTGAGTGGTGGGGATTACAGCTACAGGAAATCTGCCTCCCCTTGCACATCCCTACAAGCAGTATTTTCCTCTGCTGGGAAAGCACATGTGTGAGCCAGGTCTGTCCGCCAACCCACCCGGGACCAGGTCGAGGGCTGACTTGGCCACCTGTGTTTCTGTGGATGCTGCTGAGTGGTCACAGTCCAGCCTGCAAGCCCAGCATCTGGCTTTTTATTGTTTGAATGCAATCACAGGTGCTGAATGACTGCTCGTGAGGAGTGCAAGAAGATGGTGTTAGCTGTAGCCTGGGCTGGTTAATCATTGATGGACCTGATAGCTCTGGGCCCGTCTCCTCCTTCCCTCCCCTCACTTTCATTCCCTCTCTTCCCCACATGAAACTCAATTAATATGCCACATTATTTCAGGACAAAACCTGATCTTAAAATATGCAAAATAAAGTTCTCCGTTTTATTTCTTCAATCACCTTGGCAGGGGGTATTTTTAGCCCAATTTCCACATGAATATTGTATCATAAAAGGGCTGATTAAAATGAGTTAACATGACAGGGTTGGCTCGTAGTGAATGGATATGTTATTTATCCTGTTGAAAGGACACTACTGTAACCTTGCCTGCAATCCTACAGAGTGGTTCCCAGTAAGTTATGTGTCATCTAACCTTCCCTGAAATTTATTCCTAACAATTGACATGTAGATTATCAATGCAGCAGAAGTCTTTTATATTCTTTTCAGATTGGGGGTGGCAAGTAAGCAACCTTTCAAACAAAAATCGGAGGTGTCCATTGATAAAACTGGAGATACATAATTTAGAATTTTGTTTTAATTCTGGATTTCAGCAGAGGAGTAAAAGAAAAGCATTGAAAAATTTGGCAGTCAAAAAAAGTAAGCTTTTTGTTCTCTTTTCAAAGGGTTTTGCCTTCACTTTGAGTAAGATGTTTAATTTCCAAAGCAGATGCCAACTATAGTGTGAGCCTATTATTTTAGGAAAAAATGACAGTCTTATCTTTTGTATTGAAGATTTAGTTAACCACTGAGAAAGTTTCCTGAGTTAACAGTAACATCACTTCATTGAAATATTGTTCAGCAGTAGACCTTGAAGCACTAAACAGAAGACCCCCAAGGACATCCTTCACACTTGACAGGTGGTAGAAAAAAAGCTCACAGTGAGCCCCCAGTTTGCCCAGCACACCAGTGGCACAGCTCTACCCCAAATGCAGGGTTTCAGAGTTCTGCTGTGTCGCTGGGTGCTCTACAGTGCCACGGGCATCACACACTGAGGCACAGGGAGGTCGGCAATTGCTCATCTCCTGTTCAAGAAACATCTAGGAAATACTGGAATTACAAACTGTGTGTGAAATCTCTTTGCAAAAACCTGGTACCAGAGTTTTTGACCAGTGTAGCTTTCTCCTTTAAGGCATCTTGCTCCTCTCCCTCCTTTTCACATATCTGGTGACTGGGTCTGAAGGAGAATTGCTGTGGTCATTCTGTTCCTAAATATCACAGATAATACTACTTTACTTCTTCATTTCTTCACTGGACACAGTAAATTCTGGTTCATGTGCCACAGGATTTTCAGACAAATACTGATTTTGCTTTGAATTTTCCACGTCCTTTAAAAGTCAACCACCCCTATAATTCATCTTTGATTTCCCATTCTAAGTCCTCTAGGTTTGACCTCTGCCAGTGGATGTCATGCTGATTTTGCTAGAGTGGAGCAGCTTTTCAATGTCAACTTAATGAAAGTAGACTCTAATACCAGTTCCCTGAGCAGATATGGTGACCCCGGTGATGGTTCGTTTTTTTCCATTCAGCCTTTCAGTTTGTGCTCAACAGGTGAAGACTAGTTGAGAAAAAGACCAAAATATTCTCTGTAATCAGAGGTGAAGGGCTTTGAGAAAGGCCCCAATGTAGTATTTCTTCCCTCAAAACTGTGACTTGTTTCTCTGCTGACTGAGAATTTTAAAAAAAGGCCAAAGGATATTTGCAGTTCTAATGATAAACAGATACATGGATATTGTGCACTTTCGTTATCAGCTGTTCTTATGTTAATGATTGATGTAACTAAGGCTGTGCCTTGTTTCTTTAGCTTGGCTGTAAATTAGGATTGCTGTAGGTAGAGCTAGAGACACATGGGATTAAGGAAGGGGGAATTCTGTCTGACAGTAGAGGCAGGAAGCTGTTTCTTAGCTTTATTTCCTAAGGAAATTAGAATCTGCAATGCTGTCTGTATGTCCATCCCCAGTACTTTTTCAAGTTAGTGATTGATTTCAACAGTATTTGAAACAGGACAAAAATCTCAAGAAGTAATTATGTTCTACAAGTGGGCACAGGTGAAGGTCTCAGTGGGACAGAGATGGTTTCTCATACCCTTCATGGGGTCACAAGAGACCGGGTGGGAGCCAGGGACAAGACATGGGACAGTAATCATAAGCTTTTGAGGGAAATTGGGCATTTTTTCTTCTCTTGCTTGCAGGAAAACATATTCTCTGTATGCACATGGGAGGGCATTGTGCAAGGGCAGAGCAGCTGCTGCACTGGGACACAATTTACTGCAAATTTCTCACTTTCTGTCCTTTCATTCTCTCTCTGTGAAGGAAAAAGTGCTTGTGGGAGAGAATTCATTTGACTCAAGGTCTGCAGCTGGTGAAGCCAGAGCATCCTTGGGCTGCTTGAGGCTGAGGCTCCTGGTCGTGCTGCTGCTTTTGGCACAATTATTTTTCCTCATTTGGTCCAACACACAGGGAAGGGAAGTAGGTGCCAAAGAGATGGTTAGGACAAGCTGTTTGTATCTTGTCTTAAATAGGAAACAATTTCTCCATCCTTGATTTCTTTCTGACTTTATTTGAGCTATATTAAGTGAATGTTATGCACAAGCTATTTTCAGAAAGTGGTAATTATATTAAATTTCTTCTTCTGGTATTCTTTCATTTTGTAATGTATTCAAATGCTGCTAAGATATTGTCCAGACAAGATGACGATAGAATCTGATCATCTGTTACTGTTTACTAATGAAAGCAAAATTGGAAGATTATGTAGCAACTTTGAAAAGGGTACTTTGGCAGTTTTTATTTTATTGGAGTTGTTCTAGTCTATTATTTAACAAACCGTTTCTTTATTGCTTAAAGAAGTGATTGCAGTATTTCACAAGGAACTCATTTTTGTTCAATTTCTTTTCACTCATGCAGTGTTCTTCTGATAGTTTTGTGCTCTGCTTTCATGCTAAATCCTTTCAAAGCAGTTGCTGGATGAAGTGAATTAATGAAATTTGGCATTCCAGCCCCTTCCATTGCCTGAAAATACAGGGCCCAACACAACCTGGGTCGAGCACATGTGTTACCACTTCAGCACAGGCTGATGTTAAAACTGGCCACTCCTGAGCCTGCAAAACTTTCAATAGCCCTTTTTTAGGACACTGCATAAAGCAAATACTAGAACATCTTTTCAGGACCAAAATGGTATTGCTCCAGCAGTGGCCAAAGCTAAATATTTTTACCAGAAGAAAAACATGTATCAACAATTGTAAATACTGTAAATGGTGGTAGAACATTGCTGCAGGTTTTTGATCAGAGACAAGCATCAGTTTGCTCTCTGGTGCTATAAATTATTCTGACATTTCAAATCTAGTGAGTGATATGGTGAAAACTGTATTAATACACATGAAAATCAGCCCTGGTTTGAAACTCTTGGCAGGGATTTCTGCAGGTTAATTGAATTAGAGTCTGTGTGTGCTGCTTCATCCTATCAATTTTTATCTTTTAGTTTTATTGATAGATCATTTGCTTGTGTAGTCAGGAGAAAATGAGAGTCTAACCAGCTTTCTCATTCTTTTTCTGCTGTTCAATCATCAGTGTTTTTTCATTCCTTGTCTCTAAGTAATTTGATGAAAATGTTTTCTACATTCCTGTAAACACAACCAGGCAACTTTCATTTAGGCTGCAAAGGTTTGTTAGGTCTAGCTTCAACCTTCCTACTGTATAGCTGGGTGAAAATAAAATATTCTTCATTTTCTTTACACTTAAAGATATATATGAGAATATATCTATGAATATGTGTGTTTTGCAGAGATAAGAAATTTTGGAATTTTATAGTTGTGAATTCAAGGTGTAGCAAATGACTTCTATTTGCTGCACAAGCTGTCAAAGGTTTATAGAGGTTTATAAAGGTTAGGAATGGAAGGTGGAGGGGTAACAGTGGCAGTGTATCCTGTCATTGTCTCTGCAGGGCAGCTCTTTAAAAAGGATTCTCCTCTATATATTCCCAAGTCTACACTGAATGAAAAGCAGTCCTGAACTGAAGTTGGCAGTCAGTGGAACATGGAGAAAGCTGGGAGGGGGCTTTTATTCAACGCCTTCTTCATTCTGATTGTTTTTTCACTCCCTCAGTGAAGTGAGAGAACTTGCTGCCTCTTGCTCCTTCCTGGCACCAAGAGCCTGGCATGTGCCAGGGAGGGACCTGCTGCAGGGACAGAGCAGGCTGGGGTGTGACTGGGGTGGTGCAGCTGTCACAGCCTGGTGTGGGTGTCCTGAGGGAGCTCAGTGGGGACAGAAACCTCCTATGGAGCAGAAGGGCAAAAGCTCACTCGATGATCATTTTCAGTACAAATACAGACTGTGAAAGCAGGGCCTCGTGATTCTTCTGCCTTTTGGTGTTCTAAGCAGGAAGTGTCAGAAAAGTTACCACAGGGATGACTGGCTTGTGGCAGCCAAACGTTCATAGCAAAGTTGCTTTTTGATCTTCCATCTTGGCTCTTCCTGTTGTAGTGAAACAGAATTCACCAAGCATTGTTGTGAAACAGAATTCACCCCATGATAGGGGATCTGAGCTGGGATTAGACTGCTGTGAGAGAGGGTGGTTTTACATACTGATGATGCATTGTTGCAGAAACAATCCTCCTCAGTTCAGGAGGAGCTGCAAGTCCAGCCCCTGGTCTGTGCTCTTGAGAATCAGCCCTTGGCACAAGCTTTTGGAATTTTTCACAGGTTACCTAGAGAAGTGGTAGATGCTCCATCCCTGGAAAAATTCAAGATCAGGCTGGATACAACTCTGAGCAACCTGTTCTAGTAGAAGATGTCCCTGGTCGTTAAAGTGGGGTTGAACTGGGTGACCTTTAATGGTCTCTTCCAAACTAAACAATCCAACAATTCTTCAACCGGCTTGGAAGTCTTTGCCGTCAAAGAGCCAATTTATACTCAATGCCCTTTTTCACTTACCTGAAAGACAAGCCCATTGCAGGGGTATTTAGCAACCTGCTTGCTTTTGTCCCTGCTGTTGGTGTCTCAATGTTTCTCTTAGGTGTCAGGTCACAGGCTCTGGCTTTCTGCAAACCAAAAAAAAAAAAAAAAGTGTGTTCAGTTCTGTACTGTGCTCTGGGGGATTCATAAATTGGTGTGTTTCACCAGACAGTATTTGTTCCCTCCCCTCAACTCCCAGCTCTATACTCGTGGCATGTCCATTTTGCACTCACAGGTTGATAAAAGTTGAATACGGAGATGAGGTTGCCCTGCCCTGGTCTGAAGGTGAGCCTGGGAGGGGAGAGTCATGCTCCAGGTTATCATCAGCTTCCCAGCCCTTCTGCTCAAGGAATGCAGCTGATGTTTACAAGCAGAGTGTGTAGTGCTGTGATGTTGCTACAGCGCTCAGGAGCAATTCTTGTGGAATGGTGAAAGGCACTTTTAATAAAACCCCAACCATCTACCACAAGCTTTTTTTGAGGAGCTGGGTTGCCACTGGGGTAATCACTCTAATGGAACTGGAAAGGTGTCATGCTGCAGTTGTTTTCATATTTGTGTGGCCTCTCTTTATTTTACTGGGTCCACTATTGTATTTCCCAGTTGGAGCTAAACACTCCTGAGCCCTGGGGATTTTTTGCAATTATTGCCACTGACAGAGCAAACAGGAGTGAGGAATCTGAGCCATTGCTACAGAGGCTGTATACAGCACAATGCCCGTGAAGCACTGGGCATAATAACCATAACATGAAAAATGAGCTATTGATTCTCTGCCCACTTCCAGGGAATGAAAAATTTCCTCCCAATCTGTAATCCAGTGCACTGAGAACATCATCCTCCTGAGTGCTTGTCCGTTGAGGTCTGACTCCATTCTGTGAGCACCATTTAGTTTAGACTAATGAAAAAATGAGTGTATTTGAGGAAGAAGCTGCTCATAGGCTTATTTAGTGTCTGTGCAGGGTAATCTGTGCTATGATTTCATGGCACTTAGGCCTGCAAGGGGCTGTTTTGACTTTGGGTGGTCACCAGTCCCACCTTGCATCTCAGGGAGCGGCCAGGGCTGAATCATGAAAAGCATCAAGGGGCAGTTTGGCATCCTTACTCATTCTGAGCATTGTTTCAACCCCTGCAGAAATATCCTACTTGATATGAGCAAAGATGTCACAGTTTAGGTGATTTTGGCCTAATCATGCCGGAAATGTTCAGGAAAGATCAGGCCGCAATCCTCTGTCATACGCAGAGACAATGTGAATAGTGATCCATCCATCCATCCATTCATCCTCATGAGTAAAATGCAGATGTTTTCTTTGATGTGATCAACCATTTAGTCATTCTTGAAATTTTCCTTTTGGTTCTCGTTGTTGGGATTTTCAACATTGCGCAGTGCAGGCTGGCTCCGATCTCTCTTGTATGTGATGGCCTGGGAGATCGTGACCCTGCCACAAGGATTGACACCAGTTTTGCTTCCCATGACATCCCTCTCATTGGCTTTAGATCCCAATTTCCAGGGAAAATAGCCCACACAAAGCAATATTAGTTCTTGGTGGGCAGCTGAGAGAAGCGCCATGTGGATATCAGCAAAGCTTGGCTGCTTGTCTTGCCGGCACCAGTGCCAGCATTTTCTTTGGTTGGCTCCATGCAGATCTGGGACCTTGTGTTTCATTTGGAATTTTGCTCGGGACTCAACCCAAGGTTGGGAGATGATGCTGCCAAGTTTTCTCTGGTTTTGTGTCAAGAGCAACTTTGGATTGAAGCTGAAACTGAACCAGGCACGTGACCTAACTCCTCTACTGTCTCCTACATTGAGGAAAGCCAGTCCTGTCTAGCCAAAATGGAGTCAGACAGAGGGTGTTATGGGTTCCTGGTGTAAGATCAAAGTAGTGTCCATGGAGGTTTTCACGCTCCCATTTACTCTCAGTCTCACAAAAGAAATTTTGTGGAACAAATCTTAAGCGAAGGTCATGAATGTTCTTTTTTCCCCTCTCCCTTTCTGAAGCAGTGGGTTAGAAGATGACTCTGCCTTTTTTGAGTGTGTGGTTGAAAGAAAAGGATGCAAAAGCAGTGACTGAAGCTCAGTGGTTGAATGCCAGGTGCCTGCAACTGCTTCATCTCTGCAGTCTTGGGGAGAGGTCCCCAGAAGCAGCAGCTTTGAAATCTTTGAAATATTTTTCTGGGCACTGAGCAAAAGGCTGTCACCTGAGGGTAATATATAAGAAGCCAAGTAAATTGTTTGATGTGTCAGCATTTCTGTTGATACAAATAATTAATGAGAAAATTGATTTTTGGACCAAATTCCTTCTCTTAAGGAGAGAGATTTTCTCACTAAAGCTATCTTGCTCTGTATTTAGGTATTTCTGCACTATTTGTCACATACCAAAAAAAGGCATTATGAAAGAGGATTGGGATGGCATTTTTAAGCCTGTTTTCAACAAAATCCATAGCATGAAATTCTTGAATGTGAGCATGGCTCTGTGTAACCCCACAAAGAATTGGGAGGGGCAGGCAAACGACCTCTCTGTATCTGCAAACACATTTTTTGTGCCTTGCTGTTGCCTCCTTTAGATCTTCATCCCTTCACTGGCTCATGTGAGTGCTGCTGTGCTGAACATCTCTGCCTCGACCCTGGGTCCAGAACCAGCAAACCCCTTCCCTGGTCTTCTGCTGAGCTTTGCCTTAGCACAGAGGGTAGACCTTGGCCATGGGCCATTAGGTTTAGTGTTCCCAGCTGGAGCTCCTGCTACTTTTGCTCATGCAAAATACCTCTGCTGTTGACAGGAATTAATTTGCCCAAACTGGGAAGAACCAAGAGAGATGTTTTAGGGTATATATTGTTTTTTGATGGAGATATAACTTCCACCTATTCATAACCAACAAGACTTATTTTCAGCACTTGGATGCAGAATAATAAACAGGCAGGGGGGAAAATAAAACCACCTCAAACTCTTTTCAAATGTATAGAGAAATCAGTGCATTTCGTGGAGTCTCAGCTCTCATTTCATAGCAATGTGGGTTTCTGAGCTCAGTGCTGAATCAATCTATTTGCTTTCCATCTTGGGCTGCCTTTCAAGCAATACCTGACCGATTCTGATCAGCCTGGAGAGATGTGATATGTGACCTACCCACTCAATTGCCAGCAAATCAGACTCCACACTTCTATTTTTAGAAGTCTGGTTTCTGTGTTAGGCTCCTGGAATTCTGCATTTGCTTCATCTGGAGTACAACAAAAATCTTTTGATTAATTTTAGAGGCAAAGCTCCTTGGAATAAAATTTGCTTTAATAATGGAAATGCATTAAAAATTTATATGAGAAGCGGGAATTTATGTCTCTCTGGGAGCTGAGATTTAAATACAATCTTACCTGAAACAGACTTTCAAGATGTAATAAACACCAGATTCTCATTGGACATCTGAACCCTGCTGGGGTCTCCATTCCCATCCTGTTTAAAAGCCTTCCTGGCAGGAGCTGGCATCTCACTCATAGCTTTTCCCTGTTCTCTAGCATAACTAAACACACTTGGGGAAGTGAAAGCCTCTTAGCTCTCTTGTTTCCATCTTTCTGACCACTTCTCCTGCTGATCTCTGCTGAGTCTCACAGGGTGGGCCAAACCCAAAGCTGTGTTGGTGCTGAAACTCCAGCAGTGCTGCCTGGAATGGAGTGATGCCCTCTCAGACTCTCTTGAACATCAGCACAGCCCAGAGGAACCTCTGGTATTTTGCTTCACAAGCCACTGTGCCTGGTTACACAATCTGGACCAGAGCTGCTGGTCCCCAAGCCAGGTTTTTGGGTAGGTTTCTTTTTTTAGCCTCTAGATATTTACATTTGCATTCTCTTGCTGAAGATTTCAGTATTAGGATTTTGTCCTCATCTTCAGTGAATTGCATTTTGCTGATTTTGGGGCTGTTATCAAAATCATCAGTAGCACCTTCTAAGTTGAGTAAGTTTTCCTCAGTTTTTTAGATTTTTTTTTCCCCTCCTCCTCAAATTTAAATCCTCAATGGAAATACTGGCTAGATCTCAGGGCTCACCCTCATGGGTTTCATCTCTTTGACATATTTTTGGAAAAAAAAATACCACATTTTCACTGATCTCTCTCTGGAGCCAGATTTTCCATTCTCTTTAAATCACATGAATTACACACAGATTCAGATCACAAATGGAAAGACAGACAGTGAAGTGCCATGGCAAAGGCCGTCGCTGTTCTTCTTCCATCCCATTTGAAAGCAGGAAATTCTCTGATTATCAATAATTATTGTCTGGGTCAGCTTGGTTTTGTAGCCCTGCCTCAGCCAGCCTTTTGAGTTCACAGTGAGGATTTAAAAGCAGATAACCTATAAAAATGTTATATCTGTGACAATGTGAAACAGGCACCCTGAGGTAGTAGGTATTTTTGAATTTGGCTTTAAGAAAATGAAAGAAGAGATGATGTCATTTAATTCTGGGGTCTGAACACAAGGCTGAGAATCCTGAGCCTTAAAATTTTGCACCTGGCTCAGTGACTTGGCATTACAAAAGGGAAATGGTGTTTTATATCACTTTGTCTTTTTTTTTTTAAAGATGTGTGTGGGCAAAATGCACTAATTTACCACTGTGAAGGCATAACATTTTTTAAACTTACTTGTGCCCACACAAATTGAAATGGAAACTATTATTTTAGAATTAAGCATTACCTCTTTTTTTGTTACAACACAAAGGTACTCTTTCTCAATGAATGCTGGCCCTAAATCAGATTTCAGTCTTACAAATCAGTCTTATTTTTTTCTTCCAACTATCTTTTTTTCTAGTTTGTTTCTTGCCTTTTACAACCCTTCCAAAAATCTATTTAGTTTTTGTGTTCTGCTTAATATACTCTCCCAATACTCAATTTGTCAGAGGTTAAGAACATTCTGATTGAAGTTTCCATCAGTTCAGAAATAGTATAAAAGGCAAAAATGATAAAACTGGGGAAATCGAGGGTATTTTTAAATTTAAAAGGCTAATTTAGGCTAAATGGAAAATGAGTGTGAACAACTGCCCTAGCATTTTCACAATAGCCAACCAGATGCTGTCTGAAAAAGAAATAGTCTTAATATTCTCATTTCTTTTTATGCTAAAACATTGGCAGGTATTGATATAGGAGGCAAAGTAACTTATTTGCACTAAATTGGGCAGTTCACACTGCACAAAAGGCTTTCAGCTGCAGTTGCATAAAACATGGTACAGAGGCCCCTGGATCCTGGAAAGCAATGTGTGAAATTGCCTCACAACCACAGGTTTGGCAAATTACTGTTTGCCTGTAAATATCACCCACTTCTGAGCTGGTTTTTACTGAGATTTTTCTGTCCAACTCCTCTCACTTCCAGGGGTCAGAGTGGAGTAATTGCATCTAAAATTTGAGAGCCCAGGACTTGGAGTAAGGACTGTGGTACTCTGCTCTGAACAGCCTCTCGGGCACCTCATTTGAGGTTCAGGGGAAAAAAAGAAAACAAACCACCACCACAAAAAAACCCCAAACCAAACCCTACAAACAACCCCCAAGAACCAGCACAGCAAAATGGTTTGAATATTTGCCCAGAGATAAAATTGGGTTTTGCCATGGTAGCGATGATTTGCATGGGAGGAGAAAATTAAGTCTTGGTTAAGATTGTTCTCTTGAAAATGCTGGAGATTTAAATCCTCTATAGAGATGATTGTCATAACAGCAAAGAGGCTCCACTGAAATGTTTCCTATGGAAGTAAGAAACCTTTGGGTACCAAGACTGCCTTCTTTTCTGATGTATTTTTAGCACTGATCATTATCTTTTAAGAACAGGAATGAAGCATTGGGTAGGATATGCCAATTTGTTTTTATTTTACACCTTATGAATATGCCCTGTGTGTAGCTGACGCTTCCTGCTTAGCTCAGTTAAAGCCCTCTCCGAGGATCAGTCCTTCTTCCATCNACAGAAGTACAGCAGTTGCACAAATATATTATTATTGCAGGTAACACCAGAATTAAGTCTGTGAAAAAGCCATCCCACAGTACTTGGAAGGTTTAATCAACCTATGCAATGAATTTCACTCCATCTATCTATTCCATCAATAGATATTCGAGGTCATATTCTGGAACTGTTAATATCAAGAAAATTCAGTCTAGTGAACTTATGGAAAGTTCAGTCACTTTCTGATATCAGGGTTTTGATCCAATCCCATTTCACAAAGATAATTATCTTAGATTTAGTTGGCTAGCACAAGTCACGCTAAGGATGACGAGGATCAATTTTCTTTGTGCATGAGCTTTGTTGATCTGCCAAAGGCCTTTGCAAGATGCATCACGTAAGACCAAAAAAAAAAAAAAGGCATTAG
>WEIT01039480.1:160085-182213 GCA_013389985.1 Dryoscopus gambensis | reverse complement strand
GAGGAAATCAAAAGAGGAAGGAAAAAAGAGCCCACTATGTGGTGTTTGAGTTTCTCTTTTTTAACATGATTTATTGGTCTCTCAGTTTTGTTTCAGGCCCCAGCTTGGATGACAGTAGCTTACAGTGAGCCCACATAGGCTGGCTTGACAGAGATGCATGTGGGATCTGTAATGTGGAGCAAGCTGGAAGGAAAGGTGCATGAGAGTTCAGGGAAATAAGGCAGCCTTTTTTCTTTCTCTTTCCCTGTTTCTTTCTCTTCTTCCTTTTGTTTTTGTAGGAGTTTGTGCATAACTCCACACATTCGCTAAACCATTTGTTTTCCCTAGGCTATTGAAAGTTTATATCTGCTTGTCCTCATTATATTTTGGCATTGCTTACTACTTACACAAAAATATAACTTCATGCCCCTGATTTCTCTTTAATGACCAATAAGCCATGAATCAGCAGCAAGATAAACAAGTTCCAAGAGTACTGCTATGCATTGATATTTATCTTTACAGTGGATGTGAAACAAGATGAATTACAGAAACTCCACCTACACTTGTGACACCTACATATTTCTCAACTGTTCTTATGCCCATGGTATCTGAAAATGGATTTGGTCTTAGAAATGCGCCTCCAAAATATTGATAACAATAAAAAGGCAGCCCACTGAATTACTGTTGAGGTTGTGACTGTAGGAGTTTGTGCGTAATTAGCTCACTTGTGGACTATAGCTATAGATATAGATATTAATCTCCTTTAATTTGAAATGCCTGAAAGTCCAGGCTCTGCCCACTGTCAAGGGAGTGAGATGTACAGTCCCAGGGCAATTCTTCCCATCCTGCAAGAGCTGCCCAGGATAGGCGGAGTGGAAGTACATTTGGAAGCATATTTATCTCCATGAACTTAGAGAGAATCTTGCTTTTGCATGGCTGCAGTTTGGGGAGATGAATCCTATTGATGGGAATGGTTATATTAGTTTATATGCCTTTTATGTGGAAGACATTGCAATTGCATTTGTTTTATGGGGCAGGTCTGAGGAAGAAGTTTATTGTACCTGACCAAAGAACCCTCCTGTGTGGAACTGCACACAGAGATTCAGCAGAAATGAAGGACAGATCATCAACTCTCTTTGTCACAGCCCACTAAGTGTCACTCAACTACAATATTACCAGCCTGAAGACATTAGGGATATATGTTTCAGTCTTCCAGAAATTCAAATGTGGGCTTCAGGCAGAAAAAGAAGCAAGAAAAATCCTGGTGCCCATGCCCATGGGCCATGTTAAATTACTGTGTAGGTGGAGTTCCTTCAGGATATCCTATCCTCCCATCTTCCAGAGAAAGTTGAAAAATCCCAAAGCATGGGAGGCAGTTTGTGCTCCAGCACGGCTGTAGATTAAAAATAGCAACAGCGGTCTCACATGATGCTATCCTAGCCCTCATCTTCCTGATTTTCATTAAAATGCAGAATTTGTTGCTGCTCAGTGTGACACTCCTTGGAGGAGAGGCTTGTGGTTGCTCCGTGTGGCTCTCTCTTCCTTCTTGATATTCCCATCATGGCTTTGTATGGGATGAGTAAGTTGGAGGGGGGGCAATTCAGTGGGAATTGTTTGAAGCAAATGCAAGATTATGATTTTTCCACAGCAAATGAAAGTCTTGGCATTGTCAGACAATAACTCATCCTGGGCTCTTCTGACAGATTGGCTCAATGATGGCTGATGAGGGTTCTGTAGTCACAGTGGCAGTGAATCTTTCAGAATGATTGCAAATGAGTTCAACTCCAAATAAAGCAATGGAGACATTTCTTTTCTTTTCTTCTTTTTTTTTTTCAGTGAAACGTCTGTGACTGATGCCACAGCCTGGTCTGGCACGACTAAAAATTCACTCTGTCCATTTTCATTCAATAGCGCCTTTTCAGCCTCAAAATGTCCCTTTAATGAAACCGTTTAGGAAAATGATTCTATTTTGCAGTAATACTGGGAGGCCAGGGAGGTTCATGCTTGTAAAGCAAACTGGCTCCTACACTGACCAAATCACTTCTGCAATACACTCTTGGAGAAGGCATTTATCACTAAGTGTTTGTTAGCACAGAGAGAACCCAAGCTGTTTCTAAACTTTTGCAAATCTAATACTGACAAGGCTTATCCTAGAATATCTTTTTAGGATGTGAACTCAGGAGCTATTAAGAGGCCAGGGTATTGTTAGCAGTGAGAAGAAAATAAAATACATGCTGAAAAGAGAAAATAAGATTAAAGATAATAGTTCTGCTGTAGGGGCCCCTTTAGGCGATCTGGAGAAAGAGAATAAGGTTTGTAATATTCTACTCTTTCTCTCATAGCCTAGAGAAGTCTTCATGTGCAAAATATTTTTAATCTTGTTTTCTATTCCGAGACTCTGTTTCACAAAGTCATTTTTATGCATCCCAGTATAAACACTGCAGCAGATTTAGGAGGGATTTTGTGTCTGTCAAAATTAAGTGCATCAGTCTGTGTGCAAGGCTGGGAAATGTTGGGAGGCAATCATAGTGGAAAATAAACATACAAAAAAGGCAAGCATCAAGTAAGGAATAGTTTTATTTCTCAGATAAGTGACTTTATTCCCAAGGCTGACTAGTGACGAAGAGAAAGGTTATTCAGTGGTTATCACAGACAATGGATGATTGGGGCTTTGGGGTTCTTTTTCTTTGCTGACTCATTTTCTGGCCTTTAATGAGTCAAACTCTGTGTCATTGTAGTCTGCAAAAATGGGTGGAATAAGGATGTGTGTCCCAGCAGGATTCTGAGTCTTAATTGACGTGGGTAAAATATTCTGATATTTTTTGCTTGAAGATGCCAAAATGAAAATACATCACTAAGGGAAGCACCAGCGCTTTCCATATGAACACTTCTGCGTGGAGCCACACCCTTGTGGACCTAAGTCTTTTGGATTTTCTTTGCTTTCCCTTAGTTTTTATTCTTCATGGATTATGCAGACAGCTGAATGGTTTCACTACTGCATTCAGCAATTCCACTCGAATCAGACATTTATGTCTTCCCATGTTTCTCTGTCATTCTCCATCGGGAACACTTTTATATTGAAATTTAAGGTTTATCCTAACTGAGCTTTCTCCTTGACAGCTGCTGTACCTCTGCTTTTGTATATGTTGCTTGTTAAGTCCCTTTCACATGAAAGTCTGCGACAAAATTCCATTGATTTTCAGTAGGGCAGGATCAAATTCAATATTAAGAAAACTCCATTTCCTGCTAATAATCTGTTTTGGTCTCCAGACAATTTGCAGAGTTGTCTTTAAAACAGATGTCTAAATCTGATCGCCTGCTTGTTTTGTTCTCTCTAAATAACCTGCAAAAAACTGCATTTATAAGGCTCAGTCCTGCAGATTTTTATCTGCGCTGCTGCTGCTCATTCAAAGGTGACCTTTTTTATAAATCAGGATTTCTTCTTAGAATGAAGGCTGGCAGAATCAAGCACTAAAATTCTCACAGCCATTTGTATTTCAGACCATATTTCGTGTCAGTCACCTGACTGTGCTTGCTTTGACTGCAACGAAGCCTGGCAAATAGAAAGTAGTTGAGTTAATAGTGAAATCAACTAAATTAGGAAATTTTTAAGAGATGCTAAAAGAAAGAAAAGGTCTTTGGCATGTAGAGATGATGGCTTAAATGAGAGAGCATTTCTGTCCCGTTGGAGGGCACTTGGATTACATGTTCAGTAATGCTTTGTGCAGCACCAGCCCCATTCTAAGCAACAGTCTATTAATTGTATTAAATAGAATACAAATAGGAGCTACAAATGATTTCCAAATAGGGATTGCATAATTCAAATTGAGGGAAGCATTAAGGAGGAGGGGTAGACACTGTGAAGCAGAGACATGGTTATGGTGCAAGTTCCAGGAAAGAGACACTGAAGTGGTGAGTGTTTCTTGCAGCATCCTTGATGAGATTTTGAGAGGTTCAGGGCTGGGCAAACAGAAATCATAGGAGAAAAACTGGCAGAGATGAAGGGCCATACTCAGACTGTTTTTCTACAGGGGCCTATCTTTAGCATCTGAATTTGGGAAAGTGATCAGTGATTCAGGCCACCTACAATCCACTGCTGCCAGACCAGGTTGGCTGTGCTGTCAGTGCAGAAGAGCAGTCATGATACCTAAATTAGCTACTGGGATTATATTCAGATTATTCTGAATAGAGCCCTGAATTTAGGAATGGAAGGAAGTTCTTGTATGGTTTAACTAAAAAAGTTTGTTGAAACAGCTGGAGACCCAAATGGATGGAAGTCTGCAGATTGCTTGCCTCTGATTTCCTAATTTAATAGCTGTGGAGGAACATGAAAATCTGGTTAACTTTAAGGTAAAATTTAGTGGAAAAAATGTAAGGAGAAAATAGGAAGTAATGGTGCTTTCCCCAGTGCCCATGCATATTTTGGGCGAGGATTGAGTCATGCACGATGGGAAAACCCTAAGTGTTCAGTCAGGAACCATAAAACAGAAGCGAAATGAACTGCAGAAAAGAAGTCCTTGTATTGCAAGTAGGATTTTGTTTAGCTGATAATGGTGATGTCAATGAATATATTTAGCAGAACTCACTTATTTACTGTTGCTCTTTATCTTTTTCATATGGTTGCTTGTTGTCAAGGTGGTTTTGCATTGTTTTGCTTTTTTCAGTTGTATGTTGATTTTAACTCATTGTCACGCTGTAAAATTTTAGTACTAATAATAATACAGACATGTTTTAATTTTCCCATGTGGGTCCATTATGCTCACTCATCCTTGTCTGGGTTTCTTCCCCCTTCTTTAGTTGGTGTGTTGTTAGAGTTGTATTCAATAACGTCTAATGAATTTCATGAGTGAATAAAAAAAACTTGTGCAAATAGGAGACAAAGAATAGAGAAAATGGGGATGCTTGAGCTCAGAAGCACAGGAAAAGCTAAGAAAACTAGAATAAAACATGCATTACACAATTCTCTTGCATACCTCTGACAAAGATGATTTTAGCCTCTTGATTAAAAAAAAAGTTGGAAGTTTGTGGGTGGTTTTCTAATGGCTCAGTGGGTTTTAGCTGACTAATACTCTGAGTCTTAAAGAATATGAACAAAGTACTGTTATCCGTGTTGCAGTTTAACTGTGTAACACTCTCACTCCCCTCTCCCTGGGGGGATGGGGAGGAGAGTAGGGAAGGGTGAGATCCATGGGTTGAGATAAAAGCAGTTTAATAACTGAAATAAAGTAAATATGATAATGACACTAGCAATCCCACCAACAAAACCAGGAATAATTAAAACAGTGAAAATCAGAGAGAGGAATAAAACCCAGGAAAGACAAGTGATGCACAATACAGCGTCTCAAATCCAGGGGGAAACCTCATCAGATATTTTTCTGTAGTGGGACCCCTGAGGTCAAGCAGATGAATGCTGTCAGTCTCTGATCCCACACTGATTAGCTCAGAGAGGCACAAAAAGATCTGCCTGGTTTTGAATGGTTCAATATAACGAGACTTCTGATTTTCCCCACTGTAAATGGAACGAGTAAGGTGGGTCAGAAAGCTCTGGACACATTCAGCTGTAGGTGAGGAATTTGTGACAGTAGAGATCTGCCTCTGGAATGTGCCTGTGGGCAGATGGTGTCCACACAACCCTTGACCATCACTCAGAAATTGGACTGAATTCTTCTTTCAAAAGCGGAAATTAATGAGTGGCATTCACAGTGCTGCTGCTCTCGCTTCCCAGGCAGAAGCCAACCTTGTCAAATGGTGAAACAAAAGAAAGATCCAACAGCTCTCTCTCATTTAGGGTTGTTATCAAGACAGGGGTTGCTGTCAAGAAACCCAAAGGACTTTTGGTATTTATTTTACATGGAAGGTTTGAGGAGGTTTTGGTGAAAGGTGGTGGTAAATAAAAAGACATTTTATGATGGAGTCAGAACTCAAAAGACTCGCTGGAGTCCTGTATGTTTTCCTTCCCATAGCAATTGGGCCAGCATCTCTGCCTGGGAGTGTTTAATCGCCGCGGTGTGAGGCGTTGGTGAGGTGCCGCAGCCTTCCAGAAGGGTCCCCAGCTGTGGGGAAGCCGCTTCAGCACGGAGGGGCCAGGCGAGGGATGCAGGCACACACACCCCCGATGGAGTGGGACAAGCACACACACAAACAAGGTCAGAGAGACGGCTAGTGGCAAGGAGGCAGGAAGGATTCTTCGTGTGGGTTCCAGCAATGAGTTTTATTGAGGCGGGCCCAGGGACGAAGAGCAAAGATGGAGGGCAGGGCACAGGTTTATACGTGGGGAAGAAGGGGTGAGCAGAACACCAGGGCCAATGGGTTGAGGGCCAGGGGTGGAGTAAGGGTGAGGGTACCAATGAGGGTAAGGGGAAGGAGCGACTAAGAGGCAAGAGCCAATGGGGGGTACAACTGCAAAGAAATTTCTATAGGTGGTACAAACATGGAACAAAGGGGTGGAAAATAACAGTCCAATCATTAATACAGGAGATCCATACATTATAATAATCAAGGTAAGGTCTCCTGGGACTTCACCCTAAGTTGGAGGAGATGTCTCAGCCTGCGGGCTGTCTGCGGTATCCCCATGGGATGCAACATATAATGGACATCTATTCTCTTCCAAACAAGCCAAAATTATCTTTTCTCAGCCCACTTGAGGTAACGGCTGGTATTTCAGGCATCATTCATGCACTGTGTGGGTGCACAGTGTGTTAATCATTAAGTGTAGAAATGACCAGTTAAATACATGAAGCATTAAGTGTTCCACCTTCTCTCCTGGACAACTTCCCGCCAGGGGCAGCTAGATCTGTCCCACTGGACTCTCTGCCTGACAGTGCTGCTATTCGTGATGCACAGGAACATCTTTCACTTGACATTTTTATTTGCTACCTTTGATCTCAGCTTTAGCATATTGGAGAGACTGACATGGTAACTTTTTTCTCAACTCAGTCATTACATGAGGAGAAATACCATAGGAGGTCATAACGTGCTGCTCCATCTGCTCTGTCCTGCCCTATATCCTCACCTGGATTTGCAAGTCAGGTCATGGACATAAATGTTACACGGGAGCCAGAACATAGGAATTACAATAGCAGGTCAGAGAAGTTGTCTGCCCTGTCTGGAATCCTGTCTGGCAGAGTTGGCACCATAGGTCTCAGGAAAAGGAGCGTGGAGGAGAGTAGGACTGTACATGTGCTGGGAAGATGAATGGTGGTTCTATACCTCCATATGTCTGTGTTCCGGACATCCTGAAAAGGACAGGAATTACCACAGGCACTGGCCCCTGGAACCATTTTGTGGAAGCAAAACAAAACCTAAATGTGTGATCATTCCTGTATGGAAAAAAAGAGAAAGAGTGTTTGTATTCCTGACTTTCTTTTCTCCTTCAGTCTCCCCAAATGTCTTTTGAATTTGCTCACCAATTTTATGCAATTTTATAGAGAGATAGAGAGCTCAGTGACAATTAAATTCCTGCACATTTGTGAAATCTGGACGAGAGGAGACAGAGTTGAGGGAATGAGGGAAAGGCACTTATGAGCAAGTTGCAGTTTGGGCAAAAATCTTTCCAGGCACCACCAAGCTCATGTCATAGAAGGTGAAAATGTCCCTTGGAAGGGGCTGCTGGAAGTCCTCCAGTCCAAAGTGTATCAGGTCAGCTTTGCCTGGAATGAGTCTCAAATACCTCTAAGGCTGGAGATTTGACCAGGGAGCAGAAATTTGGTCCCTGGATGGCCATTTCCAGCACTTCACCACTCTGCAAGTGAAGAATCATTTCCTGATACCCAGTCTGAACCTCCAAATTCTGGTCTTTTGCCCATGATTGAGAAGCCCTTGTCTCCATCATCTTTGCAACTCCCCTTGGAGTAGTGGTAGGCTGAGATTACAGTCCCTCTTAGCCTCCCCTTCGCAAAAGAAGCTGATGTTGAGTCAGCCAGAAAAAGAAAAACAAGAAAAAGAACTTGTAGGTAACCAGTACCCTTGGCATAACTTTTTATTTTCTAAATGTGAAAGACAGAGGGATGAGAATGAGATATTTCTTCACTTACTGCAAAAATGCATAAATACAGCACTGCAATGCATTGATCTGTACTTCTTCCTGTAGTCCTAGAAGAGTAACAGCCACTGCTACAAGAACAACTACAAATGCTTGCTTTCTGTATAAGTGATGTGAGCATTACAGAACAGAAATCAGTCATCTTTCTGCCAACATTATCTATTCCATGGGAAGTTCAGATGCTATTCTCTCTAGTGCAGTTTCAAATCAGCACCTCATTTGCAGAGTTTACATAATGCCTCATTGATCTACCATAGTGGCCCCTTAATGTTTGGAGGTTTGAGTTTCAGTAGATGAGTTGTAAATAATTGCAACATTGCAAACTTAATTGTTTTGTCGTTTCTCCCATCACTTTAAAAAAAAATCATTAAAGTATTTCCATTTTATTTTTTACACAGAGATTTGTAACAGCCGTTGGTTACACAGGAAAACAAAGGCACTAAGAAAAATGGGTAATGTCAAAGCAATGTAGAAATTCGCAGTATTTCTGATTAAATGTCAATTTGCACTGTTTGGGCCAGCAATGGGATAGGATTTAGCAACCCTATTCCAGTGCAAGCTAAGACGGTTCCACTTGATGGCTTTTGCATTGTTTATCCTCGAAGTTGTACTCTCCCCTCTATTTCCAAATAAAAAGGGATGCTTTCAGCAGCGAATTCAGGAGGTGAGTGCAGCTAGAAGAGGCAGGCAACAGATGAGCAGTTTCTGTGCTTTCCTTTGAGGTCTCCTCCAAACCTCTAGGGCTGTGGGAGGTCGCCTGGGAACTCTTCAAGCATTTTCAAGCATCCCAAGCTGGCTTGGGATTTTCAGGGTTGGGAAAGGATAGCTACAGGAGGCCTGTCTTCCAGCAGGCTCTAGCAGCTTCTTCCAGCCATTCCTGATCAGAGTGTGCTTCAAGTTTCTTTTTTCCAGGTGACTCGTGGTCAGCAAAGATCAAGCACTCTTTCAGCAGGTGCTATGGAGAAGCCTATATGGCTGCTGGCTTAAAGCACAATTCTAGTGTGAAGCAGCTGGTGCAGAAGGGCTCCAGAAAGAGTGACTGGTTCTTCTCCAAGACCCTGAAGCTACAAAAAGCTTGATCTCCCAGCTGTACTGAAGGATGTGCTGGGAGTGTTGGCTAATCAGATTGGGAAATGAAGATTTCTGTGATGGCAAATGCAGGAATTTGTGACTTCTGGCCTCTGGAGGAAGGCTCCTGCTCCACCTGCAGATCTGCAACTCCAGAACAGCTTCTGGGTGTGGATGAGGAACTCTGTCCAGTGCAGCATCTGAGCCAGCTGAGCCTGGAAAGGGTGGCTGATAGCAGCAGGTGACTCCCTCCTGTGGGGGTTGTAGTTCCCATCTCTCAGCCCGACCTGCTGTCCTGGGATGTTTTCTGCTGACCAGTGGCTCAGTTCTGGGGTGTTGTAGACTGACTGCTGAGGCCTGTCCAGCCACTGGGCTATTGTACACTTGCAAGTGGGCACCAGTGATCCAGTCTAGGAAACCTGGAGCATATCAGGTATTTCCAGATGGTTTCACAGGTTGTAGTTGAGCATATGTGGCCCAGATTTTTGTTTTCTGTTTTCTCCTTAAGTGAGGAGGACCAGAGAAGTGGACAGATCCTGTAGGTCAGCAGCTGTTGTCAGCAGCGAGGATCTGGCTTTCATGACTATGGGATCTTCTTCGGGAGTGAAAGATGGCTACAGAGAGACAGGATCTTCCTGGCCAAGTGGGGCAAAAAATAGGAACAGGAATGACAGGCATGGGCAGCGAGGATCCGCAGCAAGTTTTGCACTTTACGTGAGAGTGGAGGCAGAATTGATGGAGCTCTGCCTTGAGATAGATGATGGATCAGCTGGGAGCTGCTGGGTCACTCTCAGAGAGCAGAGCAATGCCACTGGTACAGTGGTGAATATTTACCACAGACTGAAAGTGAAGGAAGAAGGAGGTGAGGCCTTCTTTGGACAGTGGGAAGAAGGCACCCCAGAGAAGATGATTTTATTCATGTGTATAAATATCTGATGGGAGGATGTAGAGACAGACCCATATTCTCAGTGGTATCCAGTGAAAGGACAAGAGGTAATGGGCATGAGTTGAAATTTAGGAAATGCCATTTAAATATAAGAAAACTTTTTTTAAATGGGGGTGTCTGAAAGCTGACGCTGGCTGCCCGGAGAGGTTGTGGACTCTCCCTCCTTGCAGTTATTCAAACCTGGGCAAACTGGCCTGGCTGACCCTGCTTTGAGTACAGGTTGGCCTGGATGGTGCTCAGAGGTCCCTATTGGCCTCAGTGACTCCACATTCCTTTCTTTCCTTTATACCACACAGTCATGAGGAGCAAGCTGTGTCATTTCTGGGGACGTGCTTGGAGTTTCCATGAAGAAACAACAAGTAGGAATGGTTTGCAGCACAACTTTCCCAGGGCATAATTTCTTAGAGCAAAATGTAAATTTTCATGAGTGAAATAATCTACCTTTAAACACTTAATTATTGGCAGTAAAAGAAACCACAAGACCGACCTGCAAATTACAGGGATAAAAAACTAAGTGCAGGTGTAGACTTCACTGAAGCTTTGTTGAAACCCTGCAGGTATTCCAAGTGTATGTTTAAGAATGTCAAATGAATAAATAACAGCTACTGGAGCTATGTACTCTTTTTAACTGCAATTACTGGTACACTGCAATCTGCTTTCTGAAAGTATTGGAAATCTTCCAGAGACAGAATAGGCCACAGCAATTTGGTACAGTTGGTAGAGATGAAGTGATATGATGCCCTTGCAAGGTGGAGGAAGGAAAGCAAGAAGAGAATGACCAGGCGGATGCTGGATGGTAAATATCTGATTTCAGCTCAAACTGGACAAAAGAAAAGACTTCACAGGCTCGTAGTCAGACAATAGCTGGTGTTATTCTTAAACCAATACTTTGAAAAGGTCTTGAACATCTCTTCTGAAAAAAGCAGCATGAAATGAGTAACAAATTCATTTATTTCAATAGCAAATTATATTCAATGTAGGTCATTTTCTAAGTGCTCAAGTCCAGTCATTCATACACTGTATTCAAATAAACATATTTTAGGATAGGTAGGTTTAACACCTGTGGGAATGTTTTAAGGACCATTCAAGGAACACAGAAAAAGAAGCTGCTTGGTTAAATCAGAAAGAGTAGCAAAGGGAAAGTCAGTGTCATGGTAAACCTGGTTAAATGAAGAAAGGCATGTTTTGGACTGAAGGCAGCCCTGGAAACAAAATTTCTTTAGAAATTTAGAAATTCAGAAATTCATTGAACTTACCAGCAGTCAGTCAGAAGCATATTGGATGGTAGATGAGATGGCCAGAGTCTTGACCAGAGCAGCTGTAATAAACAGAAATGTTTGCCAAGTGCTGCAGAGCTGCCTTCCAGATGAATGGGATCAGTTCTTTCCGGCTGTGCCAGGGGAGGAGGTCCAGGATGTGCCTCTGGGGGTTCAGGATCAGCCGTGAGGGAGTGATGTGAAATTATCTGCTGGGTTTCAGCAGGTGCCATTAAGGTCCTGCCAGTTTTCAGCAAACCTACAGCCGCTCACCCAAGCCTGGTCTGTTCCCTCTTCTTGCACAAGTTCCTGAAGTGTGAGTGGTGGCTCAGCCCCACAGCCTCCCTCCTACCTCTCGAATCTCCAATCGCAAGCTCTGGCCAATGTTGATGTTATGACCAACAAGGTTTCCTTCTTGCCTTGCTTATTTTTCATTGTCCCATTACTCTGTCACTGACAGAGACTGCCACTTTCCCTCTGGAACCTGCCTCTTTGGCTTTCAGTTGGAAGAACATTTCAGGGTCTCCACTCTTGCACCCTCTCTGTTACTTCTCTTCACCTTGACATCAAAATTTCACCTCTTTCTCCTTTTCTTCTTGTCACCCTTGTTTCATGAAGTCTGCTTTGTGCGGGGCTGTATTTCCTTGTCTCCACTTTGATGATTCCTAGAAAATCCATTATTATTTATTATTGTGTTGCTTTTAAAGTTAGCTGTGAAAGTAGATGCATTACAGTATTTACAGAGACATGGAAAATAATATCCTTAGTCTATGCCAGACAGCTCTACTACACCTCACCTTTCCCAGTTGAAGGGGAGAGAAGAATTGTCTATGTAGTTAATGCCAGTGTGAGAAAAAGAAAGCAACTTCAAAGGAGTGATGAGTCTGCTGGTTGCTATGCAGAAAGGGAATAAACTAGGAATGAAATGAAAACAAACCTCAAAAGGTGACATTCTTCTGCAGAAAACTGAATAAAATTGTTTTTGCCTAGCTGCAAGTTCTTTGCTTCTGTGAAGTTTAGAGCAATTATTTCTTATGTGTGTTGAAAACGAATTTGTTATTAGAGGCAGTGTCAGAGGGGACAGAGCTGAGGCGTTTGGGGGTCCTGTTCCCTCCCATGGATTTGGTGATGGTGTAGCTGTAAGCAAATTGTTTGCCCCCTCTGTGCCTGTTTCTCATTATTAAGTAGGACTAATGATCCTTCCTTCATAAAGCTTTTTCAGTCTGGTTGGAGATCCAAGCTATGGAATGTACATATCCTGCTACTATTACACGGCAAAGGCTGTGTATTTTGAAGGCCTTTTTTAAAATTTAGGAGAGGACACGTCTCTGTATAACCAAAGTCAGTATGAAGGATTGCAGCTGGAATATTAAGACTTAAGAATCCAAATGAACAGGAGTTGGTGCCCAATCCACATTTTTATGCTTTATGTGGCTGGTTGTTCATATGTAGAAGAGGATATTTCTTCTTTTACCCACCATCCTCTTTTGACTGTGTAGATCTTTTTAAATTGCCAAGAATAGAAATGAGTACATAAATGGATGTATTTCTAAACCACCTTCCTCTCCTTACAGAATGTAAAATGAGGTTATTTCTGCTGTGCTATAAAACATGTGTATTTGCAGTGGCTTTGAGAGGCTTCAGCACCATAAGCTTTACAGTTAGTTTAAGGGATGTGGTTCCGTTACTAGGACACCACAGGATCTGCCAAAAAAGAATGAAAAATAGTCCTTTTCTTCCTTTATTTCTCCAAGGCATTGTATTTTTATTACAGTACAGAGTGATGTGATCTGATTACTTCAAAGGCAATCTAACTTTGAGCTCCTTGTGTCTGTTACCATTTGGTCATCACACGTTGGTCTCTCTGAAAGTCTTGGGTAATGATGTTGCCATCAAAACTTTTATCCGTGGGTTAAGTATTTTAGGGAATTCATTCAGCTCTGCTGCAGAGACAGCATGGATAATCTGTTTTCCCTTTTTGTCTTGCTGTTTACCTTCTGAGATAGCTGTATTTTGAGTGAAACTCTGTGTGTCTAAACGAAGAGCTTGGTCACTGTAAATATATGCAGGAAGAATGAGTTCTGCAAACAAGGCAGACTTTGCGATGTGACCTCGTTTTTCTGAGATGATCCTTGGGGAGAAATATAGATGAGTAAAAGTAATAGACTTCTCAGTACATTGACTTTCTGGAGGGGCTATAGGTCTGCATTACTAAACCTGTGATCTCTTGGAAAAGATGACTAAGGAATAATATTTCAGATGTGTTTGCTGAAGGGCCGGCGTGACTCTCAGCATTGACATCAGTGTGTTAATCTCAGCTTAAGCTCTCTGTTGGTATTCAGTGCAGATTTGCTAAGAGTTGTCTTCTGAAAAATAGTTGAAGACCTCAGTCCTGGTTATCCACCTGACATCTGTACCTATTTTATTTGCTGTCTCATTGTACACCAACACCCCCTTCTGAGAGCTGAGCTTCAAATCCAAATTCATGTCACGCTTCTGGGGCTAATAGTGGTCACATTCCTACACATGATGTTAGGGGGATTCAAAGCCAAAACTCTCTTATAGTTTGAAAAGCCACAAATCCTTCTGCCTTGGAATATGTTTTCATCTTTACATTGCATCTGTCAAAAGAGAGAAGTCTTATACACAGTTGTCCAATGTGTGAGCTGTAGATTCAGGACAGAGGACTGGAATCCCGTAATGGGATGTTTGGTTTGGGTGGGGTTTTTTTGTTTGTTTTTTTTTTTTATCCTTTATGTCTATTTCTTAAGTGGGGAAATAATTATGAAAAAATAAAGAGAATATTTCAAATGTTCCCTATAAAGAAGTGAGGCTTAATAGAGTTCTGCTTCAAAAGTTAAGCTAAAAGTTTAAATTCTTAACTGAAACCATTTAATAGACCATTATTATTCGTCAAACAATTTTTGAAAGGGAACAGGGGTTGGGAGATAGGTAGTCTGGTCATGCCAATGAATTGCTTTCAGTTGCCATAAATCTGTCCTAAAGCAAAGAAGTTGTAGGGTTGCCTCTAAGTTGGTTCACAGCTCTTAGAGATTGGGCTGGACATGGAGCTTGGGAGGGAAACCTGGTACTGGATATCAGACTGCTCAGTAAAGGGGACATAGAGGACATCTGGATAAAACTCTTGATTACAAATATAGAGGACAGTATTTTACAGAGAGTATTATTTATAGGAATTAGGGTTGAGAAGGAAAACCATCATGCTTAGCATGAAGGCAGCTGTACCTCCCCAGCCAAATTTCAGACCCTGCCTAAAATGCCTGAAAATGATAGAGTAGCTGAGGAAAAAGAAATCTGTGCAAATTCTAAGATCAGATTAGAAACTTTTGAGTCATACTAGGAACCATACTAAAAAAATCCCCCTGCTGTTATTGTGGCAAAATGAATTCATCTCAGTGGTGAAAGACAGATCTGGCATCTTTGGTCAATATTTATCAAGGATTATTGAAAAGCAAAATCTCTCTGCTGTCACTCAGACCACTGTATTATCAGAAGAAATTTGTGGTAGCATTCAAAAAGCAAAAATTAACCAAAATGCAACTCTCCTTCTGGAGAAAAGCAATTTAACATTTAATAAAAAAGTAACTTCACTTGAGGTGGTGAATCTGCAGCCTATCAAGCCTGCCATATAATTTTAAATTTTATAACTCTCATGATTAGAAAATGTCAAGATAATCAAAATATAGGGGAAAATACAGCTGCTACAGTAAATGAATGCTCTGAAAGTACTGGGATTGTGTCATGCTGTAACCACATAGCAATCCTGACTTTGAAAACACTCTTGTCACACAGTATTTTGCTTATACATTGCTTGAAGATAGTCAGGGTTTGGGTATGATTTCACAGTTGATCTTAAGAGTGAGTTATTAAATTTACATTTTACACTTGATACATGGCTCTGATAATGAGCCTGCGCTGCTGAGAAAGTGTCAAAAAGTTTAATTTCTTTTGTGCTCAAACCCTCCTTACAAATCTGCGTGGGTAATAAAATTATAATCACGTATTCATACCTCTTTGCAAAATATGTGTAATGATACTTTGTATTCCCTCGGCGCCAGCTCTCTCAGGTTCTTCAGGCACTTTATAAACATTAATTAAGACTCTCACCTCTGCCTTGCGTGAGCCCTGCTCTGATCACCTGCATTGTTTTGGAAAGTGTCTGCCATATTTTGATTACTCCAGAGCCACCCGTTAATACTGTACACATGAGTAAACTGAGGCAGGGCAGTTAAGTTCACATGATAAAATTCTTACAGCAGATCGGTAATTCAGGTTAGGGCATTTTTGGAGTGTTTTGCTTTCCAGTTCCCCATTGTAACCACCAGACTTAACTCCTGTGGGGACTTCAAAGTATTTTCAGTGATTCAAATTGGTTTCTTAGTTGGAAGAGATTTAATTCATGCCATTAATGGCTGTAGGACTGTCAGTGCATTGTCACCTGGTATCTCTTGAGGGCAAGCATGTGACAGAAGGACAGCCATGAACTGAACCGTGGCACCATTAAAGGCTCTTTTCCTATAATAAGCTGTGGTAGGCAGCTGTCTGCAAGCATAACCTGTTTTATTATGGTGAATCTGTGGCTCATTTATGATTAAATGGACTTTTTTTCTGTTGGTCCTTAGCTTGCAATGTGCTACTTTTTCCTCATTTTCCAGTAAAAAAAATTGTAGCTTCTCATGGAATTGTCTCTGTTCTCTTGCCCAAGGCTGTTTTATTAACTCCTGTCTGACTTCCATTTCCTGTCATTTTCTGCTGCTTTTCCAGCTGAAAGAAGACAGTGGTCATATCACGTCATAATTATTTTCTTAGGAATTGCCACGAAGATGCTGAGTGTTTCCTAATTAGATCAGGCAGTGTTCATAGTGAAACCTCAGAGCTACTGTCCGAAGACACAAGTTTCCTTCAGATCTTGGTAATTGAGTTGTACAGCTCATGCTTGTGCAACCCGAGTTTCTCCCTGCAACTCCTGAGGCACATCAGGGGATATTTTAAGAGAAAGAGCAAAAAAGCTTAATATGAGAAGTAATGGGATTTCCCCCCTCCCTGTTCTTTACATATGCCACAGTGTGGAAATCAACTTTGTACCTTTGTAACTTTGTATCTCATCACAGCCTCATTTTGCAAGTAGAAGACTAGAGCTTGTTATATTGCTGAATAGGTGAGGATCAGCTAAAAAAAATTGAAGACTTAGATTGGTTTCGGGGGCAGATGGATAAAACTTATCCAGGGATTGAAAAACTGTTTGCAAATGTACCATTATTTTGATGTGAAATAACTCTACAGAGTGTTCCAAATAGTGCCTTATTTTGCTGCTGGAAAGCTGTAAAATTGTAGATCATAGCACTGTAGATGAGATGTTAATACAGGGAAATTTGTGAGCAATATAGAATGGCTGGATATATTCTGTGTGTGCTGCTTGCTTTCATTTTTATTAGTCAAAATGAGCAGGGTAGTCAGCATTCGAGAGCCTTAACAGCTAGGATGTTCCACCCTCAGGATTAGTGTTCGTGGCAAATGTTGGAAGCAATGGGACAAATGAGAAAATTGCCCTTTATCCAACACTGTGGTGAGGGGGATATTGCCTTAGCCCTGCTATTCGTGTTGGGAGCACCTCCCTTCTACCTTTTTGGTTAATGGACAGGGATGGGACCTTCATCTGGAGATAGGAGTTGGGGTGCTTATCCAGGGATAAGCCCCCAGGCACCTGGGGGGCTGTGATCTGATCCTCCCCTGGGCCGCTGGTCTGCATTTCCAGCACAGTGGCTGCTGGGACAGGATTCAGTAATTCTCTGCTCTGTGCAAGCATCGTTACAAAACAGATTGGGAAGGAGGGAAAGCTTGCTTTATCCAGCTCAAAGTCGAGGTAGACCAACAGCTTCTACCACCCCGCAACTCCATTTTTCCCTTGAAAATTGTTGTTTTAGTTGTAGATTCTTGTTGGTTCTTGGGGCTGTCCTGTTCAGGGCCAGGAGCTGGACTCTATTATCCCTGTGGGTACCTTCCAACTCGGGATATTCTATGATTCTGTGAAAACAATTGCAGCTTCTTGGCTTCATGTCTTCCATGTAAAACCTGCAGCAATACTGCCCAGGCCTTTTCTGGGGAGAAAGGGCACATTTTTGCAGCACAGTGTTTCCCTGAGCTCTCCCCATTGTGTGATGGTCAGACCCTATGCAGCTTGGCTTATGACTTTTATTGAGCTTTCAACTTTACATGGCTAAAAATTATCTTGATCCTTTAAAAAAAGTGTAAAAATTTGAAAGTATCAGTTAAAAAAGGCTTGTGAAGTGTGTGTGGTCTTTTTGTGTTGGCAGGTAAAATGCTGGAGAAAAAAAAGCCATAGGTTAGTCAGGAAAAGGAGATAATTTAGTTTTATGTTAATAGCTGTGCTTAATAATGATTATTATTATTATAGCAGATGATACTTTTCTGCTATGATGATAAAGAAACTAAACAAAGTCTGGTCTTCTCAGTCTGGAGTGATACTTAGGTACCTTTTTCATACCAGTTATTAAACCCTTTCTTTGATGAGCTACTTAGTGTAAGTGCCTTGATGTAGCATCTAAAAATTACTTGAATCCTGAGGCACAGCCAGAACACTGTTATTTTGCCAAGGAGGAGGATGAAAAGGGAACCATCCCCTGGAAAACAGGTAAAAATACAGGAGAAAGGCATGAGCCATCTGCTTCTCCCTTATCAGTCCTTTTGGTCTAACATTTAATGATACCAAATGCTGCAGAAGGGCACCAAGGCAAAGTAGCCTTTCCTTTATCCAGCAGGTGATGGAAAATGCTGCTGTCATTTCCAGGGCTCACTGGATTCACTCTGCTCACCAAAATCTCAGCCTGTGTACAACATGGTAAGGGAGGGCAGCTGGTGCAAGCTGCACGAGGAAGAAGTGAATATCAGCAGCACAGCTCTGCTTTGGTCTTCTGGCAGGGGTTCAGTCATCTTTCTCAAGAAAGCTTAGGAAGAAATTCAAGGAAAATGCTCCTTCTCACAGACAGAAGTCACTGTGATATATAGGATGGCAGAGCTGTGGTGTATTAGCAGGGTTGGGTTTTTTTGGCCTTTCTCCCCATATCATTAACATAAATAATAAAAAACCCCTCAACCTGATTCAACCTGCCTTTCCAGCAGAAAAAAAAGATAAATATTTGTGAGATTCTAAAAGATATTGTCATAAAACAGACTTGTGGCTGGATTCTTCCCTCTGCTTTGTGGTCTCTTTGCCATTCTCATCTGGTTTGGCCAGTTAGATTCTCTCCAAAGTCTGTAAGGTCATACCCGTATTTGAGACTTTTAAATTCTCACTTTGATATGCTTAACTAGCAACAACAACAAAAAAGTAGTGTGTTTTCCTGCAGTGTGTGGCAACAGTGAGTGCAGTTTCTTAAACACAGCCCATGACTCAGGAGGCTATTTGCAAAATCCAAATCAAAAGAGTTGTAATTGATACCCAAATTATGCCAGTCAGACCTGGTTTAAGAGTTTATAGCAAAAATAATTGGCCCTGGATTAAAATTCTGAAAATCTTAATTGATCCAACATAAATAATAAAGATTGGTGAGCATCCAAAATAGTGTTTGGGGCATATGGTTCCAGCTACAGTCTGCCAGACATATCTTGAGAAAAAAGAACTTAAAAAAAATATATATTCTGGACTATGCAGGCTTTTATCATCATGAATAAAAGCTTTTTTCATTTATTCATAATCTATCAGATCTCTTTCCCTGCGGTTTCCAAGTAGAAAGTGTCATAATTGTTGCTGTATACACCAGTTTTTCCTTAAAAACCTGAGTATTGTTATTTCAAGTGCTTGCTGTTCATAATGCCTGAAAACCAAAACAGCAAAGCAATGACCTCTTAAACCAGATGCCAAAGAAGCACAAAGCAAAACACAGAATCACAGAACGGTTTGGGTTGGAAGGGACCTTAAAGATCACCTCGTTCCAACCCCTGCCATGGGTAGGAACACCTTACACTATCCCAGGTTGCTCAGAGCTCCATCCAGCCTGGCCTTGGACACTTCCAGGGATGGGGCAGCTTTTATGGACATCCCTGCTTTTATGGACAACCTGTGCCAGTGCCTCACCACCCTCACAGTAAAGCATTTCTTCCTATATCTAATCTAAACTACCTGTCCTTCATTTTGAAGCCATCGCCCCCTTGTCCTGTCACTCCATGCCCTTGGAAAAAGTCTCTACTTTTTCTTGTAGGGTCCTTTCAGGTACTGGAAGGCCATGATTAGGTAACCCTGAAGCTGCCTCTTCTCCAGGCTGAACAATCCCAATTCTCTCAGCCTTTCCTCATAGCAGAGGAGCTCCATCCCTCCAGCAACTTGGTGGCTCATTCCAACAGGTCCAGGTCATTCCTGTGCTGGGAACTCCCGAGCTCAAGGTGGACTCTCATGAGAGCAAAGGGCAGAGTCACCTCAATAAAAAAATGGGGACACCTGAACCCAGCCTGGCTTCCTCATGCCTGGTTAGCGGAATAAAAGTATCCTTACTGAAATCAACACACATGGCAGCAAATGTCCCTCATACAACAGGCCTAAAGAGGCTGCTAATGAAATAAAGGAAGGTAATTTAGCAAAGAGATGAGACACTTTGGTATTCCCTTGGTGGATAGCAATGACTCTGGTTTTTCCTGCTTTGCTTAAGTTGCTAAGGAACCTTATTTACTCTTGAATCTATTTTTAATTGACCCCAAAATGAAGAGTTTTGTTACAAGAAAATGCTTTCTTGAGTCTAGATTTGTGAATCAATGTCATTCAAAGGAACAGAGTTCATTCTGGACTGAGATGTCTGATGTTTTCAAAGCAATTTTTCAGTCTTTCAGAAAAATGTTTAAAAGTAAATGCGGACTGTAACACACTGAAGCCTGCTAGATATTTTGGAAATTGACTGTGATTTATTGGTTTAAAAAGTTTAGGAACAACTTTACTGTTCTTCCCTGAGGGTCTTATGTTGAAGAAAAGTGAAATTCCTTGTATCTTGAGCTAATTCGGGTATAACCCCAAAAGAAAACTAAAAAAACCCACACCAAACTGAAGTCAAGACTGCTGGTGATCACAGTCGTGCCGCATGGTCTGACTTTGGGAATATGTATTTAAGTTTAAATTGCCTTTAAAATAACTTTCACAAGACTTAGAGGTTTGAGATTTTGATGTATTGCTGTTTCAATTAGACCATCTGTCTTCTGATGTCCTGAATTGGTATTTCTTGTAGCACAGTTCCTATCAGAGTTGTGGAATTATTAAAAATCGAATTTCATCCTTTTTTTTTTCTTTTCTTTTCTTTGTTTATGTTTTTGTTTGTTTGTTTGTTTTTTGTTTTTTTTTTCCCCCAGGCAGAGCTGCTTGGCATCAACACTGTTGGTAAACAAACACAATCAAATATTCTTCCAGTACTGCATTCCCATGTGTGTTTGTTGAAACTGCAGCTCAAATGAGGTTGGATGCAGCACTTGTACCTGACTGCAGACAGGCACAGCAGTATTTCCCTCTGCTCTTAGCCTGGACAAAGCACAGGCTCGATTGGCAACTTAAGTCTGGTCCAAGGTCTTCCCAATGGAGATGAGTTTGCTGTAAGACAAAGTGCATCATTTTTTAAAACAAACTTAAGTGGATTTCTGAGAAATAAATTAACACACCTTTGGATGCTGCTGTATAGCATTTTGAGGTATTGTATCTAGGAAATTCTAAATTAAAGAAGATATGCAGGGTTCTTCTTGACCTTTTGGCTTAGATCACATTTAGTATCAGATTAATTTAAGGTATCATGTATTCAGGGATGCATTCAGTAATCTAATAGTCCTCCTCCATTTTTAAGTGCTCTGATTGTATTTATCTTAAAATTATCTGGCATTCATTGGCTTTCCTGACAATTTTAATTTATTCTAGTACATTTTTCTGTCGTCTTCCTTTGCCAGAGGGTAGAGGAGGATAGAAATATTAGGATACCAACACCATGTGAGAGTGGAATTACTTTGAGGCCAGAATATTGGCTATAACTAAGAGTAATGGGGTAAAGTTAGGGTGGGAACATTTAGACTGAGACTGAAGGAGCCTTGCAAGCAAGATCTATTGAACTGTGGAGGTATTTCCTACAGGATATGGTGGAAGTCTTATCATTTTTAAGTTGAAACTAGACTGGATAATTTAGAAGAATTACTGTACATGGAGCAATCAGAGCCTTCTTACAGTTGGAGATTCCTGTCTTTTCAATCTCAAATTTGTCTATTTCTCCTCTTTTGCTTTATCAAGCCCCTTCAGTGGGCCTGGAAAGAATTTACAGAGAAGGGAGTTTGCTGTGTTTGTGTAGAGAATTACCTGAGAAAGCGGTACTGCAAAAGACATCTGTAGCTTTTTCCAGTGGATCCAAGAAGGACCAGAGCTCTGATTTTTCTCCATTTCTACCTGCTGGGGAGAGCAGTGCTATGCCTGTTCTCTGCCTTGCTCCCTAAAGAACTAATAAGACTAGTTGTTTCCACTGTTAACAAGATTTTTTGAGACAAAATATGCAGAATGCAGAATAAGAGGTCTCTTCTTTGCATGGCTGTGGTGGCATCTGTTATATGATAACACTGAATTTTGATTCCTAATCTAAGAAATGTACCTTTCAGTAGAGCTGGGTTTGATAACAGGTATTTTAGGAGAAGCTGGAGAGGAAAAAGCATTTGAGACCGACCTTGGTAGCAGGACAGAGTGTGAGGAAAACCAAGGCCATGGTCATGGATGGAGATGGGGGCACAGCAGTGTGGACCAAAACGATTCTATGATTCTAAGTAGCAACTGTGACTTTTTTTTTTTTTTT
>WEIT01039480.1:76417-159468 GCA_013389985.1 Dryoscopus gambensis | reverse complement strand
CATTCCTGTGACGGCCCAGGACAAATTGCTCAGCTGCCAGAGCCATAGATGACAGGTGGTTTTCCAGGGCTCTCAGTGCAGCCTGTGTCATATTTTTGTTCTGCCCAGGACTTGGTGAGTGGGCAGTCAGGGAAATGGTGTTTGCTGGCTTTGATGGCATTTCATGCCATGGCCAAGCAATAAAGAGCCACGCTTGCAAATGATCCAAGAGCACATTACAGTCCAAAGTTCCAGACAATGCATATTCTCATTAAAGGATTCAAGTATTTGGGCCCATTTTGGTAAGTCTAGGCAAGGTAGATTGCTGCTCAGTGTTATTAACAGGCAAACCGCATCACAGAACAAAGATTTGTGTAAATATTTCAGCAGACTGCAAGAAAATGAACGTCACACTGTTCTCAGAAGGATTTTCCAAAGTGATTCTGCCACGGTTGCTTTCAAATATTTAGATATATTGCTGGGGTTATTGTGAGTCCATGAATTCGCAATGCATGAGCAAATATGTGCATGAAATACTCCTGCATTTGCAGGGGAAAGGCTAACTGAGCAAATGAAGCCCTTTTTCCATCTTGGTATCAGGTAGAAATATTCCAGATAATACTAGACCTCGTATTTTTAGGCATAGAAAAGCTGTTACTGGAACAGGAAGGAGTCCTTCTGGACAGGCATAATTCAGTAGAAAATTCTGTATTTAGTGAGCTATGGAGAGGGATGGGCAAGGAATATATGAGAACTCCCAAGATCTGAAATGTGAAGTGACTCTCAAATGTGTGGTCAAAGGGCAAAGGAAGTTGCCATGGTTAAATGTGCATGATGTAGCTGTCATGTATAGATAGCTCCCAGCTGCTAATCAATTATTAACTATTATTAATAGTTAATCAATTAGCTATNGTGTCTTATCATAAAGCTGGAAGACTTTTCCTTTCTAGACCATCAAACCATGGGCAGGACAGAAATTATGCCCCTGGACCCCTCTTAGAATGTATACTTGTGTATTTTTGACCAGGTTAATTACTATTTACTCACAGAAGACATAATTACCACTTATATTTTGTTAACCAAATTGCAGCTTACATTTTATGAACCACAGACATGTTTCTAGGTTGAAAGAAAGTTTTCTTCTCATCAGTTTTGTTCCTCATTCCCACTTCTCTGAACTTTTTTAATCATGTTTTCTCATTAGCAGAACATACGTGATTAACTCACTCGTTTAATGAGGTGCTTTGGGATGATAAAGACAGCAATCCGTTCTGCTGAATGACTTTGAGATGTTAAAAATTAAATAAAACTTCTAAATACCAACAGACCTCCTGCTGGTCTTTACTGGTAGCTCTTCTTTGATGTGAGAGAGGATTCAGTTCCAGTTAGTGCCACGCCTTCAAGAAAAGTTGATTTTCAGATTGTTATTAATAACAAGTGTCGGCACATTGTGGCAGAAAATGGTTTCTTTTCTTAGAGAAATACTTAAATTACTTTAAGAGTAGCTCAAGCTTGCCTGATTTGCAAGCAATTAACAATTTTATTAGTCTTTTATAGAGAGAAGATAGTGATATTTATTTATATTAGATCTCAAAGAAAAGTGTCAGAGGAAATAAACCTTTGCTTATACAAAGCATTTTTCCCTTGAGGCTGCCATGCTCTGGAAGGTAAAATGGAGCCCAGCAACAAATAAAATTGGGAAAATGAGAAGGTGGATACTACAGTTGAGTTTTATATAATTCAGATCCTTAAAGACAACTGGAATTGATCTTCCCTGTCAAACACAATTCTCCTCTATTTTTCTGTAATTTTTCAGTGCTTTGTTTTGTGAGTTTGTTGCTTCTCTACTTGTGAAGGAAACCCAGGAGTAGTGTTACTTTATTGCATTTTATCGTGATAAAGGTCTTGGCTCAGCATTTTTAAGACAGGGAATGAGTTCCCTTTTTCCTGAGAGGTCATGTGTATGGAGTTCAGTGTGCACAACATCTGGATATCACTTCAACAGCTGGCAAGCTTGTTGGGGAGCATCTGCCTCCTATTGCAGCTACTTTTCATTGAGACAGATTGAATGTGGCGTCTGAAAGGGCTCATTGCGTACGTGGAGATTTCTCTGGTCATTACGTGACAAAGTGATTATTTAAGGGCACAGATTTTGCCTGTTTTCATGTAGGGCCTGGTGCACTGTAAATGCTGTCAGAGGCAAATGCAAGAGACATTAAAAAATAGTCACGAACAATGTGGATAAAGAGGAAAACAGGGAAGAAAATTTAGCTGAGCCCTACAATTGTAGATATTTACTACTGAGCTTCTAAAATGCTTGAACTGAACTTTGTAGTTTTGAATGAAATGCTTCATTTAACAGATTATTCTGCTCTGATAGATGCTTAAGAGTGATGCAATTTTTGGAACCCTTTCAAAGTCAAACCTCTCATGAAGGTTTTACCTTCTGGTACCTCTGGTTTTCCTTTCATTTGTTTTGATCAAGGATACTCTATTGATCAATTTGGTAACTAAATCTAATGAAATCGCACTGTATTTCTACAATATTAACATGTAATTATGTGCTCCTATCACTAGATGTGACTCAGTGATGCCTTTATGGAAGAAGTAATAACTTGGATTTGGCCAGTGATCTCTCAAAATTACCACCTTACACCATTGTTTCTCAAGAAAGGATTTTAAGAGATTCTTATTGTGTGGGCTCAACCAAAAAATGCCTTCAGAGGAAGGGACTGTGAGTGGTTTCCTTATAGGTGATTATGTAGCTGTGGACAAGAGGTTGAAGCCACCTGCACCTTTCCTGCATTCTGTCAATAACATCGGGACTATGGGTCAGCACATTTTGTTGACTCATAGTAACATCCTTGCCCATCCTCATTTGTTCTGGGAATTCCATCTTTATTTGAAGAGTGAAGAAAGAGCTCTCCAGATGTGCGTGAAGACATGCCAGCAGGATGATCTGCTGAGCCTGGTGCCAGCACTTAGTCCCTTGGAGCTCACAGGCTCGTGTTGTGTTTGATCAGTGAACCTTAAGGGAATTAAGATTGCCAGTAAAGTTTCCTAAAGCTCTCAGGTATCTGAATGTGAAGAACTTCTAGGAACTGACTGCAAGTTGTTTTCTCCTACTCCTGTCCTGGCATTTGACATCCATTTTAAAACTTAAAGCCAGGAACCACAGTTTGCATTCTCTGGGTGAGCTCAGCTGTATCCCTAGTTTACAAGGGAGACTGGAATATCTATTCAGGACCTCTGTGGAAAAATAGTTCCATTCTATTTTGCTTGTTACTGCTTCCTTGTAGCTGTTACCCAGTTGTTCTGCTGTAGTCTTGCCACCAAGCATGCTAATGCCATTAATGGAAATGGATGAGAGAACTTCATTTGTTCCAGAGAGTTTTCCAGGAGAGGGCAGCCATAGTTAATTCTGGGTCAGTTCATGCAATACAATGTGAATATAGATTACTGGCAGCGTTTGTCTGCAGCGCTCTATTGCCCAGCACGGTTTCTGTGCTTAGTTCTCTTAATTTGTTCTTTTGTTTGGATTGCAAGTGCGTAAAAGATAGACTTTTTCACAAATTAATGCTGGAAACGACAACCCACATAATAGAGTGGTTAACTCCCAGTGCTGTATGCTTCCTGAAATCGCAAATGCTCTTGGGAACAGTTTCCATTGTATGTCACTGTTTGCTTTATATACTTTCCAAGCAACTCATGAGCTTCTCTCCACTCTCTAACTTCAAAGATATTTTTGGAAAAGCATAGCCTAAACTGTTGCTAGAGACCTGAAAAATTCTGGAAAAAAATTCCCTGGCACCGAAAACTTCTACTTCTTTTGTTTAGAAAGGATCAGGACAAAATGATCCTCTCTCCTCTTTGTGTAATGAGGATNGAGTTTGGAGCTTTGCTTATGCACACAGCAGCACTGATGTAAATGGCATCAGGAGGCTTTATTTAGTACTGGCCTCCCAGGGCTATGGCTTTGGCACAACTTCTGGGGCTGGGGTGGCAACCAGGATCCCTGGAAATACATGCTCAGGCTTTGTATTAAGGCTGCAAGGAAAAATTCCTTTTAATAGGATACGGGTAACTTACTTTCTTGAATCACTTCAAACCATCAATAGCTATTTTTCTTTTATCCTTCTTCTTTTTAAAATTTTAAACCCCCCAACTTTATTTCCCTACACGGCTAAGTAAAAACCATTTGCCAGACCCCTAGGTAGTGTAAGTCCATGGATTTTTATGAAGTTAAAAATCTGATCCCAGCAGGTGATAGGACTTGGGAGGATTTTCTGTTCCTGTTTTGTAGGTGGAAACATGATGCAGTTCTTTAAACTTCCCATGTAAATGCACAGAACGATATGTGACTTCAGAGGTAGACTAAGGAAGCCATAAAGTCTTTCCACACATTGAATTTTAAAGACTTTCAGCTTCAGTTTTTTCAACTTTGTCAGCTTGCTATACTTTACAACCTCTCTTCATTTCCTAAGCATTCTACTAGTGTACCCACATAATCTCAAAATACACAAACCATGGAAAGATTGTGCCACAGAGGCCTTGTCAGACGATGCAGGGCTCTTTGCCTGCCATGGAGGGTGAGGAATTATTAATTTCTCATCACTGTTCCTAAGTCCATGAGTCTCTAGAAGGTGGAGCAGCCACCATACTGTGTCTGCAGATGAGCTGAGAGCTCTGGCTGGCCTGTGCACAGAGCCTTGCGAAAATAATTCTTAGAAAAGGGACTTAACCAGCTGCCACACTACGCTGATTTGCGCATAATTGTGTCTGTCTTTTAAAAGCCAGAGATAAAAGGACAGAATTTGACACCTGCTCATTGCTCATTTTCCCAGCAGCTCTCCAGGCTGGAGCACAGTTGCAGGGTTTGAGCAAGGAAAAAGGTTTTGCCACCCAGGTTGTCAATGAAAAGGAGAGGGGTTTGCAGGAATGCTTTGCAGCACTTGACAGATGAAGCCCGAGGCATGGCTTGCAGTCTTGGGTATGGAGAGGATTTAATTTTTTACTCTGTCTAGCTGAACTCAGTGTTTCTTTTCTTCTCTTCCCACAATGTCATATCTGCAGTTTTATTTAAACATGAAGTTTTCATCCTCTGTGCACTCCATTGTGCTGATATCTGAGGTCTCCATTCCCTCAAAATGCAGTGATGGGAAAGAAAGGATTTCTAGGTTATTAATTTAAGTCTTTTCTCAGAGAATTCTCCTTTAAACAGCATTATTTGTATTTCAATTTACTTTTCCTTATGGTTGGGTTTCTTTTATCCCCTCTACACCCTTCCTCCATGTCCTGTAAATTCTCAGGCTTTACCTTTGGTTTAGTGTGACTTATTCCCATAAGGAGCTGGTACCCCAATGAGCCAGCATGGCGATTTTGAAAACTTACAATTAAGATGTTTTTCTCTATCTTCTGGAAGTCACCTTTCCCTCTCAGTTCTTTTTGGTAGCTTATTAATTAATTTCTGCTTTGTGAGAAGTCCTTACTTCTCTTCCCAGGACAGCTTAACTCCTCCCTAAAATGTCTGTGTCCCCATGTGGGAAACTGGTGCAGTGCTCACTTCCTTGCCTAACCAGATCTGAGATTTGAGATACAAAAATAAAGATATTTTTAATTTATTTAAGGGCTTGGGATTTTTTTTTTTAATTTAATTGTTTCTCTAGCGGTGCTCTCTTCACATCCCAGGAAAATAGGGTTGTGTAGTTCTAGGTGCCATACAAATTGGTCTGCTAAGCTCTTAGGAACATGAGTATTGTGGTCCCTAAGATCTTATAGTCGTTGTCCCTGAGTGCTTATAGTCTAGGATTTTATATCTATGTCTCTATAAATGTAGATACAGATATAGATATATACACACATTCATATGTGTGTGTGTGTTGTATGCTATAGAGATTTATATGGTATATGTAAAAAAAATCAAAAAGTGAGCAGGGTGGAGGAATAGGGAAAATAATATAACAGAGTAATGAGAGAGAAGTAGTTTTGCACACAGGTGATAGCCCACAGGTAGCAGTGAGCACAATTTGCCACCTCTGCAGCAATCACCAGGTTTCTGTGGTGACTACTGTGTGACATCAGCAACAGGTTTCAGCTGGCACAGGAAAAGATGGGTCAGTATGTGGGAATTCAGCCTGGGCTGAGCTTTACTGCCATATCTAGAAATCTGGGAATGAGATCTATGCAAGGTGCCCTGTGGACACAGCCCGGTCATGGACCTACAGGATGATATTTGGTGCAATGGCTTCAGGAGAATAGAAAATTTGGAGGTGTCAAAAGCAGAGATGAAGTGACTTTAATTGTTAAGGTTTATCATCCAGTTAGATCTCAGGGGAGGGCTTGGCAGTGTAGGCAGAGCAAAAAGGTCAGTTTTGGAGAAGTTTTCTAGAAAGTGGCATCAGGATTTAATCACAGGCTGAAGGTGTGAGTCATGAGAGGATATCAAGTCAAAGTGAATGCTGAGATTGGCAGGAAGGAGTCTGATTTTATTTCTGAAATTAAGACAGATATGGGGAGGAAAGGACTTCGTGAAAAATTCAGAAGCTAGGTTTTGAGCATGTTCAGTTTTAGAAGTAGTAAATTATTAACGGAAATATCTCCAAGAAAAGCAAAAAGTAGTTTGGTTTGATGACTCTAGGCTTAAAGATTTCTTGTTTTCTGTAAGCTTGATTGTTATTTGAGTGTTCATATCCAATCTAGCAAGGAAAAAATATGGATTTGTGTCACAGAGGACAACTGGAAACTTCCATCTACACATATCTATTACTGCAGTTCTTTTGTGCATTCAAATTGGATTTTGAGATAGGTCATGATCTAGAAGCAGGATGCAATCAGAATAAAGAAGTCATAGTATGGTTTGACAGTTTCCATCTCACATCTGCCTGGATTATTGTCTCATGCCTTAATGCAAAAGTGGACTAATCATACATAGGGAAAATGGGGAAAATTTAATTCAATCCATTGGCAAGTGAAACAACTAAGAGTCATCAGACTGAAATAAGCTGTGAGTGAAATTTAAAGAAACTTCATGAAGAATATGTTCATTTTAGTGGGCCCCCCTGCTTTTGAGCACCCCCAGTGTGTGGCCATTTGGGCACAGGTAATCTGGTAACCAGACGTCACCCCTGCCCTGCACAGAGAGCAGCATTTGTGCCTGAGCTTGTTTGATCTCTCTCCTTTAGCTCAGCTGATTGCATTTCAGTCGTGGCTGGGCTAAAGGAGGCCCGTGAAGCTCAGTGTCCTACTGCTCATATTTACACAGCCACTGAAATGTGGTAAATCATCTACCTGCCTGTGAATAGGGGGTTATACATTATCTTGTACCAGGCTTTGGCTGATCTACGAGGACACAAAAATTCTTATGGCCTAGACATCTCATGCAGTGTTTCATGGGTCTTTTTTATGACAAGCACGGAAAATGAGTCACAGACCCACCATTTTTCTTCAAATAATCAGTGTAACTTTTTTTTTGCTTACTTAAAGCATCTTGCACCGGTGTCTCTGTACACCTGGACATGGAGATACTGCTGTCTCATCTCTCTTCTCACCTGCATTTGAGTTTTTTCTGCTTCAGACAGTACCTCAGAGATCTCTTCATACAGGCTTCAAATCAGACAATTATACTACACATAGGATTAGTTTAATTAGCAACTTAAAAAAAAAATAACTCCCTTTTAGGCATTACCTCCGTAAGAGTCCAGACCACCACTGTGTGCCTGTTGAATGGGTAATGCAGAAAATACTGTTTCCACTTGAAATGGCAGAAAAATAAATAAAAAAAAAAAAATTAGACTTCCCTATTGACATATTTCATGAGAGTTTGGATAAGTAAACTGCGGACTGAACCCACATGTTTGACTTTGCATGCACAGAATTGTGTTCAGGAGCCCAGTTTTGTGTCTCTGCTGTTAAATAGGCATTACTTCTCTTGTGAGCAGTTGTAGGTCACTGCCATCTCCATAGCAAATGTGCCACGATCACCACCCTTATCACTGATTTCTAGAGCAGATAACACTCCCTGGAGGTCTGCAATCCATCCAGTGTCTAGACTAAACCTGCTTTGAGGTTAAGACATGCTCCCAAAACAGCACAAAGTGCTATAGGCTCCTTTTTACCATTAACTTTTGCAGCCACAAGTCAGAAACTCTGACAAAGTTGGCATAAGGCTTTTCAAAATCTCTTCTGCAGAGGGAGGGGTTTGTCCAACATCCATCACTGCAGGATGACAGAAAAAAAGGAGAAAATTTGAAGTCTTATTATGCAACCAGTGAGGAAAGAGGTGATTTGCTTTCAGTAAACTGTAGGTTAAGTCAAGTCCTGGTGTGATTTTTGTCCTTTGTGCAGAGCCAGAAGTTGGGCTCAATGATCCTCATGGGTTCCCTTCTTATTCAGGGTATTCTATGATTCAGTTCAGTTCCTGCAGCACAAAGCTACCCGTATACAAAAACAGTGTTATATGATACATCCTAATATGTTTTAGTTGTCTTTAAATGTAATACAGGGCTTTTCCCCCCTCCTTTTTTTCTTCCCCCACAGGGCAGTGTAAGAATGCTCTGAAAGTCATCCTGACACAGACAAGCTATAGAAGTAAAGTTTTCAATAACCTAAAATAACACGCAAATTCCAGGCTTGTGGAATTTCAAACACAAGACACACACCATATGCCAGCCTGACCTCCTGGCTGTGTAGCAGATAATAAAAAGAAATTTTGTCAAACCTGTTTGTGATGAACAGATAAAAAAGGGTTGGCCCACATTCATAAATGAGACTATTTAAGCAAGCTGGGGCCGTGTCATGGAATATTTTAAAATAAGTCAAAAGGAGCTCAGGCTTATTGGAAAACACAGAGCTTTGAGCATCTTAATATTTTAGGGATCTGCCTTTGTGCATTTAGATTAGGACTGGACACAAGCAGTAGAAACTCTGAAGTGATTTTCACTTGATAGCAAATTGGGCAAAGCACCAAATCACAGGTTATCTTGGCTGCCAGAGGAGAGATGAGACAAGCAGGTGCCATCCATGTGCCAGCAATTTCTTAAGGAAGGAGAAATGTCTGTCATAAAAGGCATGTGTGAAGTAAAATAACTCCCACCAAAACCGGGGAGGTTAAACTGAACTGACACATTTCTGAAATAAATCTGTGGTTAATGTGCATTCAGATTTTAAGTCCCAAATAGAAGCTGGAGGCAGTCAAACCCTGGAGAACGAGTTATGTTCCTGCCTCCCTCCTCAGCCAGTGTGACCCTATTATTTGGAATTAATGGAAGAAGGTTGTACCACATTTAGATGTTCATAGCCAAAATCAAATAGTGTAAAACTGAATGCTGGTCACATGTCTGGGAGATTAAAATTGGACATAAACATTCTACTGATTTGGAAGAAGAAATCTTACTCAGGGCAAATGACAAGGTTGAGGAATCATTTTGCAAGCAAGTCCCATGGGGATGTTGCAGCATCCTCAGCCCATTGCCATCACAGAGTTAAGAACAGACACAAACTGGGAACAATTTGGCAAGAACGATAATGGGACCAGTCGGGATCTGTCATCAGCATACTGGGCACTGCAAAAGAGTGATTAAATAGGAAGACACAGACAATTATCAAAGACTAATTGCTTATTGTTTCTAGAACGATATTTTAAATGTGTTTTTCTTTTTAATTGCTTTTGGAGCGAATAAAGTGTCCTTAATTCAATTCTAAAATGTTTGGGAATGGGAAGTCTGCCAGAAACCAGGCAGCTCAGAGGTCTTGTGAAAGCAATTACCTCTTTCACCAGCCTATATTCATGTCCAGTTATCCCATTCTCTGCCAACTTTCCTGTTTTCTGGTTCATGCCCCGATGTTGGCTGAAGGTCTCTGGGTTGTTGGTACTTGCAGGAAGCTGCAATAGCTTGTTCATATCTTTTCCTGTATTTTTTCATTCATCACTGTCCAAGGGCCCTGACCCAAAGAGGAGCTGAACTCTTCAGGGCCACAGGGGGTTTGGAGGAGCAGCTCTGAGTATAAGGGCAGTTTTTAGGACAGGACTAGCAGTGGTTGACAAGGTGAGATATCTGTGTAGTTTGAACCTGTTACAACACAAACATCTGTATACCTCTGTGCTCTGGTACTACTGACTGCAGGGAAATTGAGCAGGGGCTGGATTTGCCTCGATATTGTGTCAGTATAACAATGAATGAACATGAGGATATTATTCCAAATTAAGATTCTCAGGTTTGGTGCAAGGAGCAGGTCCAAATCACAGACAGAAGGTTTTATGCAAGTAGCTAGGAGGATCTTGTGTTATTAAATAACCATTCAGCATTTTCTTGATGAAAGTGACAGGGAACATAGTTTTTATATTCATAGAAATATCTTTTGTATGGATGTATTCAGCTCTGAAAGTACTGCAGGACCCCATCATGGACAAATTATTGTAACAAAATCTCCCTCTCTGTGTGCAAATAATTTGCAGGAACAGTTTGGAAAATGAAAGGAAACTGGTCTGCATTAGGGAGAACAAGTGAAAAGAGGGGAAAGAGTGTTTAGGTTCATATTTTAGAGGAGACACACAGGAAAACCCAACGATCCTGTTGTCTCAATAGAATGCCACATGTCTCCTGCTCCTCTAAGCTGCCCCAGAAAACAGGCTGATAAATCCGTTGCTGACTTAACATAGAGCATGAGAGGAGGGATGAGAAACCTGCTTGTTTGGAGACAGGCAGGATCAGTTTGCTCTATAGAGAGTTTGCCTGTAGTACAGGTTTTTTCCTCCTGTCTCATCTCCCACCTGCATAAAATGTAAGATCAGAAATTGAGAGAATTGTTCAACCTATTACTGAATAAATTATTTCAAAAAGAATTCCCTTTTCATTGTTGAATGTCTTGCAAAATCCTGAACAAACAGTCTTACAAAAAAAGGACAAGGAAAAAAAATAAACATATATAAAGTAGTTATTCCAGACACCATGGCTAGCCCTTTCCGTGCTCTTTTAGGGCAATTAGAAGGAAAGCTGGCCTGGGCAAACATTTTAATCAGCACTTTAGATTTTTTGAACACAGGAAAACTGAATCATTCTGTGAGACCTTCATTGCAGCATCTCTGGCTTGGTCTCTAGGTCTTTGTCTTCCCTCCAGCAAAGTACCTGATGCACATTATCCAAAGATGTCAGTGATGCTGCTGTTCCTCTCCCCTNTAAAATTAGTATTTTTTAATTAACAAATCTAGCAGTATAGCAATGGTTGATTGACAGAGTACCCTAACTATAACAGTAAAGCTAGGCACAACTTGCTTTTCTGGTTTTAAAGCTCTCTTTTACCTTGTATGTGAGAGGTATTTACTAATCAGGGCATCTCATGTCTTGGATTTTGTTGGCCAGTTTGTTTGTGTGAAGCCATTCCTCTGTGAGGTGTTTGCTCAAAGTCCTGGGCCAAGTTCCCAGCTGCAGAGAATGGCAGAGGCCAGTGCATGTGCATCTGGTGGAGATTCAATATCCAGTTTAAAAGGGAAAATCCAATCAAAATTTCTCCATTCCCCCCTGTACAGATGAGCAAAACCACCCTGCCTTTGTCTGCAGCCCGTTTTTTAAAATCAGCTCCAAAATTAGTGAGGAGAGAAAATGCTGCTGGAATATGCATTTCCACAGAGATTAAATGTTTTTCTATGCGGCTTTCCAAAATTAAACTTTGACAGTGGCAAAGAGGGACTTGGGTGTGAAAATGCAATTAGCTGTGACTCAGGACTCTTGATATACAGGGGGACCAATGAGTTGTGAGTTCGTGCATGGGAACTTGACAAAGTGGCAAGAACAATGTACTATGTGTTAATATGAGCAGAGTAAATAACACAAAATGTTATTAAGGTTTGGTATTCATTTCCAAGTGGCTCTTTGGGTGATGTAGACAGAAGTGCACCTGGCCGGTGATGGTAAATGATGTTTTCCTTGTGGAATAGTCACTGTCTTCCTGTTAGTAACATTCATTCCCTTTTCTTGAGAGTTCTGAGATCCTGAAAGAAAGACAGTATAAGAATACTGATGTATTCTTTTCACATAATGGTCTCTCACAGGCTTCCTGTGGTGTCAATAAGCATCACCCATCAGCTGGGCCATGAAGGATTTTTTCCATCTTAAAGATTAATTCATGGAGATCTAAAAGGCTTGGCAAAGGCTCTCAATGAAAAAGCAAGGCTTTCCTATCGCCCTTCTCAGTGGTTGTAGCAGCCTCATCTTCTGCCTTCCAAAATGTGTTGGATAACATTTTCTCCCTTGATACAATAATCACTTAGGGAGGGTCCTAGTGAGAAAATAGAATGGCCCTGTGCCTGTTCATGAGTGACTGGAAGAGACAATGTCTGTCCTTTTTTCATGGCTATCAGGCATTGCAGGGAAATTTTGGCACCCAAGGATGCCACCAGAGTGGGCATTGTAGGTAAATGAACAGGAAAAGGGGTGGGGAGAACAGCATTCTGTTGGCTTATTGCATTACTTCAAAAATGGTTTAACTTTTAATTAGAAGGAGATTGGGAGATTGCTAGGTCTTTATGCTTTTTTCCCCCTCCTGTCATCCAGATTTTATGCTGCCACTTTTAAAATGAAATTTATATATGCAGTTTGAATTAAACTTGGTCCTTCTAATTTTCTGAAGTGCTGTTTCTCTCATATCTGAGTCTTTGTAGGATGGAGATACAGCCACGACTGATTTCTGTGCTAGTGACTGCATCTTCTGATTCAGAGCTCCTGTATTCCGAAGCCAGTAATGATTCACTCTCACAGCAGTGGTGTGAGCAGTCTCAGCTTTTATATGCCATCTGTGTGAGTGAGCTGAATCTGCAGAAACGGGACCCTGTGCACATGGCTTTTCCTCTGCTCATGGATGAAAATATTAAAGCAAATCCGTATGGTCCGTGAGATGTTTTCTGTGTCAGGAAGGGAGTAAAGCTGCCTGTCAAACCAAGCTGTTCTCTCTGATGAAAGGGGGCTGTTTTTAAAGACTCCTTTCCATAGTATTTTGCACGCCAGCCATGTGTGCTTTCTCATCTGACATCTCATTGAGATCCTTGGCTCCAGTACTGCAGGAGGGAAGCGTGTTCTGGGAAGGAAGGAAATTATCTCTCAATATGTACACAAACACGTGTGCACGCACACTCTCTTCAATCAATCTAAATGAATTGAATTTCTGTTTTTTTTTTTTTTAGGAATGCAAAAGAAAATTAATCTGGTTGAGCCAGACTTAATTGCTTCCCTTTTGTTTGGATTTTCTATTTTCTCATGAAGATATTAGAAAGAAATTCTCTGAGCTATTATTAGATACAAAGGTAGAGGCAGAGGGCAAAGGGTTCATTTACAATTCCTGCAGCAGACCATTGAAGCTAAAAGGCAACTGATGAGCAGCTTGAAAATATAGATTCATCCACTAAGCTCAGGGAGCATTTCCAAAGGTTTGTGCTGGTCTGGGGATCTAACCCTTTGTGCAGCTGTAAAACCTGCTGGATGGAGAAAGCAGGAAAAAAGTGGGTTTGTTTTTTTTCTTTTTAGTTAATGAGAGGAGTGACCTTGCAGGGAGAAGCTTGAGAACATAAACTGATATAAAGTAATGAATTGATATAAATGCATTGCTTTTGAAGGAAGCAACTGGACTTCAGCTCTGTGTCAGGAGGCTGGGAAGCATAAAGGTTATCCACAAACATACATTCTTTGTGTTTTGAGAAACTCAAGTCAGTTAATCCCTGATAATGGGATACCATTATAACCACTACTTCACCTCCATGATCTTAGGGCAATACTGCAAGAAGCAACTTGATCATGTTGGCCAGGAGAGCCCACAGCATTAGAGTGAGCTGTTGCAGAAGAAATTCAATGCAAAAAAGGTTTTCTAGCCCTTCCCTAAAATGCAGTGGTGATTATCAGTTCCTTCCAGAGAATCACGGAGATGGGCAGGGACCTCTGGAGATCATGTGGTCCTATCCCTGTTCAAGCAGGGCCACCTAAAGCCACTTGCCATGGACCACGTCCAGATGGCTTTTGAGTTTCTCCAAGGATGGAGACTCCACAAGCTCCCTGGGCAATCTGTGCCAACACTGGGTCACTTTCACAGTAAAAAAAGTATTTCCTGATGTTTGGAGGGAAGCTCCTGTGTTTCAGTGTGTGCACATTGCTTCTGATCCTGCCACTGGGCACTGCTGAAAAGAGCCTGGCTCTGTGCTCTGTGCTCTTTGCACCCTCCCTCCAGGTGTCCATCAACATTGCTGAGAACCCCTGGAATCTTCTCACAGTTGAGCAGTCCCACAGTCCCAGTTCTCACATCCTGTCCTCACAGGAGAGATGCTCCAGTCCCTTGATCCTCTTCATGACCCTGCACTGGAGTCTCTCCAGTGTGTCCATGTCTGTCCTGTACTGGGGAGCCCAGAACTGGATACGGCGCTCCAGTGTTCCCCACCATGTTCTAATTGTCAAAGAAAAAAAAAAAAGAAAGGAAATTTTGGAACAGGGGCTGTTCCAGCTGGGACACTAACACTGGTTTTGGATAGCTTCAGCTTGAACACTGCAGGGTTTTTTGTGCTCTCTCTGCCAAGCCTCTTGTGTCTGGAACTTGTTACTGCATTTGGGCAGCTTTGGTCAAGGAGGCGTTTTCATCTGGGTACCTCAGCTTTGCTGACCTGACCTCTGGAATAAATGTTCCTTTCTGAACTTGTTTCTTCTTTGGCAATAGCTTTAGTTTATTTTTTTCCAGTGGCTGCGTTGAGGCTTGTTCAGTTTGCCAGGCTAAAGGGCATCACAAGAACATGCATCATTTTGTACTTTTTGTCTAAGGCAACAAAACTAAGTTTAAAAAAATCACTTTGGTGTAGTTTTTTTTTTTCTCTGTGAAAACTCCTGAAGCATAAAAACAGTGTCTTTCCTTGAAGAGGGGATATTACTAATGTAAATCCAATGCAGAGGAATAATATGAAGTATGTCAAAAGGCAAGCAACCGAGGAGGAGCTGGAGTGATGGAAGTGCCTCACGGGCATATGAGATTGTGGGGATAGGTATTCACACAAAGGATGCTTTCTTACATGTGCCCAGGGCTTTCTCTTATCTCTGAACATGAACCCATAGTGAAATAGAAATGTTCCTGTATTAATAGTGCATTGGAGATAACCCTCATCTGAAAAATACAGTAATACTGCACAACTGGGAACCCTTTCAGAGCAGGGAATTGGACTGGCAATTTCATAGCATGTTGGTAATGAAACATTTTGGTTCTGTATAAGCAAATGGGCAAGGTTAATGGACACATTACTCTGGCTGTCATTGTCCCAGCAGTAACCAATTTAGAGGCTTTATATTTTCTGCTGTCCCAGTAAGGGAAAGAAAAGTAGAAAGTTAAAAATAGAAATCCCAAAGTGATTTAAAGTGCAAAGAGTGAACAAGCTTGTAGTACTCTGGTATAATTTAAAAATCCCTTTTTTCCTTATAATCTGGATTTTAATATATGTATTATATTGCAAATTCTGCCAGTGTCTGTCCTGCTCCAAAAGCTCATCTCCATACAGAAGGATTTATTCTGGCTGTAACATATGAACATGGGCCTCCAGCCCTGGATCTCTCTAGCTGCTGTTTGTATTGATGGCTCCTGTTTGTATTTCCTTTCACCTGATGCTGTTGATTTGCAGAACCATGAGAAATTGTCTGCGGCTTTTGCCTTCAAGGGAGGAGGTTAAGAAAATATCTTCTGGTGCCTGTGTATAGATCATAATTGGTTTTTTTTCACAGCTCTTTCAACAGCAGTGGACAGATATCAGGCCTTCATGAGCTGTTTTTTCTCAAGTAGGTGCCCTACGCAACAGCACGGCATTGGGTTTCCTTTCCCAGAATTAACTGTCCCACACTCTCAGTTTCACTGAGATTACTTTTTTTTTGTTGAGTCTCCTGTCAAGATTAATGCAGTTTCTGAAGCAGGCGTCCAACCTAATGAGGACTTATTTCCTTGATTTGCAGACATCCTGGTTGATGGCAAGGCCTGTGACTGTGACATCGTGGTGACCTGCCAGGTGGGGGACCCTGTCCCCTTGCAGGTGAAGCTGACCAACTGGAGCAAGCACAGCGTGGGGCCCTTCGCTCTGACCATGATGCCCTACCAGGATTACCAGAATGGGGTGCACAACTATGACCTGCAGGATGCCATCACCTTTGTGGGGTCCAACACCTTCTACATCGACACCGTGAGTTGTTTTATCACATGTATCAGGATTTTGAGTGATGTGCATTTAAAAGGGGCTTCGTTACTCTACTGTGCATTTTAAAGCAGATTAATTGTTGGAAGGCCTCATGATAATGGCAGCTATTGCTAACAGTGCTGCTGGGTTCATCTAGAAAGATCTCTCTGAAATGGTTTAAGACTGCAATTTCCTACCACGTAAACCACTAGTAAACTACCAGAGGCAGCAACTTCTGGTGTCTCCAGATCTGACTGAATGTGAATGGGTAGCCCTAGACTGAATGTTCAATACCATATTGCCACTCCCTTGAGTCACCCAGTGCAGCCTGCAGTAATAGATTTTAAATAACTTTCCTTTTTTTCTTTAGTCCATAAGAAACATTCCCCAGGCTGAGCCAAGGAACTCAGCAAATCAGTTTTAGTCAGGTCCTGAGGAAACGCAACAGACTGCAAAAAGAAAATGCTAAACATTAATGGCCAATCTGATGAGCTGGTTCATTTCCTGGATGTTTAGCATACTGTTATAAAACCATAAAGAAATGCTTAAAATGAGACCAAGAAAAAGAAGAGCCCCTTTTAAAAACAATTGAGATTATGAATTTTCTCTCAATTTCTCTAGAAAATTCAAGTCTAGGAGCCTTTTGCTTCTAAGGCAAGACACTGAAAATACAGATAATACTACTCTCTCCCACATCCTTCCCTCCCAAAAATACAACAGCAAAATACCTGGAATGAAAATTTGCAAGCAATGCTGCAGAGTGGAATGAGCAGCATTTCTGGTAACTCATGAAATAAACATGAAGAAGGGGGTGAGTGTTTGGGATAGTGCTTAGGACCTTTGTTTAGGTCAGGTCTTCAGATTGGTAATAAAATGTACCTGTCAAATTTAAATATGTAAGTGAACATTAGAAAGAAATTAAAGGTTAACCACAGGGATAGTCACCATGCATATTTTTCAATTACGCATCGCAGAAGAAAATATTTCTAAAAGCTAATGAGCATGAAATATATCATCAACTTGAATTTTAATGGGGGCTAACTGCATTCGTATAGCTGAATAATTTAAATATGTGAACAGAAATAATCCAGAGATGGCTTTCTTTGACTCTGTTTCTGACAATGTGGAGTTTTTAATCAGAGTGGTGGTGTTTGGATGCCCAGCTGCCAGAGGGCCTGACCCTCCAGGCTAATGAGGGAAAAGGGAGATGTCAGCGTGATGTATTCTTACCTTCTGATTGAGTCTCCTATGGGGCAAAAAGTCAGGAGGTCACATCTCTGGTGCCTGCCCAGGTAGCCTTCTCATACGTTACGGTCCCTGCTTTTGCCCCATTGCTCAGTATTTTGACATTTCTCCTGTAAACACAATCCCTAAGAAGTTAAAAATAGAATTGTTTTCTGCTGCTTGTCCTCCTTTCCATACAAAAAGGTGAAATGAAGAAAATGTCAACTCTTAGACAAGAAGTGTTACATTTCACAGTGTGTAGTGTTGATACTACACAGGCTCCCAGGGAAAATGCTTGGTCATGTTTCTTTGGGGCGTAGAGCCCTGATCGTGGAAGAAAATCCTTCAGTGTATCTCATGTCTGTCAGAAGCCCTTTCTTCCCTCATAATAACTAATTTAGGAATAGCAAATAGATTTCAGAAAGTTCCACCTGTTTGGGGGACAAGGGGAAAGCCTGGTTTGTGTGTTTGATGTTTCAGGGAAGAACCACCATGCTCAGCATTGTGCTTATGCTTTGAATTTGGCCAGAAGTTACACAGACACTGGTTAAAGAAACAAAGAAGTTCATGGCTGCGTGAGATGAAGCAGAACCAGAGTTTCTCTTTTATAAATGAAAGTTGAGATACTGGACTAGATTCCCTGCTGGTTTTCAACTCAATGCTGCCGTGTGGAAGCTGTTAAAAATGTCCCCATCATTTTTTTAACCTGAAGTTGTGGGAACTTGATTATTTTTCTTGTTCAGTGGAGGTGGCTTGAGGTGCTGCCCTTTCCCAGCTGCTTGGGAAAAATGCTTCCCTCTCCCCCAGCAGGACAGACACTGCAAGCACTTGTTTTTGTGCAAAGTTGTCCAGTTTAGCAAAAACTACGTTGGTCAGCAGTTTAAGTTAATTGGGCTGACTTCACACTGACACTGGCAGAGGGGTGCTGATATGATTTATTGCAGGGCTGAGCTGGGTGGGAGGAAGGATGGAGAATCACGTATGGTTTGGTGTATCACTGGTGCGTGGTCAAGAACGAGTGGGAGCATCAAGTATTACAACAAGGGCAGATACTTCTCACACCCTGAAATTTCACTCTGTTGTCATGCAGAAACTTGATTATTGGTACAAAAAAAGCCCAACAGATCCCTCTGCCTTCCTAAATGTTAGTTTCATATTAACTCTCATGCTCAAAAATTCACTGTTATTTTTGATTCCAGACTAAAAAGTCTCAAAGCAGTTTTCTGCTGCTATCTGGAAGACAGGAGATATATACAGGAATTTTCAGGATGCACATGCTGCTTCTCAGTGTGAATATAAGTTGTTGAAAGGGTAAAAGTCACACAATTTTGTATTTCCCTTTTTTGTAGCTTGAAATCCAGGTTAGAAGATTTAACTTGGAAATAATGTAATGATGCTTATTCACCTCTTTGTACTTTTACCTCAGTTTGATGCAGCAGCCTGGGTTTGTGTCACAAAGTCTCTGCTGGGATATGCTACTTCAAAAAGCAAAGTCTTTTCTGGAAATTTTTAAAGGATGTTGAGCTATTTCCATGCATTTTAAATTAAGCAAAATCTTTATTTTTAAGCATGACTTCTAATTTGGCTAACCTTACTTTTCTCTGTCTGTATTTGACAGAAAAAGTGACTTTCTCCATTATGATTAAAATTTTTGAAAATTTTTGTTCAGTGGGTGATTTTGAAACATGAGTTAATATGGTGGAACCTACCCATTAAAATACAGTGCATTGATTTATTTCTTTTATCTCACTTCACAACATAACATTTATCTTTCACCGTATTATTAAAATTTTTAGTTCTTACCAGTGTTTTCTGTTGACTAATTAGCTGATCAGACAGAGTTGCTTTTTGCCAAATAAAAACCAAAAATATTGTCTTATGTGGAGATTCCTGTAACTCCCAGCAATTCATCCTCCCTCGTTGTCCCTGCTCGTGGCGTTACTTACTTTCAAGCAGGATGTTTTCCTACCTGTCCTATTGTGCACAAGCTCAAGTGATTGGTAGTGGAAGATGAGGAGAAATTCATTAGTAGATGGTCATTTTGAATCAGCTCAGAAGCCATGATGAACATTTGCTCACTTCTGGCAGGTCCTCCGTGGCCCATCTGGAACAAATTATTTTTCTTGGCACTGTTTTATTCACACTGTAAACTCTTTGGGGCAGCGAGCAGTAGCTGGCACCAGCCCTAATCTCCAACTGAGCTCCCTAAGTACTACAGCAGTATAAATAAGTAGTAATTAGTTCTAAGCAATCGCAGTCCCACATGGTAGCCTAAATCAGGGAAGGATTAGGATGGAGCTAGAAACTTAATTTTTCTTCTGTCTTGGTGGAACAAAGGAGTAATGTGGACGTTTCTTCATTGATTTTTGATCATTATTTTCTAGGGTACAAGCTGCCCACCTTTGGCTTCCATGAATGGTGGAATTTTAGTAAAATCTGTTTTAACTCTGCCTTGACTCAGGAATGCCAGCATCCTGATCAGTGATTCCACACACATACAGTTGCATATCTGGGCAGTGACACCACCAGAGCTGGGTGCCCCTGGACTGAAGGACAGCACGAATTTGGTCTGGGTCAGGCAGGAGTCGTGTTCCTTGTAGTTCAGGTGGGTCATGCACTGCAGTCAGTGGGGTGGTGCGTCCTGTCAGCTGTGTTGGTGACCACCTGAACAAGCCACTCTGAGTGGCTGAGCAAGTCATCAGAGCTTATCCAGTTTAGGGAACATTCTGCCTCATTCTGCCTTTGGTCAGGTGAATCCTTGTGTTGAACAACTGGCTTAGATGTAGACATCCACTTTAGAGACATTTGGGTGGATTCAGTTCCAGACTGAGACACCTGAATGAGGAGGTGTTACCAGGGGTGCTGGCCCACTAAGCTCCCATTAGTCAGTGGAGATGTGGTCTGCAGCAGGTAGAACCCGGCTTATAAACACCAGGGCCGAGATTCAGTTGCCTAAAAGTAGATGTTTGCCATCATGCAGTTGCTGTGGGCATCCTGCCAGCCTCCAGGTGCTGCCAGAAATCCTGTAAGACATCCTGGGCATCTCCCCAGTCCTGTGCAGGTGTCTCAGAGCCTAAGGCCATCCCATTACTTGTGTTTAGGCAACTCTGTTCTGGCTCTGCAGGCTGCCTAGGGAGACCATTTTGTGTTTGCTCCACTGTCTGCATTGACTAGGTATCTTCCTTTTGTAGTAGGAGCGTGGATACATCGTGTGCAGAGAGACACCTAAAAGTAGGTGGTTTAACCTCAAAATTAATCCTGTGCCCGGTGTAGCATCTGGGCTGGATGTGACCCCCTACTGACCTGGCTGCCGCTGCTGCTGAATGTCTGGTCTTTTGGGAATGTTTGTAGGCAGCCCCACGGGAGAGGCAGCCTTACTTTCCAAAGCTGGTTCCTGTTTTGAAGGAAACTTCTTGTAACTCCTGCAGAGCCACCTGCACCTCAGCAGGGTGAAGGTCTCAAGCTCCTTTTGCTTCCCTGTTTCTTCTACAAACCACAAGTGTTGATACAGTGGTGGTGGTGGTACAACAGATGTGGTAGAGGCCAAACCATGAATGTGATGTCTGAGGCTGATGCTGCTGAGCCTGAAGCTGTCTTCCTGCTTGCCAAGGGACGTGGCAATGTGACAGCCATGCTGTGACAGATATTCCTTCATGGTGCAGCAAGATTGGGAAAAATCAACCAGGAGCTTGAAAAACCAAAGGGTCCTGAGGAGGCTTCATTTGCTGTTAGCCTGCACCCACTGCTGGCATAAGTGCCTGCCTCTGCCCTCCTCTGGATGCAAGTCCAGTGAGGCAGAAATCAGGCAGGCAGCTCTGGGAGAAGGAGAAGGAAGCAAGAGAGGACATGGCTTGATGTTGTTGTGCGTGCCCAGACGCAGTGCCAGAGGGCAAGAGCTTGTACCCAGCAAGGAGGGGAGATGCCAAGGACAGGGTCAGGGGAACAGCTGTGGCTGCTCTGATCATTGACGTGGGTGACACGATGCTGATACAAGTTTGCTGTAGGTCTGCAAAAGTGCTCAGCGCCAAAACCAAAGGGAGCCTGGGCTCTCCAGCTCTGAGGGTGTGGCTGCTTGTAAACAGCCAGGCCCTTGGGCAGGAGCTGCAATTTAGAGTCACAGAAACATGGAATGGTTTGGTTTGGAAGGGAACTTAAAGTTCATCTCATTCCAAACCCCTGCCATGGGCAGGGACAACTTCCAGTATCCCAGGGTGCTCCAAGCCCTGTCCAACCTGGCCTTGAACACTTCCAGGGATGGGGCAGCCACAGCTTCTGTGGGCAACCTGTGCCAGGGCCTCACCACCCTCACAGTAAAGAATTTTTTCCCATATATCTAACCTAAATTTCCCCTCTTTCAATTCGATCCCTGTACTCCTTGTCTTATCACTACAGATGCTAATGGAGAGTCTTTTCCAGCTTCCCCGTAGCCCCTTCTGATACTCGAAGGTGATGTGAGGTCTCCACTCAACCTTCTCTTCTCCAGGCTGAACTTTCTCAGCCTGTCTTCATAGAAAAGCTGCTCCAGTACCTTTAGCGGCTTCGTGGCCCCTCTATGAACTTCTTCCAGTTTAGGGAGGTTCAACAAAGCAGCCTGATACCCCAGGGTATACAGGATGCACATATACTGGCTAAAGAACCCAGCAGTGAAAATCTAAAAAACCCCTAGAACAAGAGAAAATGGAAACAAACAGCTCATTCCCTTCACTGCTGAAGGCTACAGAGACCCTGCCTTATGGAAGGTGGTGGCTGGAAGTCTTCAGCTCTCTGGAAAATTCCTGCCCTGCACCCCTGAAATCTGTTCATCATTTGCCTTCCCCCTCTTCCCCACCATGGCCTTCCCATCACCCCTGTTCTGCACTTCCCATGCAGTGGCAAGTTGTCCTTCAGCAAGGGGTGTCCATGGGCACTTTCCCAGTTCAAACCCCATTGTTCATGTCCCAGTTTAAGTTATGATGAAATTTTTTATAGTGGGCAACAGTCCTGATCACCTGTCTCAGAGCCTCAGCTTTTACTGGGACTTTCCTGCTGGGATGAAGATGCCTTTTCACAATTTTTGGCAAAATTCTGTCCACTGGAATGGCTTTGTGTTGATTTGATGTTTTGCATTTGCTGCAACTTCAACTCAATTTTTTGACGTCCTGAAACTGGATTGAACATCTTGTGGAAGCAGATACTAATTCAAACATTATCACATGCTGAGCAGTGGTGGGAGTGCTAAAGTTAGAAATTACTGAAGTGTCTTGCTGAAATGATGGACTGAGATATATTATTTGTTGTGAAGATATGGATTGTAGATGGATTTATGATGAAGGAAGATACATAAATGTAAGAACAGTGTGAACTCTGCATTTAATTTGGATAAGTATAATCAGGATGGCTACTGATTCTGGGAAGTTTCTTGCTAAACTTCATTATTTCAATGATAGTGAATATTAAAGTTCCTGATTAAAATTCTCAGTAATAAGTGAGAATGAACTTAGTTGTTGCTAAGCTGTTAAATGATGTTTAACCATGTATTTAACAAGAATTCAGCGACATGATTTAGAACTTTATAATAGAGATGTTGGTAAATGCAGTCTAAGGAGAGATTTGGGGTGATCTCTACCTTAAATAAATTCTGGTTTGGAGTCAGTGACTCCTAAAGGTTCATACTCTGTTTTGAGCTGCACCACAGATTTACTGCATGAGTGAATAACAGGATTTATTTTTTAATGTAACGGTTTAACTAGAATAGGGACGAGATCTTTACTCCTTTTTGTATGAAAGCATTATTAAGATGTGAATCTAGAGTACTCTGAGACCATTTGAAGGAGCTAATGAATTGCAAACTGCAATTAATTTGCTTTGTTGATGGTTTATTTATACTGATTTTCATGTTCTCTTTGCCAGGTAAAGCCAAGCAAAGACTCTGTTTACTTTGGAGCACTTCTCTTCCTCTACACGGGTGATTTCTACCTGAATATCAAATTCCATGAAGACAACTGCAGCAGGGAGCTGCCTCTGTCCTGGCTCTGCCTTCCCAGTGTCCACATCCGTGCCACAGAGCCTGTGGCCCCAACTAAGCTGTAAATGCAGCGTGTGCTACTTGATTAACCACAGCACACAGCAGTGCTTGGCACACCCTCTGCTTGACCCCAGCTTGTTCCTGTCCAACCCCAGGCCACAGTCTCTGCTTTGGAGGAACAGCTGAACACTTTCTGAATTGGCTGATGGTCATGTGGACAGCTGCTTTAGCTAATTTCAGAGGGAGACAGAGAGAGATTTTAACTATGCTGAAGATTTCCTGTTTCCAGAAAGCCTTTGAAACTACTAATATATGCATTATACTTCAGTATACTCCATTGATATCAGTGGTTTGAAAGGGTCTTGAGGGCTGAATTTAGCCATGCGTTTGAAGGTCTTAAATGCAATTTGAATAATCCTGTTTGACCATTTTTCAATGATATTTGTGTATCTCTATGAAATTCCTCCTGGTTTATGCTGGACCCATGGCATGTTCCCTTGGGGTATAGATCTGTGTTAGATTTGTTCATTGGCTTGTTCTCGTTCATTTGCTTGCTGAGAATTTGGTGTCTTTGGTAGTAAATGGCAGTAGTGATGCTTTTTAGTGTGTTACTGAAAGTAAGAATAGCAAATGTGCCTCCAGTTATTCTCCGCCTCCCCTGAGCCCAGTGCCACTTGCTCCTGGTAAAGTCACTGCCTTTAGTTTGGCAGATCTATGAACTAGAAAGGAGAGAAGGTGAGGAAGAGCAAGAGTTTTGTCCTTAAGAGAATAAATAAGCCAACTTTTGGGCTGCCTAAGGCTTGCCTGTGAATTTGGGCTTTCACAGTTCTATTTTACACAGTCACAGTCACTTGAAACATTTCCAGACACTTAAAGATCCACCAGAATTAATCAGATGAACATTAATATAACTTTTCATGAGTTTTTGCAAACTCTTCTGCTCAGATTTTTCATAGTCATATACTGCTTTTTAAATGTGTCTGTTTTTTCCTTTTTTTTGTTTACTTTCAAGTTTGTTTTTTTTAAGTTTAATTATTAGGCAATTAAGGCCATGGAATTCCTGAGTGTAAAAATAGTTGTTGAATGTACTGATAATTTAGCCTGTTTTTCAGAATAATGTTTTTGTATAGTGAGACATGTTTTTACCCCACATGTAAAGCAGGGAGATGCCTTATCTGTATGATTAATACATTATTTCATGGCCCATATGTTTAAAACCCATCTCAATCTTTTCTTAAGTGCATAGTTAAATTTGGTGGTAGTTTGCTTTTGGGGGTGGATACGCCAAGATGTGGCAGGGACACTCCAGTTAGCTCTACATGATTTAAATCTGCATGCACAACCTCTCTGCAGATTCGTTTCTTTAGAATTCATGCAAACGTGGGCCCCCACTGAATGCCTGGCCTGGCCCGGCCCTTCCTGCTCAGTTCTGGCTCTCTGCACCACGCCTGGGGTACTTTTAGATGTGACCGGTGTTTTCTGTAGGAAAGACAGTGCTCAAAACTCCGTTCATTGCATGCTTGCAAATGACTGTTCATCCCAAATATATTCCTCACCAGAGGGAACTATAGCTGTAGCATGGTAGCTGTATTTCCAGTGTATGCAGGGTGTTATCTCTAAAAACCTGTGTTGTGGCAATGTTATCAGTGTTTCTGCTGGAGCTGTGGCTCTGTACTCAGCCTTGAAAGTGGAAGTTTTTGGTCTTGACCTGATGAAAATCTGAGCCCTGCTGAAGATTGTTTTGCAAAGATTTACTGCTGTGCCAGGTGCCAGTCATGTCCAGTAACAAAACTGTTCCTTAGACTGGCACAGTGGCTCTGGGCCTGAGACACCCATGGAAAGAGGGTCCAAGAACTGAGTTGGGCCTGTTTTTATGTGCTGGTGGAGCTTGGCTGACCAGATTGCGCCAAGAGGCTGAATTCTCTGTCACTGGATAGGCAATATACAGAAATATGAGATCCAAGGAGAGCAGGAACTAAACCAGTTAAGCTTCTCCATAAAAGCTTGGTTTTGACATGTGTGTCTGTACTGTGTTGCACAACACTCTTGCAGCAAATTCCAAATTGGGTTTCATTCAGTGTTCCAAGAAGATAATCTGCAGATTCTAGGAATATAGCTAAGGCTTTATAAGGCCCACATTGCATTTGAAATAAAAATATTGTAAAGTAGATGCTGTTGCAGTCAGGATGCTTCAATTTACCCAGCTAAGGGACTATTCTCTAATTAATTTTTGACAATGTTCTCTGAGAAGTGGAGCCTGTCCTGGGATGCAACACTTCTGTGCCTTTTACTTAAAAAGGATCCTGATCCACAGCCCACTGAAGCTGTTGGAAAGGGAACAGGTTTTATTATAACAAAAGCAAGCTGCATACTTTGTAGGTATCCAATATGCCATTATAAATCTGCCATATGTGCACATAAATATAAGTTCTTCTGTGTGAGCTGACCCTTAGAGGTCTGTCTGTTCATTATATAGTAGACTACTCTGTCCCTTGTCAACTTGGATGCTTGGTTGCTTTTGGCATTTATGATATCTTCCCCAATTTTCTCACACTTCTACTTGTCTTGGTGAGACAGATGAAACACAAGAAATTCTTCCTTCTGGGGATCATTTTCGACTTGTCCAGAAGGAAGGTACTGAAGTGTTAGTGCAGTTTGGAGAAGGGTCAAGGGAAAGGTGCTTAAAATCACTGGGGTTGCTGTCAGGATTGGTCCTTGTAGTGCTTGAAAGAAGGATGATACTTGTTTTATCTGCTTCTGCTACTGAAAACTTCTTTTTCTTTCTCTGAAACACCCAGCAATTATTTTGAACATGATAGGCTGAGCTGTTCATTGCAAATCTGATACGAACCAGTGGCCGCAATGAATTATTCCTAATTTAAATGGCCATTGCTGATAGTAGATGTTGGTTCCATATATGAATGCACTGGAGAAGCATAAGTTATGTAACTTTAACTGAATAAATACTTGTGTCTTGTTATTTACACATCTGCCAGTCTCTTCTGTCTGTAGTTCTTGGTTGTGTTCTTGTGTGTTTTTGCTGATAATAATGCATATCTCTTGATGCTGTATTGTGTCTCTGAAAGCATGTGTTTGACCCTGGAACTGAAATTTCAGCTTCACTCAAACTTTCTCTTCCTAGATGAGCTCAGAGGTGGTGAAACATAGTGTGGCTCCTGTGTCAGTGCCTATTCATTGTCAGCTGAAGGGAGAGAGAGGCACTCGCATGAAAGGCAACAAATGTCCTGAAGTTGTGTCAGGGGGAGGTTTAGGTTGGACATTAAGAAAAGGTTCTTCACCCGGAGGGTGGTTGGGCACTGGAACAGCTCCCCAGGGAAGGGGTCACAGCCCAGAGCCGGACAGAGCTCAAGAAGTGTTTGGACAATGCTCTCAGGCACATGGTGGGACTCTTGAGCATGGTCCTGTGAAGATCTGGAAGTTGGATTTGCTGATTCTTGTGGATCCCTTTGAACTTGGCTTAATCTGTGACTGTGAAATTCCTCAGTGTCCCAGTACTGATGTTGAGGGTGGTGAGGCCCTGGCACAGGTTGCCTAGAGAGGTGATGGCTGCCCCATCCCTGGAAACATTCAAGGTGGTGTTGTTCAGGGCTCTGAGCAACCTGATCCAGTTGAGGATGTCCCTGCTCATTGCTGGGGGATTGGAACTAGACCCGTAAATGTTCCTTGCAACCCAAGGCATTCCATGATTCTATCACCCTTTCCATCCTTTAAGAAACAGCTCAAAGGCTGGAAGGGCCATCTTGGAAGACTGACTGCAAGCACTTAAAAACCATTTGATGCCTAGCCTTGTTTGGGCTCCTGTGTTTGGGTTCCCAATCTAGAAGCTCTTAAGGTTTCCTTAGTGAGAGCCAGCTGCACCCTCCCTTTCCTGAGTCCTCTGGCTCCCTTCCTGGGTGTGGGCACTTTGTTTGTCTCTGGAATCGGGCTGTGCATCCATCCTTCTTGCACTGCACACCCCAGAGCAGTGCTGGCTGCCAGCTCCCCTGGATGGAATCAAGCCTTCTGGAGCTCTGGGCTTTAGCTCAGCTGTGTGGGCACAGAGGGGATTTGAAGGGTTTCATACAGGTAGCTGCTTTACAGAGCTTTGTGAACGCTACTGTTTTTTTCTTAATATAGAAGACACAAAAATCTGGACAAATTTTTTGTGTCAAGTGTTCCATGATAGCTGTTTCCTTCTGGGGTTAGGTCAGGGGTTTTGGGTTGTTCAGCATCTTTTTAGCTCTTAGTTTCTCATCTTGCTCTTTCTCACCTCATCCTTCCCACGGACTCTTCCACTCACTGCACTTTTCTGCTTTTCTTTGTTTGGTCCCAGCAGAAAGGATCAACTTGTCCCTTTCTTTTTTCCTTCCTCTGCCTCTCTCTTAGAGCCCTCCTAACACTTTGTTCATGTTGGGGAAAAGATTGCTTCAAACTCAGCTGCTAAACTGGAGTTTGACTCTCATATATCCTCTCTGGAAAGCATCTTGAGCTATTTCAGTTGAACAGGATCTTGTCTGTTCTGTTACAATCTGATGTTTCTTGTTGGAAGGATACTTTAGGCCACTGTTCACAATGCATCAATTCCATAACACCAGTGGGATTTTGCGTGTAGGTGACATGTTGTTCAACATACAGTGCTCACTCACTGTCCCTGTGCTCCTGGTTCAGCAACATATCCAAGCACGTGCCTAATGTTAAACACATCAGTAGAAACACATTGATAGGCACTCTTTTGACAGCTAATTCAGTCACACATCTCCCTGGGAAATCTGCTAACCCTGTGCCCAGATGTGCAATCTTCATCTGAACCTGCAATTCATCTGAACCTGCAAATTTGGCATGGAGGCCCGCATGCTGTCACCACTCCCTGGAACCGTGGTACGAGGAGAAGGCGTCTCACCAAAATCTGGCACTGTATCTGTACAAGTCTGGGTGCGCAGATGATCCTTCCAGGCCAAGATGTGCTCACTGTGTGTCTATACCAACCACAGCAATGTGCCCTGGAGGTGTACAGCAGATGCACAGGCCTAGGTGGGAAGCCACATTGTCCCCGGTGCTGTCCCCAGTCGCTGTGCACCAGGCAAAGCCGTGCTCAGCCACCTCCTGCTTGCAGTTGCGCTTCCAAGTGTTTCTCTCCCAAGGGCTGGTGCCTGCACATCCTCCCAGCCTCCCCATCTCCACAGCCACAGGAAAACTCCTCAGGAGCTGCTCAGAAATCACTTGGCATAAGGGAAGGCATATGTTAACAATGAGGCAGCACAGCACCATTTCTGTGATGAGGGAGCAGCGGATCCTCTGCAGAGAAGAATTTGTTACAGCCCAGTGTTCTCTGATACCATGGCTGGAGAAGGGCAATTTCAGCCCCTCTTCAGCCTGGATTCAGCTTGAACAAAACAATGTAGACGCTGCCAGAGAGAAATCAGGCCAGCTATTGAAACAATTTAACAATGAGCATCCTGTTAATGACTATGAGGATGTTATCACTAATCTGTGTCAGAAACGGGGCCCTTCTGCTCTCCAAAGACTGCCCATGTTCTCACACACTGGTCCAGTCTGATGACTGAAGTGATGCCATGGTCTGATTGAGGCATCTGCCTTCACCTCCTTTCCCAACAGCTCAGATCCAGAGCAGAGATGCCATTCCCTCCTCATTCCTTTGCCTGGTTCACCTCTTTGGCCACATGAGGCTGAACCCATGCAGTGGGTTTGTGTTGAAAAGGGGAAAGAAAAGGCAGGGGAGTGTTTTCCTTTAGTGCGTGCACACCCGAGCGAGTTGCTGATGTGAAGCTGCATCATCACCCAGAAGCCTGTGAGGTTGCACCATCCCAGACCAGAACTTTTGGGGCAGAACAGGAGTAAATGAGCAGTGGGAGGAAGGGAGGGAAAAAAATGCAGAGGGAAGTGGTACAGGGCTACGAACAGAGACACGTCCACAAGGTGCCCAAACTTAGCTGAGATGGATCAAGGTGAAATGAGTTATGCAACTGCCACAATGTTAAAAATAGGTTACGCTGTACATTAAGATTTCATTTATAAATTGTTTATAGAGCATTCATAAATGTTAGATGTGGTAAGCACGTTATGCACACAAATACTTTGTGTTCCAGCATTATCGATGGCCGTGTCCTCGGCAGCTGCAGGTATTATGGATGGTTAAATCACAGCTCAGGAGACCAACAGTTCAATAGCAATACACAATAAATGATTCATCAGTCACCTCAACGTGTATCAAGAAATTATGTGCTCTTTCTAAGTGGAACCTTAATATGAAGTGTGACCTTAGGAACTGTGAAACAGGGAACTTCTGCCCCTTTCATTCTTTTATTTATTCCTAAAAAAAAAAAACAACCCAAACCAAAAAAACACTAACACCTGCCTCTCCAACTCTCAATTCACCAGTTTAATAATGATTGTGCTTTTCCTCACCTCTGGCTTGAGAAAGGCCACAGGCTCCTGAGAATTAAAAGGATTTGTGCAACACATACAGTATTGGGATATGCCCCCCTCTGCTGCAAATGTGGTTTGTGTGTTTTGGGGGTATGGACTCCAGGGATGCAGAAGGATGTCACCCCAGCAGCATGTCACCTTGCCAGGTGTCTGCAGGTCCCTGGAAAGACCACAAGAGCAAAGGTAAATTGAATGTAAATTAAGCAGAAAGAAGAACAGAAGAGCCATGAAAAAAGACTTGAACGGGATAATTTAATTTATTAAAATGAACCTTACAGCCAGCTCTGGGCATTTGCTTGCATGGAAGATGTCACCAGAGAAGGTGCCACCATTGCAGAGCCCCAACACAAGGCAGACAAGGTAAGAACTGTCCATCCCTACCATGGCATCCTCCATAAACCTGGAGGAAGGCATAAAGCCTGCTCATCCCATCCCATCCCATCCCATCCCATCCCATCCCATCCCATCCCATCCCTCACTTCCCTGCAGAGCTGAGTCTCACAAGACTCTCTTTATAAGTGGAAGAGAAAGAAGGTGCTCCTGTCTTTCCCCTCTTGGCTGAAGTCCTGGCCAGGGCTGTGTCTTTACAAGTCTCTTGAGGAGGGCACTGCAGGGACCTGGCCCAGGTCTGTAGTATTTGAATTGTGTATAAATTTAAGCCACTTGCATGTGGTGGTAGGTGGATAATGTGCATTTAATTTAGCACAGAAAATAAGACAAAATAGGTGCAAAAGCTTTGTGATATTATTTTCAACACAAGTATTGGGTAAATCTAGCAGATGTTCCTTTTTGTGTAGCTCTCCAAATGTTGCTGCTGTTGGTTTCAATATAAAATCACGTCCTCTAAAGCTTGTCCATACTGGGGGCTTGGGGTCACACAAGCTCTGTTGAGAAAAACAACAGGAGGGATCAGTGGTGTTGTTAACACAAACCTCTTTATTTAAAAACACCGGGTATGAACAGGAGCCACATAATCTATGCTTCCCAAAAAATCCACAGGACAAGGGGGCTCTGTAGGGAAACACCCACCCCGCCTCAGGAAAATTTCCAACCTGAAATGCCTGGTTTTTGCCAGTGGCTGTAAAGAGAGGCGACGGTGACGAGCTGAGATGGGGTCATCCACTTACCAGACAAATGCATTCAGCTGAGATAAATCAGAACCACAGAATGATCTGGGTTGGAAGGAACCCTAAGGATCTCATTCCAACCCCCTTGCCATGGGCAGGGACACCTTCCACTATCCCAGGTTGCTCAGAGCTCCATCCAGTGTGGCCTCAAACACTTCCAGAGATGGGCATCCACAGCTTCTCTGGGCAACCTGTGCCAGAGCCTCAGCACCGTCACAGTAAAGAACTTTTTCCTAATGACCAATCTAAACCTATTTTCTTTCAGTTTAAAGCCATTTCCTCTTGTCCTATAAATCGCTGTGTCCTGTCCCATCAAACATGGATGAAGTTAGCAAATGTGTTTAAAAGTTTCAAAGGACCCAAGGAGATACCTCTGAACACCACCTCCAAACACAGGAGACTCATTTCTTTGGAGATCAAGCAGAGCAAACCCCTTTCCCTCCCCATCCAGGATGCAGTTCCATGGGGTTCAGGTTTGTACGTGGACTCTTCAGCTGCTGTGGTACAAACACGAGGACTGTGGCTCATTCCCAGTACTTTTCCTTTCCACTACACCCACCGTGGGCCAGGTGCACGGTGACCTTCTGGGCGATCAGGGCACCAGGCAGCCTGTCAGCAAGGAGCCACATGATGGGGAAATACAGCTCTCCTGGGGACCACCCATGTGAAATGTCTGGGGGAAGAGGGAAACCTGCGGCAGTTTTATCTCAGCTTTGTGCAAACCTGCCCTGATGACACCCTCGGCTGAGAGGCTTTTTGAGCTGTTCCTGAACGAGCACGGTCATATTTTCCCTCTCTCTGTTCCCTGCACCCCTGGCTGCACTGTAGATAAGGCAGCAGTGTTTTGGCAGCTGGGAGGTGACGCTCTATCTGTTTGCACATGCAGGACACTAATGGAAATGTGCCACCCATCACCATCACTGGGTCAGTTTGCCTCTGCTCATCGTGCTAGGGACACTGGCTGGTTGTTTTGGTGGCAATGCAAAGAGCAGCAAGGCTGGGGACAGATCACAGACCAGGCAGACGTCTGCTTTCAATACTGACAAAGCCCCTGCACCAGTCCTGCTCACTGCTCTGTTGCTCAGTTCCAAACCTCTTTTTCCCCTTGCTTCTTTAGATTTTCAGTTTCAGGGAATTTTTTTCTGACATCAGATTTATTTATTTCATAGTCCCTCCCTGTTCTGAGTGTCACTTTTTTGCAAGTAGACCATACCATTTTTCCTGGGTTTTGGAGTGCTCAGAGAGAGTCCTGAGTCCTGTGCTGTGGATGAAGTCCCCCCTCTCTGTGTTCAAGTGCCTCTCACGGCTTGTCCACCTCCTGCCCTGCTCAGCTGCCTGCCTGATTTCAAGGTTAGGCACTGAGAGAACAGCAAGACTCCTGCCTGTCTGGGCTCTCCCTTCACACCTGGCACATTTGGTTTGAATCAGTCCACAATACTCTCGTCCTCTCTTCCCTCATCCACCAGTCCTCCCGCTGGCTCCCCACCAGCACACAGGTAAGACTGGTTCTGGCAGCTTTGGTGCATTGAAGAGGAGGCAGGAGGAGAGAAGGTTTAGTATCACCTTACTATCCCCTGCCAAATCCGTGTTTTGTTGCTTAGTGACAACATCTTTTATACTCAGTGCTTCATGTGAAATGCTGAATGTGAGGTGCTGCCACGCAGCAAGAAGTTAAGCTTTGCTAAATGCCACATCTCCCTCAGCACTGTGATGGGGTTCCCAGCTCCTCTTCCAAACACTTGAGGGCACATCAAGCCCTGGCACTGAAGACGGGCACAGCCACCCCCCAGCTCCATGGCACCAAAGCAGTGGTGGCTCTGCCATATTCAGAACATCCCAAATATTGCTTGTGTCCAGGGGGTGGGATCTGGGAGCAGATTCTTGCTGCCTAGAAGGACAGAGTTCCTCAGACCAACCCACAGGACTCAGGAGTGAGAGACAACTGCCTCACACATGTAGATACTGCTTTGTTTATTTTGACCCGAAGCTTATTTTTTATTCTACAGTCTTTCCCAGGAGGAAACACTTCAGCAGCTCTTTTTCTCACTTCTACCTGAAGATAAAAAGGCAACTGTTTTCAAGCCTCTGTCTTGTGGATACTGTAATTCACATTAAGAGAGGAGGCTCTGGAGCTCCAGGCAGTGGCAGCCAGAGTGCGTAACAACCCCAATGACATGAGCAAGGGAGCACACTGACCAGCCACCCTCAGCGGAAGGGAAGGGAAGGGAAGGGAAGGGAAGGGAAGGGAAGGGAAGGGAAGGGACCTACAATGGTCGTCCAGTCCAACTGCTTGACCACTTCAGGGCTGACCAAAAATTAAAGCAGTTACTAAGGTTGTTATCCAAATGACTCTTAAGCACTGACAAGCTTGGGCCACTCAGCAGTTCTCTAGGAAGCTGCTTCCAGTGTTTGACCTGACCTCTCAGTAAAGAAATATCCCCACCCGGAAAAAAACAGGTGTTGTGAATTAGGAACAATCAATGACTCAGAATTGGACCAAAACTAAAAGAATGGCAAAACTCCCCATCTGTATCAGAGAGAAGAGCTCAGGGACGAAATCGCCTGGTTCAATCAAAATGAAACGACTGCTGTATGAAAATGTGTATTTCATGCCCTACCTGTGACTGACAATGCACCAAATATATTTTGGACAGTCTGCCTTGCTAGCAAACCCTGCCTAATCCATTCAGGGGACTGGAGTGGCTGCGGCAGCCTTGTCTACACCAAAGCAATATTCCATTTCTGTCTTGTTTGATATTGTTTCATACAATGCAGCACAGTCTCAGCTGAAAAGTACATTGCTGTTCTTAGAACAAAAGATCTCTCCTTTTAGGTGAAGTATCCATTTGCATTAGGAATGCCCCGGGGATATGGGTACAAGAACGTACTTTATCCACAGGCAAGGTTGAGCAGGGCTCCTGGTGAGCCCCAGCTCATCTGCCTCGGAAAAAAAAAATAAAATACCAAGTCAGGGCTGTAGCAACATAGTTGGACAGTATTTTATCTGCCATGCTGGGCAGCAAACCTGCACCTGCAATGGTGCACAGGAGGGCTGTAACAGCGAGAACATACCTCTGGAATGGACTTAGAGATAATAAGAAATCATCTTAATGCGACTGTTGAATGTACAAGGGATCTGATAATAGTTACCACAGGTACACTTTCATTAACTCCCTTTAATTTAAAAGCTCAGTGTTTGCAGGAATCTTTTACTGGCAAGAAAAAAGTCAAATCAAATGAAAAATAATCCTTCTGAAAAGCAGTGCTGCTGTTTCCCCCAGGAGCTGCACAGCACAGCCTGAAATCACCCGCACTGATCCCTCCAGCCAGGTCCTGCAGCCCTTGGATGGGCCAGGTGAGCACTGCAGGTCCTGCAGTGCCATCCCAGTGCCACCCGTTCCCCCTCACCTTTGCAGCAGGGACACCCCATGTTCACTGAGTACAAACTGGGCTTGGGTGGGACCTTTCCAGTGAGCAGAACACAAATGACAGCACCCACCATGTCACCAGAGCTGCACCTTTTCCCCATGTTCCAGGTGAGATTGGGCACAGTCAAGGCTTGCAACAATAATGTTCCTCCACCCAGGAATAACCAATGTTTATACTCATTGTGAAAATAAAATTAAGAAGGTGGTTTAATACCCAAACCTAGTATAGCTCTGCAACAAATTATATAATCAGAAAGAAATGTAACTCTCCTGAAAGTTAATAAGCTATTTGGTCTACGCATGCTTTATCTGCTCAAATCAGTAAACACACCATGAAAATTAGGGATTTCAAAACAAAAGCCTGTAGCTGAAACTTGTGATGACTGAGTACAGGGGAGGCAGAGCATTCCTTCAACTTAGGGATGCCCCATTCCCTCCTCCACTCCCCACCCTCCACCCCACAGAGGTTTACACCAACTGCTGTCAGGGAATGAGGAGCAGAGCTGATCCAGCTACCTGCTGGTTGACTTTTCAACATCCTGCTGCACTCTTCTAGTTTTTCTGTGAGCTATTCAGCTGTGTGAAAGCCTTCATACAGATTCAGGCATTTCAGAGGACAAATGTTGGGAAGGCCGTAGGAAATTTTGGTGCAGTGATGGAGTATTCCTGTGGCCGCAATAGGAAATGCCTTTATTGGAGGAAGCAGGATGAGGGGTGGGGACACAGAGAGGAAGAATATTTGGGTTCAGGAAAGGTTTATTAAAGGAAAATAACCCAACCATTAGATGCTATCTGTGTCGTGAATCATATGCATTTCCAGCTCACCTTCAGTGGAGTTCCACGCTCCACAGAGTGTGGTGTTTCAGTGAGGTGACCTTTGGGCATAGCTGGGGAGTTTAGGGCTAAATGTGCCAAAATTGCTTTACTTAACCATGTCCCCTCAGCTTGCTCTTGAGACTCCTGTCACAGGAGAATTATCAGAACCTATAGCAGTGGGGTTGACTTAAAGTTTTTATTAATGATCAAATGATGATCAGATGGAAATTAATTGGTGATTGAGTGAAAATCAATTGGTGATTATGCAATAATTGAATGCTAGTTAAAGAGTGATTTAACAATGAGTTGACAATGATTTGACAAATATTTAATGGTGATTTAGGTGATGATTTGAATGATAATTTAGACACGGATATGACAATGATTTCAAAAGTGATTTAAAATTGGTCAAACACTCTACTACTTACTTCACTTCAAATAACTAACCTATAGCTGGATATATGGTGCTAGCATACAATGTACTTGTAGGTCCAATGTGAAATATTGCTTCTCTTCTTCTAGATGTCAGGGTAAGGGGTAAGGGGTCTCTCAGCCTCAAGAAGTAACCCTGAGAAATATCTCTGCTCAAGGGATAGATCAGGGCTGTGCAGCCCACTGCCATGCAGGAGCTGGGGGATTTCTGTGCTATGGTTTTAGGTGGAGGCACAAGAAGTGTGTTTGGTGTCCTATGTCTGTCTCTTGTTTCTTTTACTGACTTACAGGATGCAATTCAAAATAACCTGCAAGAAGCTTTTGCTACACTGTAGGCTGTTCACAGGAAAATATGTCTAGGTCTGGATACCTTTCAACCTCTTCATCCTTCCCCCCAGCACTCCCACAGGCTGGAAGGACACACAGAAAGTTGGTGTCTTTCCCCACCCCACCACAGAATTTTGTAGGTGCTTCCAGCTGGGCCCACCTGGAAAAAACAAAGGATCCAGGGCTGGAGTTTTTATGGGGTAAACCAGGAATGCAAAGGTACTTGTAGTTATCACAGGAGAAGAAAATATGTATCTGTGAGTGACTTTGGGTGTTTTCTCTGTAGTGCATCCAGGGCATCTCCTTGCCCTTGGCTGACCTTCACATCACCACAAGCTTGAGCAGAAGCCCACAACGCCTGTGGAATGGGAAATATGGGTTGAGGGGCTTCTCTGCATAAGAAAGAGCTGAGATCTCTTATTCCTGAAGGGAAGAAGTTGGAATGAAAGGGAGTGTACACTATCCATTGTTGTGTATTTTTGCAGGTAATAGCCCAGTAAGGGTAAGGGTTTAACATCAATGAGGCTGGTTTATTGATTGATTGATTGACAGCTAAAGCAATTTTTTATGCTAAAAATGGTGCCCGGAGAAAGGACCTTGCAAAGAAAGCTGGATCACAAAGCGAACCTCACAGTGAGGTGTGAAAAAGTGATCAACACAGTTAATCTGCTCTTTACTTCAGGTACTGGAGCCTTACTAGGGCTACTCCAGGCATGGTAGCCTGAAGAGCACTGCTCTCTCCTCTCCAGCACTTGTGTTCTTTTCTTATCTCTCATTTCTGACTCGTTCACAATCCAGTTTAGCTCCTCTTGCCATCTGAGGTGGCAATGTCCCCTTTGTGTCTGGGTACCAGGACCCTCTGGGTGCACAGGTGCAAAAGGGACCCTGTGTGGAGAACTGGCAGAGACCAACAGGAGCCCAGGCAGGCTTGACCCGGGCACCTGAAGAATGGGTGGGCATTGACCTGAGAGCCTCTGGTCTGCAGGCTGAGCATGAGAACAGACATCTCAGTGGAAAACAGCTCTGAGAATGCTCCTGTCTTTGTGAAACTCATCCCACCACAGGCTGTGACTCCCACAAAGCACCTCAGCATGTGAAATGAGTGACTGCTCATCCAAACCCTTCTCCCACAACCTCTGATGCTTTGCCCCAGGCTCAGCAGGAGCCTCAGAGCCATGTGCAAATTAAGGTGGAATTAAATCCCCCTTCTCTTACAAGGAGCTCTTTAGGGAAAAGTCACCCCAAGGACCTGGGTTTCATGCCCCCACACTCAACTTTTCACCATCCCTCTCCTGGCCTCAGGTGTATATGGAAACCCTCCCTGTCCCTTGGTACATCTGGCAGCTCTGGCTGTGTTTCTGCAGGCAAGGACAGCTGACAGCCTGTGAAAGGGCCGTGCAGGGCTGCATGTCTCCAAATACTGATTTTTTGCAGCAAAGGCACCGGTGCTGCCAGAAACTCCTGCAGGACTCAGACCCATTGAAGGATCACAAGCGATGCAAGTGTCACTGGGTCCTTGTGTGAAAGCAAGAGGGAGCTTGTCCCCATTCAAGGAGCAGCTGGCACATGGAATTTGTCTGAGAAAGCTGTAAAGGATCTCTCAGCCCTGCAGGGTCTGTGCAGAGCGGCTGGCACGGCTGCCTCAGCAGTGAGTCACACCTGTACTCCACTTTCCAACACAAGGCATTACATGCAAATGTTCTAGGGCGTTTTTGGCAAGCAGCTTCATACTGGTACCCCCTTTGCCTCTCCCCTTAGCTACAGCACCTTGTGTAACTGAGAAATATGGCATATTTATCCCATTCCTCAGGCTGTCTCTATGCTCTTTCACCGTACCTTGGAAACCAAATTTCTATTCTTGCCAACAAATCACTTTCAGACGAATGGGGGAGTGTGTGGTAGCTCGGATTTCTTTTGAGGTTTTTTTAAGAATTTTTTTTTGCAATCTAAGTAAAGACTTTAGGATCTATTTTTAAAGATTATATCCCCCCCTCCACCCACTGTGCTGCAACAACTGAACACTTTGGCTTGATGAGAATATTAGTAAGGCAGTCACAATCTGTAGGGTGCACTTCTTAAAACTACATTGCATAATGGGAAAAGCATAACACAACAAAATGCAGTGGGGGCTGGGGTTTTCTGTAGTATGGGAACTGGAAAGTCGTGTCTTCAGCCAGGATTGATCACCAACTAGTTCACAATAACCCACCCCCTGACCTTTCCTGCTTTTGTGTCCCAGATATAAATCTATCGATTTTAGAGCTATGCTAGAGCTTGGTTGATGCAATGTTTTGTGGGAAATGTACCTGCTTAAACAATCTCTTTCTCCTCCTTGATATATTTTGGTATTTAAGGAAACCAATAAGTACTGTAATGGCAGAGATACGCCTGTAAGATGATTTGAAAAGTGTGGTTTTACCATTAGAGTCTGGGGGAATTGCATTAGCTCTAATAAAACCCTATAGGACTTCAATGGGGGCAATAACTTTAAAATGTTTTTATTAGCAACATTGCCAATATCTATTCTGAGATCCGCAGTGTTAACAAAATAGATGTGAGAAAAAAATTCCATTTCATTTGGATGAAGGCTACTGCGTTCAAGGAAAAACATAGCACTTTCTAGATTTTATTGGAAATCCTTGGGAATTAGCCACCCACACGGGGTGTAATGAGTGATTAATGCTGGTCATGTGCTATTTATCCCTTAAAATGTAATCACGAGCTGATTATTTTGTGATTTGATTAAGAAGCTGCATGGACTTAAATTCAAAGGAAAACATATGGAAGAAGAGTTGAAAGCCAAAGGTTGCCGCTAGGTAAGGATGTTCTTGGGACCTTGGTATAACCAAATATCTCTGACTAAGATTCAGCTTTTGCAGTGCTTTAGGCTCCTGTGCGCTGGCATCTATCTTGGAAGGACTGGGCTAAGTCGATGAGGGTAGATGAGTGAATTTGGCCTATTCTTCAGATCTTAGTGCACCTAAAAGCAATAACATTGCACTTCAGGGCTCTGGAACACGTGGGGGAGAAGGGACAGAAAAGGTGAAGATTTGATAAGATGTTTAAACTTTGAAAAAGAAAGGTGTTCGTTGTGAACTGAGCTCCCATCTTTGAATAACCACTCTTTGGGAGGGCCTTAGAATGTGGCAAACAGGAAACTTTGGATCATAATAGCAATAAATTAATAGTGTCCAGCGGCTCTGTGCTTTGGCATATAATGGGGGACATTGAAAGACAAGTGCATGTGGCTATCCCTCCTATTGAGATGGGGTAACAACCACAGCACCACCAAGTCCCAGGATGGGTGTTTCCTAGGCCACTTCTTATTTCTGATTTCCTAAACTAATCTGTGCCAGCCTACAAGAGGGTTGAAGCTATGTGTTTGGGGCAAGGTGAAAAAGAAGAAAAATGTTTTCTTTTTCAACAACTTTCTTTCTTCTTTCTTGAGTGAGTTTTTTTCCCTGCCTTTTTTTTTTTTTCCCCCGTTGGTTTTACTTTTGAAGGCCTGAGATGTGACAATGATAACTGAGATGCCTTCTCCAGAGGTACTGGATATCAGAGTCTAGGAAGAGTCTCGTGAGAACCGGAAGGTGGTTTTGAATGAGCCACAGAGAAGCCATGAGGTGTATGTCTGCAGATCTGCTGGTAGTTGCTGGTAATTGCAGGGAGAAGAAGAGGAGGCCATGTCTGTGTACAAATGCAAAACAGTTGATGTGAGGATGGAAGCTTATCCTAATTAACTGAGTGAAAGAAAATTCAATTTATCTGGCAAATATGTGCATGTTGAATTCAGTTTGCATTATAATGGTTTGAGTTTAACTCTATTAAAGGACTGTGATCCAGGACATAACGCCTGGAAGTAGATGGGAGACTTCACCAATGAGGAGTCTGTCCCTGTCTCAGGAAAAACTCAGGAAAAAACAGAATAAAAGATGAGGCAAAGAATTCCCAACTCTGCTGTGGGGCAACCAGTTTTAAAACAGACTGACTGCCAAGTTTAAAAGATGGTCCACAGACAGTAAACAGTCTTTAGCCCTTTTTGGCTTTGCATGTGCTGAGATGACATCCAACATGTTGTGTTTAGCCTGCTGGTTGGAGGACAGGAGAGAGGGGCTGACAGGCCTCGCAAGCAGCTGGTGTTTTAGCCTGAGAGCTTAAAAGGAGGTGAACTTATTCACACAAAAATCAACATTTTATTGAGTCCTGTTGTTCATAGTTTCTCTGAAAGCTCTTTGATTTGGAGGAAGTTGTTTTGCTGTTTTCTAGTGTTCCTTCTGGAAGTGGTTCCTCTATGGTTCCTAAGCGTTGGTGGAGATTTTTTTCTGAACAAATGTCTCCATCTGCTTTTTCCATCTTGACTCCCTTCCCCATTACCACTCCCTTGCCCTCCTCTGTGGTTCCTCCTACCTTCCACTACTTGCCACTTTTTGGATGCTTTTCCCTGCTATGGCAGACACACGGCATCAGCTAAGGACTTGGCAGTGTAGCTTTCTCTATGTGTCCCACACTCCTTGCCTCCAAGCCCTCCCCAAACACCACTCTCCCAGTCTTCTCCTGCCTCACCTCGAGTTCTGTCTCCACTTTTGGGGACCACAATATAAGAACGATACAAAGCCATTAGACACTGTCCAGGGGAGGGTAACAATGATGATGAAGGACCTTGAGGGGAAGCTGTATGAGGAGAAGCTGAGGACACTTGGCCTGTTCAGCCTGGAGAAGACTGAGGCGAGGCCTTACTGCAGTTACAGCTTCCTTGTGAGGGGAAGAGGAGGAGCAGATATTGATCTCTTCACTGTGGTGACAGTGACAGAACTTGAGGACACAGATGCAGCTGTGTCAAGGGTAGTTTGGGTTGGATATTTGAAAATCCAGAGGGTGATTGGGCACTGGAACAGGATCCCCAGCACTGTGGTCACAGCACCAAGCCTGACAGAGCTCAAGGAGCTTTTGGACAACACTCTCAGGCACATGAAGTTATTCTTGGAGTGGTCCTTTGTAAAGCCAGTAGTTGGACTTCATGATTCTTGTGGGTCCCTTCCAAATCAGACTATTCTTTCAGTCTATGATTCCTGGCCATCTCACTGGTATGGGATGTCCACCATTTTCCATTCTTTTAACTCGAGCCATACAGAAATCCATTCTCTTCTCCCCACAGTGTGTCCAATCAGTGACTTCCCTGGATCCTACAGATGACATTAACATTTCTATCTGGAAGTTTTGTAGGTGCTCCACCCTCAGACTGCTCCTCCTGATTTGCAGCTACTTCTTGAATTGAGTATGTCATGCTGCAGAGCTGGCTTTGAGGGATGATGCAGGACTTTTTGTCTGCTCTCTGTCAGGTCTAAAGCAGCACTCTTTTCCCATCACTTAGACCTGCAACATAGGTGCCGTGTTTGAGTTTGGTCACCCCTCCCCCTCAGATCCTGCCCTTGCCATATGACCAGGCTACCTCACTGATGCACTGCTTGCAGTCCCAGCTTTACCTGACAGGTTTTTTACTGATGATTTTGAGGTAAAAGAGAGTGTGTTTCTTTTGATTAGTGGTGGGAAATGCCAAGAAGAGTTTTGCATGTCGTTAAAATAATAGAGGGCAGAGTTTATTTCTCCCTAGAACCCATGGAAAGGGACAACATGCAAGAAATATCTCAGGAGATGGCCAGCACAATATCCAGAGGAGAAATGAATTAAATACCCCAACTCAGAGCTGCACTTGGTGTAATGTGGCATGACTTCCATTTAAGTCGAAAGAAGAGATTCAAACCAGCTGAGTCTCTGCCCCCCAAGAAATTTCATACAAGCTTTAGATGAGACTGGTTTGCACTAAACAAGCCAGCAGTTCATACCCAGGGTCTCTCCTTTTTTTTTTAAAGTGCATAATAACATGGGAAAAAAGCTGCTAACAGTGGTACAGAGAACTCTTGTAATACCGAAGGAATCAAGCACAGACTCAGTTACAGCATGGGTGGGGATTTTTAGGCAATTATTGCATCTTATGTGAGATCAAGAGGCTTGTGGAGCATTGCATGGCCCAGCATGGGACCTGGGGAAGGTTCTGTGGGGAGCAGGATGTGCTGATGCTGTGCTGACTTTGGCTCAGAGAGAACATGACAGAAGCAGGATTTTCAGCTGCTGGTCCCTGCGAGAGTGCCCCGTGTCACAGGGTGCTGCTGAGATGTGCATTAGTGAGCTGCAGTCAGGGACCCAGGAGTGTGCTGAGATCAGTCAAATAAATCCAAAACTGTAACTGAGAACCAGAGAGGGTTTTGCTAGTACTGACTCCTAAATAATAAGGCAGGAGAGTGAGAGATAAGAAACCTGGGAGTCTCGTCTATTGTTGCTTAAGAGAGAGGAAGGCATGTTCAACATGGACAAACTTGCGCGTTTTTTCATTATTCTTTTTTTTTTCTAAGGCAGGAGAAGCTGTTTCAAAACTATTTCCTGCAGAACTGCAAGATGCTGGAGCGGAGGAGACGGCTGTAATTTCCAGCAAACCCAACTAAAGCATTATTATCGACAAGGCTCTTCTGGCAGACCATTAAAAAACCCAGCAGCCATTTTTTCACTCCTGATATTGTGTGAGATAATGGAGTCAGCGGCTGCACAGACAACTCCTGCCTCATTACTCTGACACCATGGTCAATAGATTCAAAGAAGCAGCTGATGGAGGTGGGACCAGGGGTCTGCAGGGACTGACCGAGGCACAGGGGCCACCCAGGAAAAGCCTGGCTGGAGGCTTCTGCCAGCAGATCTGTTTGGGCAGCCAGACATCAAATCCATGGTGGGGGTGGGTGGTGGTGGGGGTGCAGTTAGGGGATAAGGGTGACCTTGGGTCTCTCTCTGATAAGATGATAGAGCTGCTTCTTTCTTCCTTTGAGAAACCAGTTTCTAAACCGTGAATTGTCTTTTCCCCTCTAAATGATAGTTTAAACTCTTTGCAGCTCTTCTAGTTACTTTAATGAACAAAATTCTGTGAAATTTCACATGATGGCTTAAATTTTTTTTTTAAGCATGACTTGTTAAGAAAATCAAGGCCTTTTTTAATTTTCGAGAAGCAAACTCCCTTAGGAGACTTTGCTGGAGGATGTTCCTGCGTAAGGACAAATTTCCTGGGTGATGATCAAGGGAAGAAAACACAACACATGTGATGTGTGACCCTAACCCATCTCTGACCACGTAGATTTGATACTGCACCAACTGAAATTATAGAAAACTCCCAGTACTTTCAGTTGAGTTAGGTTAAATCCCTAAGGAGAATGGTTTGGAGGTAAAAGCTTGGTCCTTTCCCTTTGAATTCTCGCTAGGATTCCATCAAAATGAGTCTGACATGGGCATTTCTCTTCTGAGCCACAGTATTGGAGACAGTTCAGAACAATAGCGACTGGATCAGAGGGTGATCCCTCTCCTGTGTGATCAGAGGGACTCAAGACATGGACGGATAGTCCCAGGGCATCTTAGTGCTTAGATGTCCACACCCTCCTAGGCAGAGCCTTTGTTCTAGGCTCAGGGGTGCAATGAAGATGTGGCTGGCCATGCATGCTAAATTATCCTCTCATCCTGTAGGTGATCCAATTAAGCCAAATTTGAAGAGAACCAGAGAACTTCATGCTCTGCCTTGCTGTGCATGAAGTCAGCAAGTTAATAATGGACATTGATCTCTAGGGCTGTCAGACTGTCTAGGGCTGGATGGAAGAGTTTGCAGATTTTTTTCTCATCACATCATTAGGTTTCATACTGCAAGCAATAAACTCTGTACCCTGCAGCTGTGAAAACACTAATTTGAAAGCTATTCTGGTTTATATTTTTGAGAAATTGCAGCTCTATTTTTTAATATATATTTGTATTTTTCTCCAAAAATCTCCACTAGTTCTTTCAGTTTACTTTCCCCCTTTTTTGATTTTCTGAACTTTCCTATCAATTAGACTATCTTTTCTGCTCCTTCCTTTCATTCCCCTTCTCTTTTTTCTCCTTTCCCTCCCTTTTGTTGCTAGAGCAACAAAAACCTTCAGAGCAGAGGGGATTTACGCAGTAAAGACTGTAAACACACGGTGACACTAAAGTTTTGCCTGTTATTTATGAATATAATATGAACTCTTCTGGATGTCTAAACATCCATTTTCAGTGTGTTAATCCAATATCGCCTTCCCCCTTTCTAGGACTGTGATTTACCAGATCTGTTGGCTTCGTTCTACATTTTCAACCTTGTAAGATCAGAAGAATAGCCCTCGGCTACAACTGTGACATTATCTGGGGAAGGAGTTGTCACCCTTCAGTGGTATGTGCAAGAGTATCTCCCTCCTCTTTTTGTTGTATTTCTTTCTTCACCCTGTGTTTACTCTCCAGAGATCTCTCTGCTTTATTGGTCCCTACAGCTCCTGAGTCCTGTAGTAGCTAGTAAAGCAAATTTTTACAGGATAGTTCTTCACCTAAAGTATCAGAGGGACATCAGTGCAAAAGCTGGCCCTGGGCTTAGGTGTTCTGAAGGCAACAATCATGTGAAACCTTGAGGCAGTTTTATCAGCCTGTGTCTTTTGCATTAGTGAAAGAAGGTGCAACACCTGCCCTTCTGCTCTTGTGGGAGGTTATGGTTAAACATGCTGGCAATATTGCACTGGGTGAGAAAAAGGCACTTTTCTGTCTGAGTTAAACACAGGCTTGGAAAATAATTACAGGAGTTAAAGTGTGACTAAGCACTTCCAAGGGCTGTTATGCTTGACACTGAATGCGGCTGGTCATGCCCTTAAAGTCCTTTTTAATATGATTACTGTGTTGCTCATTATTCAGGGGTCTAGAAAAAGCAAAAATTGTTAAGTTCTTACAAAGGTAAGTAGCTGCTCAGGTATGTCCTTATTCCTCCTGCACCAGGACCCCTGAAGACCCCTCTCTGTCATGCCAGGTAGGACCCATGGGGTTTAATTTAGAATTCTCTCTCAGAGATGAGTATTTTATAACGAACCGTGGTTCATCCAAGTCCTTAGGTTTGTGCCTAATTACATCTGAAGCCAGAAGCTGTTGCCTTATCTGTGTTACAGAGGACACACTGGTGCCACAGGCACTGCAGAGCAGCAGCTGAGGAACTTCCAACACCAATCCTGAGTGGCATTGTGTGGTCACTGCTGTCCAGGACAGGGTACAGTTGATAGGAAGCGCTGCTGGATCTGCCCCTGCTATTAATGAACAAAAAGAAACCTCTCTCCTCTCTGAGCTGATGCTGGGCTGGAGAATGAGCCATACAGGAAACTCAACTTTAATTTCCTTTTCAATCCTCATGTTCGAATCTCCATGACTGTGATTCATTACTGCAAAATGACTCTGTCCTACCTTTGTATGTTGTAACTAGATTAATACAACCATTTCACATATATTGGTGATGAAGGCCAGTGCTTAGCACACCTGGGATTGAATTAAAAGCTGCTGGGGCTGAGAGCATGAGTCACAGATACAGGCTGAGCTCGGGAGCCAACCTTTGTAGCTGTGGCTGAGAGACACAGCTCCTGTGGATGAAGGAGGTGTGAGGCCTCTGCACAGGGCTGGGTGGTGACCTCAGCCTCACCCCGTTTTTATATTGCAAAGAGGAGTTATTGGCTCAACACTGGCACATTCATGGGACTGAGAGCCCAAGCATGTGGGGAGGCTGGGTCTGGCAATACTGACTCCTCTCACCCTCTGCCAGGCTTTCTGGAAAGGATAAATACATTTGAGATTAGATGCATGGAAAGGTTTGAAGGTGTATCTTTAGTTGCCCATAGTCATTTCCGAGGGTTTGTCTCCACCTGAATTCTTCTCCCAGGGCAAGTGCTGCTGTGGGTACCACCAGGGAGATGGTGAGAACCAGATCTGTGTAAAAATACAGAGTCAAACCAATCACAGAATCACAGTACATGCTGAGTTGGAAGGGACCCATGAAGATCATTGAGTCCAAACCCTGGTCCTGGAGAGGACAGCTCCAAAACCTGCACCAAGTGCATGAAACTGAATTTCACTTGGGAGAGTAAAAGAGCTGGGAAACAGAGTTTGTTGTGATTGTCTGAGATTAACTTAAGCAATTAAGAGATGGTTATTTCACCTACCCTGGATAAAGCCAGAAGCACTCTCCTAAACTGGGGCTCCTGTGAGTTGAAGTGCTGGTTGTATTTGTGTTTTCTCTGTTCTGTGGCACAGGTCCAATGTTATTTGCAAACCGCAAGCAGCAGAAGTCACTGTGAATTTTTAAATTAATTACCTCCTTTTTTTTTAATGGATTAGGCTGCTTTTGGATACAATGAATTCAGGTTCATTTTCAGCTTGCACAATGGGAGCTTAAGCTATCACTGACTTCTTTGAATCTGCAGAAATAAGAATAAAACATGACCCTTCATGTCCTCAACGGTTCAAACTGAATTGAAGTAGATGATTATTTAAGGTTCAGAGCAGGTTAGATATCTCATGTGTTTTACTGTCAAATCTCTCTCTCTCTCTCTCTCTCCATCTCTTTCATACTTTTTCTTCCTCTGCACTCTGGCCAAGCCCTGGAAAAAAAAGACATGCCAAAAATAAAACCAAAAACTTGGATTATATAGATTCTTAGCCAAAACAGGGCGAATGTACTAGAAATCCAGCAGGAAAAGATATTCTCAGAGGCCAAGTGATCTGGATAGTCAACAAAGCTTAGGAATTACTTAGTGACTAATGTTTATTGTCACTATGGATTTTGTTTGTTTGTTTAAAGCTGAAGTGTTTGGTGCAGCCTGGACTGGGCTTATGTTTGTTAATAAGCAGATAAAATTTTCAACAGAGAAACACTGAAAAAAAATCACTGCTGTGGTGTGTCTCTATCCATCTATGATGGATACAGCCTACAGATCTGAACCTGCTGTGGAATGTTACCATTACAGCACAATTATTAGCTTTATAACCATTTTTCTTGCTGTCACTGGGAGCCTCTGGTATTTGGGATCAATTTGTAACAACTTCTAGAATCTGCTCTTTGCATACCAGTTGTTTCTACTGGCTCTTTCTAATTCCTTTGTGTAGAACTGGTGTTGAAAATATTTTAGTCCAGACTCAGCCATCACAGACCAAGACACACAGACCAAGACACAGCCTTTTTTTGCAGTAAAAGGCTGAAGCATTTTCTACTGTTGCATTTAACTAGAAGTCACTCTCTCTGGGTTTTTTTTGTGGCAGAAAATCAATGCCATAATAGCTATTCCTTTTTGGCAAGAGACTGATAGCATTGGCCAGCATCCAGAATAATGCAAGCTGGAGATATAGAGCTCTGCCAATGTACCTTAAATCTCCTGACCTTCAGCATCTCAAGATTTCCAGCCCTGAGAGGAGAGCTTTCGGGAGAAGAGATTGATAATTCTGCTTGGCTGCAAGACAGTGTCCAAGACAGAACTCCAGTGGGAAACTGAAAACCTCCTCTGTGTTGCTGCTTCTTTCACAGTAGGGTAAATAATGGCTGATGCCACTGAAGCCAAGGGAACTGATAACTGAAACTAGGGCTAAAGACAGCAAAATCAGTCCTCCCAGGCACGTCCTGGCTCCAGGACCGGCTGCACTGGGTGTGCTCACAAATGCCTGTTGGATGAAAACGAGGATGTGCTTGGGGTGATTGTGCTGCCCCACAGATCAGCCTGTTTTTTGGGAGGGACTCCTTGTGGATGCTGATGTGCTGTTCCCCTGTGGGCCACCCACCTTTGGTCAGGCTGGCTCCCGGACATTCGGGGCCGTCTGGGCTCTCTGACCCTCGCAGGCTGTCACAAGACTGCAGCTGCAGTTCAGCGTCTCTTGGCTTCTGGGAGCGCCACTGTGCTGATGTTACCCTGATTAACCTGCGGTGCTGCTGATGTGCCAAGGTAAACTCTCCCTGCTCCTCAGACATTAACATTTCACTTCTTGCTGAACGGGAGGGTTTGGTTCACTACTCAAAGCACGGCTCTGGGAGCCAAAAGCGCTGACATCTCAGTCTGCCTTGAGCAATGACTTTACCGCGTGACCTTGTCCCAGATGCTCTGCCTTTATTTTTCCTTCTGTAAAAATGGGCTTGTGAACTCTCAGGGTTCCACCTTTGCAAGACTGTTTACTAACATGCAGAGCAGTAATTTTTCCTGTTTACTGCTGACTTGACTCGTTTCATGATCTAGAGAGGGCTGCTGGATGTAATGATGCAAAAGAAACGTTGCCCCAAGCTGATCCCCATAATATTATTCCACCATGAAATGCGTCTTCCGAAGAGATATCAAACACGAGTATTCTTATGCATGGTTATATCTTTTCACTCCTTCCAGATTTAAGCTTGCAGTCTTGTTGTCTACAACACGGCTGCTGCTCTAATCCTTCATGTATTACTTAATCTGAGAAAATTCCTTCCAGGGGTTATTTTGTTGTTCATCTGTACAATTTTTTTCTTTATTGTGAGTAAAACTACCCTTCCCACATGCAAGCAGACTGACGAGGAGTGAAGAGATACTGTTATTTCACAGGTCTTAGATCAAGTGTGTCCATTATTACTGTTGAGCATGATCTTCTGCATAGTCAAACTACTGAATTTTGCCAAGAGATTTTTGCATGCTTCCGTAATTTTATATAAATAATATCTATTTAACTTGTCTTTCTTTTCTGAAAAAGACTCCAGCATCAAGCAACATCTCTTCAGACACAAGTGTCAGGAAAAAAGGAGAAGCAAGAGTTAAACTAAACTGGAAAGTGACAGTGTACCAGATGCATTGACACTAATGTGCCTCTTTAGAGTTCATGCCTAAAGGCTTTGTGTGCAATGATAAATATATTTGTTTTGGTTGCTGGAGGTGCCCTTAAATTATTAAAAGACAAAACAGAAAAGGGACTTTTCATTTTCTAGCACCATTAACTTGTTTCTCTGGCCATGAGAGACTCAAAAAAGGGTTCAGTATTGAAAAACCAAGGCTCAAACAGCCCTAAATTCAGTTATAATTCTCAACCTTTTGTTGTATTTCATGTTCCTATCTGTCTAGGCCCTGTTAGCAGTGTTGCTTAATCATAAACCCCACAACCTCTGGCTGCTGCAAAAGTCTTTTTATAATAAAAGAGGGAAAAATAGGACATTTTCAATATTTCTTTCTATTGATTTTGTGTATGTGAGAGAAGAGAAAGGGAAAGAAAAAATACGCCATTGTGATAATATAATAATGCAGTACCAGTATAATTTTAGCTAAAAGAAAAATGTTAAAGGGGACAAACTTCTGGCTCTATGAAGTTCTTTGACATAGTCAAGGACATATTTAGGGCTAAACTTTTTAAAGCTGAGATTCACCTCCATCATGTGTTACTTTTTATCTATTCAGGCTGCAGTTTGGCTGCCGTTGCCCGTTCATTTAACCTGTTGCTCCCTCTGTAGCTTTCCACATCACAGAGCTCTTTAAAAAGGCAAGACCTCACCTCAAGCTTGTGGAGCTCCATAATTACATTGGGTTTTTTCCCAAACTGAAAAGAAACCATTTGGTTTCATGCTGCAGATCCTCTTAGCATTCCTCTGGGGACACTGGACTCGTGGCTCAACTCAGCGTGGTAGTAGTCAGTGTGATGAATGTGTCAGTCAGCCCTGTACACCCTGCACCTCTGTCCACTTCCACTCAGGCACAGACTAATACTGATAAGTACATATCAAGCTTTGGGTCTCTCAGTCCTGAAAACAGTCGTTTTTTGAAAAAAAATTACCATGGAAAACATCACGAGGTACAACATTATGAGACAGGTAACAGCTTCCCAGGCTCAGTTAGTTACTGTCTCAACGTTCTTGGCTGTTTCTTACAGCAACATCCTGATTGATGCCAAAAAAAGACAATATTCCACACCCTCTGGAGGAACAGCAAGTAAATCAGATGCATCTGCTCTCACGACTTCTGTGCAATGAAGAGGGATGAATCTGTGCAACCAAATGCCACAGAGACTGACACAGAGGACTCAGTATCCCTGCAGTCCTGCGTATTTTGATGCCAGCCCCTGCCTACCCATCCTGAAATAAGAGGCTCTTTCAGGGCTAAATAAAACTAAAACAGCGGTTCGCTAGGTGAGTTCAACTGTAAGTAAAGTCTCCCACAAACTTCCGAGAAGCTGGCTTTTCCACCGTAAAATCTATTTATTTATTTTTTAAAACACTGTTCTTTCAGGCTAAGGAAGGTTCTTAACTGTGATAACCTATGATGGTCTTTATCCCATTAAACACATACTGAAAACATCTCCCTTGTTAGTGGTTTGCTCAGCATACAGTGTTTTTAAATATCAAGTCCCATTCGTTTCACAGGCAGTGGAACAACAATTTAAAGGTGCTGTGAAAGAAAATCTGGGCAATCAAATATAGATACACTTGGATGTAATTACAGCAGCAAATGATTGTGTACAGTAAATCTTTGTTTAACTTAAACCATGCAATCACCTTCTGAACCCTCTCCAGTATCTTATTACTAACCTCTTGTCTATGGAAGAGCCCCTCTCAAAATGAAGGAGAAAATGAGAGCAGTTTTAATGCGAGGCTTTAAATCTTAGCTGGGCCTTTATTTGGGAACTAGAGCAGTCAGAGCTCACAGTGCAGCCCACAAGGCTTCCCAACACCATCACTTCCGTACGACCCCTCTTCTTGAAAGTTTTGCCAGATTTTCATACAACCATGGAATAGCTTTAACTGCCTTGACTGAAATAGTTTGTCTGCCTATTTATGAGCTATTTCTTTCTGGTTTATTATTATTATTATTAGTATTAGTATTATTTTGTTGGTTTGAGGTTTGTCTTTTTTTTAATATTATTTCTTTCCCCAAAAACCTCCACCTTAATTTTAGCAAGAATGATTTGGCTGTAAGCTATAAGAAGGAAGTGGAAAAGCTGCTTATTTTGCCCAGTTTCCTGGGATTTGTCGGGAAGTGGAGCATCCAGATGTTCCACAGCAGACATGATGTCCCCCTTGTGCCAGGAATGTGCTGCCTTCTGCTACTCCTATTAAAATTCATCCCCATTAATTTTAATTATTAGCTGCTGAAATATGTTTGCACATCCTCAGGAGGGATATGCTGGAGTCTGCCTGCTAAGATGCCACCCACCCCGAGTGTGCTCTGCTCCCACACTGGGTGTACAACTCCCTAAAATACATGTGGCTAAATATGTTACTCTGCATTTCAGCCATTCCATCCCCATCTGAGCAAGCCCCACGTCCTCTGAAGGTAGTGCAGAGCTGATCCATACGGTCAGTAGAGCTCAGGATATGATAAAATTGACTATCCTTGGTGAAATGATCATCTTTGGTCAGAGCTATGCTGAACCCTGAGCTCTCCTTGGGAGGTTAAACACTTGGATGCAGACATCTGCACTGTGGACAGGAAAAGTTGGTGATGAATTTTGTCTGAAGTAACTGATTAGTCCAGTCCTGAAGGGATTGAGCAGGAATGTGTCCTGGGAATCTGTCATGATGAAATATTTAGAGGGAGAAATTTCTTGCCTGAACATTTGTTTAGCATCATTTCTGGGTGGAATTTTTGACACTATTTCTTCCCAAATTAACTCAAGCTACTAGGGACTTCAGGCCAATTCCAGCATCTCTGATGGAATAAGCAAAAGGAGACAGAAACTGCAAACCTACGAAAGCATCAAGCTAGCCAGATGCAGTGAAGTGCCAGTGGAAAATTTTTATTGTGCAAGGATTAAGAGAAAAATGTGCAATGCTGTATAAACTGACACTTTTAAACAAAGACTCATATTTCTGTGACAGAAAAAGAAAATTCTGTGATAGAAAAAAAATTTCTCTCTCTCAAAAAAAGAATGTATTTTAAGAAAAATGCTAAGAGTTAAAATATTTGGAGAATACCCATGGAAATTGGTTCTAGGGGGACTCGGACTCACATAAACTCAGGTGGGATTGCCTACTGTTAAAATACATGTCTAAATGGAATATGACAACCAAATTCAAGTATCAGTTTATTTTGTGACTCTGGACTTCCTAGATTCAAATTCTGCTGATGCTCTGAACTAATAGACTTAGTTAATTTAACTTGGATGTGCCTTATTAACAGCAGGAAAGCCTGCAGGTAGTCATTCTCTGCATATGCACTGAGCTTCCCTACCCCATCTGCTTTCATGATGGACATTACCCAGCACTCAAAAGGCTGAAATGGCACTCCAGAGGTAATTGGTGAAGCACCAATAGTGCCTCAAGACTCTACATTATCCTTTCTCCCAAGCCTGCTGAATTAAGTTTAGTTCCTTCCCCAGTTTCTGATCCCTGTGTGAGCTCCAGAAAGAGTTAAGCATGAGGATGATCCTCTCTTCTCCAACAGGCAGGGGAAGCAAGAATTGCTTTATAAATGCTGTTTCTTTAGAGGTGGACTTACTCCTACCCCCTCAGCACAAGAAATAGTTGTTATTGGATATTCCACTCCAAAATCCAATGAAAGAGCAAAGGATAGTCAATCCACAGAGATGCTTCCTAAGATCTGCTAAGGATGACAATAAAAAATGGGCATTTGTGTGAATTTGTGAGAGACAGGGTGCAAATACACACCCAGCAAATTCCCTGGTCTCCTGACACACGGCTTGTGCTCCCCTGTTCTCTTGGTTTTCATCTGTCTGCATTTCGGGGGAGCTGGGCTCTCGATGAGCAGCATCTGCAGAGTAGTGAGAGCCTGGGAGAAGAGAGCTCTGCTGACAGACAGTGGGAACTCTGACCAAACTGGGAACCTCTGCTGCAGCCTCTGTGAACTGCTCATCCAGAAGCTTCTCAGCTGTTTGTTAGCCACTGCACTTGAGAACATGACAATCCCTGGTGTTGCTGGAGAGTCTGTTTGCTGCTACTACCCTTAAAGGGATGCAGCACGTCTCTGCTGTGTGTTCTACCAGCCCTGACTGCAAAAGGGAGGAGGGGAACCAAGGGGAAGGGCTTTGCTCCTGCTTCCTTTTTCCACTAGGACAGATGGGAGGGAAACAATCTTCAGTTGTGAATGAATGCTGGGCTTTTCCAGTACCTTCAGTATCTCCACAGTTTGCCCTAAAATGACATATGGAAACGTTTGCCTTAGGATTCAGTAGCACTGGCCAGTTCTAGGCATTTCCAGCAGCCTCAGCAGGTTCATTGGTAGCTTTATAATGTTTGTCATTCGAATGTTGCTGCTCATAGTGATGCAAACAATCATCATGACTTTGAGAGTTTGTGCAGGGTGTCAAGGATGGAAGGGAAAATATCTGCTCACGCATTTTATTTTGAGGTCCCTTCATCCATGGGATTGTAAACTTGGAAGCTTGAGGAAGAATCAAGACTGAAATGAACTGCTGCAGAGATGGTGAAAGATCTCATTTTTTGGTCACCACGAGTGAAGAATGTGTCTCAGACTTCTGCTCTTCTCTACTAAACTTGCCTGCTCTCAGGTTCAGAGATAGAGGTGAAGATTGTTTATTTGTAAACCTGAAAAAAATATGCTGAGGTGTTTAAGGGAAAGAAAAGAATTGTTTTGAGATGGTTTCTATGCTGGAAGACTTTGCAACCTGATTTAAATACAATGCTCAGTGAGTGGAGTGAAGAATAGGAGGAGGGTTGAAGTCCTCAGAATTTGTGGTGAGTTAGTTGGTGTTTGTGTGTGTGTCTGTGTCTCTGTGTTACTCCTTTTCCATCCATGAGACAGGCATCCAAAACTAATGAGTTTGGCTAACCCAAGCTATACTCTTCCTGCCTTTTAAAAGGGGAAGACAGTGTTGTCCATGTCTAGAAAAAGATATTTCATTTGAAAGTAAAAATAACTGGTTTTTTCCATTCACAAGAAACAGAAATTATCTTAAAATGCATCCTCTTCTCTGGCAGCTCAGAGAGGACTTTTCTTTATCCACCATTTGCTCTTTCCTGTAGCTCTTTCTACGGTTTACTGCACTTCCACACTCCAAACATTTCTTCATTACTTCAGTGTCCCTCTGATTTCCCTATATCTCCTTTATCCTTTTTTTTTCCCAGTAGCAACATCCTTCCCTAACTCCTCTCACATGTTTTTCAAAGAGTTCACAAGACTCCACAGTCCTCACAACACCATGTCCTCACTGGTCTTTTCTCACAGGGATAAAAACCATCAGGACGTGGCAACCACCTTATAGGTGTGTTTTCTTGGGAAATGTAATTCAGATCCAATTTGCCAGCATAGCAGTAAAATAATAAGCAACCCAAACTGGGCATCTCACATCCACACAGTACAGTGTGTCTGTAGACAGATCTCAGAGATTACTATTTGTGGCTCAAGTGCCTGAGGTTGTTCAGTTCTTTTGGTTCAGTTTAATCTAAAATGAAATAAATTTCAGGTGAAATTCCATTCTGTGTAGGGAAGTGTGACTGAGAAATTAACTTCCAAGGCAAATCCTTATCTACTCTACAACTCTAATGTGGACAAATCCAGTATGTTCATCTTGACTACTCTAGGAGAAAGGTGATAGTCTTCAGTTATTTTATTATAAAAGGCATGGTAAAACATGCTATAGGTCCATCTTGAAGGTTTCAAGGAGCTGTAATTGCTGGAGCATGTCTTTCAAAACTATAAAACAGGTTCTCTTGCCAATACATCAGGAAGGTATCTCTCCCGTTTTCAAATTCAGGTGCCTTGTGACCTGATGTTTCCCCCTTAGATAAACTTCTTGTGACTGGTCACATTTTTATGAGACTTAGTACCTTCAGTTCAAGAGAAGCTCTAAACTTTTCAAACCTGCAGCCAGGTAAGCTTCCAGATATGAGCTGTTCACCCCAGTTGTTTGGTTTTTAGGGCAGCAGCAGCCAAGCAGAGCTATTGAGGAAATTTGCTGAGCTCTCAGCTTCCCTTTAACTGCCTACCCTTAGTCTGGTGGGGGAGCATGACCTAGAGGTCCTCCTCTGTCTGTCATCTTGGTGAGCCCTGCCTTGTGAACAGACCTGGATCCAGAAGCGAACTGGGGGCCAAGTTATTTTCTGATGGCTCATCTACTCACCTCAACCCATTTGTAAAAGGGAATTTGTGGAGCAGAAAATTAGAAATTAGGATGTTATACGATTTTCTGTATTAAATATCTATAGGGCGGGGGAGGAAAAAAACCTTAGAAGCAATGATGCTGTAATGGCAGATGTTTTACTTTTTGTTTTATTAGCTTTTCTAATGGCTTATTGCTGTTTGTCCAAAGTTTGTGCTTGTCCGTTTAAACTCTTGAGGAGCAGTGCAGTAATGCTGCACTGATCTATTGTTGGTGGGTGGCTAAATGTAACTCCAACAAGTTTGTCCAGACCAATAATACTGGTGCATTTCTTGTAAAAATTTCTGAAAATTTTTTTTGCACTCAAACCCATCTCTAGGAAGTTTTTGCAGAGATGTGACCATGAGAAAAAGGAAGAGCTTGACCTGACCAGCTTGGATTTATCCTTGAATGTGCCATACCAGTGAGGAGAAGGGGTTCTCTCCAGCTAGGAGGGAAGTGCAGCTCTGAAGAAAGTCACCACATCACTTCTTTTCCTTGCCATTCAAGTTGGCAGAAAAGATCTGCATAATTACTGAGCCTCACAGCCACCAGTGTACTCATAGGGTTATTTTCCAGCCTAGGAAGTCCAGTTAGGTGGAAAATATTCCTTTGATTTATGACCCCAAGGTAGTCAGCTCATAAATTAATGTTTGCATTGGCAGCTTCAATATGTGCCTTTTGCATCTGAAGGCTGTGGGTAGCAGAGAGTGACAGGAAGGCATCAGACTAGGATGTGTAAAACATACAGAAATTGTGTTTATTTTCCATGTCTCAAGTGAGAAGGCATTTCACTATGAGTGTTATACCGTGGCTCTTTAAATGCCTTATTATTTGCAGACATGACCGGGAAATTATCTAAAGCAAGATTTCTGGGTGACAGGAGTGGGCGAGGAGAGGTAAACAATGAAGAACAATGCAGTCAGACACAGAAGGTCTTAGATCATTTAAGTAATTGGGCAAAAAGGTGACAAATCCAGTTTGGTGCAGATAAATGTAGAATAATGACTCTTGGAGCACAGAAAATAAAGACAGAAAATGTTAAGCAGGAGACTGCAGCACCTTACTGACTAGCAAAGAGATCTAGGGAGCTAATGGAGAGAAATCTCCTTAATGATTGGGATATAACTGCTCCTGAATGGGTGGAATCCAATGGAACAAGAAAAGGGTCAAGAATTTAATTTTTCATAGACACAGAACACTCTTAGGTTATCTTGTCCATCCTCTTGCATCAGCTGAGAGACAATTCTTCTGCAAAGAACCCTATTATGTTGAATTATGAGGACTGTCAAGGTGATTTATAAGATAGATTTAGTTAGTGTGAACATTTTTGCTAGCCAACACAAAAACCAGAATGTTTTGGATGAGATTCTGACCTCACTGACACAGATGTAAATAAAACCACCTGTAAAAATTTCAGCAGAATCTCTCATGCTCTATAGAAGTAAATACACACTTACTCTTGCAACTGGAATTTTACTGCAGGCTTTGCAGTAGTGGGAGATGGGGAAAGGTTTTTAAGGATTTTAGCTACAGCTGAGACAATGCAGAATCAGATGGAGATGGGTTTTGTGCCAGGGAAGTTCATCAGACCATGAAGCCCAAGCTGACTTAAGGCTGTTGACTGGGATCCCACTTCACCTCTTTCATGGCTGCTGCCCGGTGATTCAGTTCAGATGTTGATCTGAATAAAAGGTTATCTGCTCTCTCAGCAGACTCACTGACTTCAGAAGGTATGATTGGAAAGTGAAAAGAGTAGGAGTTGACTCTTGCAGTAAGTATATAAACAAGAAAGGCAAGATTCCAAGCCTAAAATTATGAGCTTAAAACCCTGTGTTCAACTCACGCTAGAAACATACATATCTATCAGTGATTATTTGCAGCAATGTTTCCCAGGTTCTGCTCTGTTCTTGTTCTTGCCGATGGAATCTGCACCAAAATTCATCTGGGATCCAAATCTGGTTGTGATCTTCCTCCAAGGGCTTATCACACACTTTATATTTAACAGGCACAGAGGCAGTGAGAGGAACCCAGACTTCCCCTTTCCCCCTGAACTCAGAGCAAACCAATCGTCTTGGGCTTTTACACAATGAGCCAATGAAAATTGTGCCCCCTCTTCTTTTGACACGAGGGGTGAACACTTCTCCTTCTGAAACTTGTAATTACAGACATAACACAAAGGGTAAGATACATCTTGCTTTGAGGAAAACACTGATCCCAACGCCTCTGTAAAAGAACATGACGTCTGTGAGAGCTACAGCTTTGCTCTAAAATGGAAAGAGCCCCTGCTCATTGCTTTTGGATGATGGACTATGTTGCTTCTTCAGGGAGGGTTGGGGGGCTTCAAGACTTTCTGTTCTGAGGAGACAGAGGAACCCCCCACCACCCTGTGCTGGGTGATGGACCAATGAAAACAGGATGCAGATTAATCCAGTCTCTCTGTGCAGTGCTGCAGGGAATCAGTGCTGGCTGCTGGATCTGGGATCCTGCAAACCAGGCAGGTATTTCATTGCCTAAATCTTTCCATTATAATTCCAAGATCCACAAGTGACCTTAGTGCCAAACTAACAGGGCAGTCTAATCAGAGCACTGTCATTTTGTTAATTCAGCCTTGGAGAAACTTACCTCTAGGTAAGAAACAGCTGTAATATCCTTTTTTTCATGTCACTGAGGTGCATATTCCTCTGCACCATTTGCCTCTGCCAGTTCTTATTTCCAAACCCTGCTGAGGCACAAGAAATTGCTTATGCTGTTAAACACCAGCAATTTAAGTTGCTAGCACTCAATTGGAATTTGAGATGTTAATTAAAAGTTTGATTTTGTAATCTCTAGCGGGTTTTTTGTCTTCTTTTTGCATCAGTCTGGGCTGTACTTCTGAAGGGGTAAAGCTGAGGCTACATGAGGTAGAAATAAGCAGTGCAGAGTAGGATAGAAGCAGGACGGCTGTGCCACACAGATCACACTGTGGTGGGCCCAAATCAGTTCCCTTTGTATAAACAGGTCAATTTTGACAGTGATTTTCAAAGAGATGGACATGGAAAGTGGCAAAGAGAAGATGTGGAAATGAGGCAAACCTCTGATCCTCTGCAAGCTTTGCAACTGCAAAGATATTTCTGTTTTCATATCACTGTCTACGAAACATACCCACACACAAACAGCAGGTATACAACGCCCTTCCCCATCTCCCAGGGGCAGGATACCAATAAATGCATTTAAAGTTTCTATTTCTGATAGCTTGGCCTTGGGAGCTCTTATGACCCACCCCTGAAGGCAAGGGCAACCCAGGTTCTTGTTTATAGGTCCCTTGAGGTGGATTAGCGTGAAACAACACTGAATTATTGGTGCTTGTAAATATATATATATGTGTGTGTGTGTGTATGTAGGGTTTATTTTAGAACAATTTGGTTGCAATGAAAATCACTTATGTAGCTGTTTTGGTTATTATTATCTATAGTAATATAGCAACATAAAAGTATAAAAATACCACTTAAGAAAATGTATAAGAAAGAGAAGGAAATCTTAAGAGCAGAAAGATCTCACCACCCATAGACCTCACAATGAAACTTGGTTGCAGCAGTTTCAATGCCTGTTGGTCAAAGTGATGGTCACAGTCTTGACCTGTCAGGGGTGGAGTAAAACCAGGGAGCATCGAAGTTCCATGGGTTATAAACACTAAGAGTCAGGTAGGAACGCTCAAGTACCTGCCCTCAGGCAGGGAGTTTCAACTGAATGATGAAATGTGTGGATCAGGGAACAATTTGTGAGTCTTTGATGGTCCATGACACCTCCTAAGGTGCCACAGCTGCCTCTCAAGTCGGCAGTTTGAGTCAATGGTGGTGAAAACACCATCAGAAGGAGTGAAAACCTTCAGGCTACACGTGACTGTCCTGGTGCTTTCCAGGAGGGAAGTTTTCACAGCAGAGCCGTTTGTGTAAGGACTTTGGCACTATAAAAAGCATTATCCTACCTTGGAGGATCTGCCTCTTATCAGCCTCTTTCCTTACCTTGTTCAAACCGAGCTGTAGCCCGAGGTGGGGGCTGTGTCCTCCCCCTCTGCACCTGGGTGGTTACTTTGCACATCATTGCCCCCTTATTGTTTGAGCCTACCCCCTAATTGTTTGAGCCATCTGCATTCCAGTCTTTCTCAGGAGTCTCCAAAGCACTTGGGAGAGATTTTTGAGACTTAATTCCTTTTTTTAAGACACGTGCTCTTTCAGTAAAATGTGTTGTTCAAGGGGAGAAAGTAGACTCAGCTGAAACCACATGCAACTCTGATGTTTTCAGAAAAATAATTTTCTTTCTGATGAGTTACCAACTTTCTGGGGCAGTGCCAACAAAATTCTATTTTATTTATTATTCTTATTTTCTTTCCAAGCTGGGGTTACTGTCAGTGTCTACTAAAGCTCCTAATAAGCCTCTGCAACAATTTTTTTCCTTCTGAGGCCTTGTTTGCAGGGCTTTTGAAAAATGTGACATCACACTGGCTTTTCAACATACAAATGAAATGCTTTTTGGTGCTCTTTGATCTGCTATAGTTTCCAAATGCCTTTATATTTTTATCAAATGGATGCCAGTGTTCAGCTACACGATTATCAGCTACTCATTTAACCTTTTTGACACACCAAAATGTCAAATGCTTCACAACGCCTTTTTGAATACAAAAGGCTACAGAAGTTTCTTCTAAATTCTGACTGTCTTAACAACTCTGAGTTTCTGTTGTTTTAAATGCTATATATGGCTTTAAAATAAAATGCAGCCCTGCTTAGTACTAATCATATAATCGTTTAATTGTTTGGGTTGGTAGGGACCTTAATGATCATCCATTTCCTACCCCTCCTGCCACAGGACACCTTCCACTATCCCAGCTTGCTCCAAGCCCCATCCAACCTGGCCTTGAACACTTCTAGGGGGGAGGTGCCCCCAACTTTTCTGGGCAACCTGTCCCAGGACCTCACCATCCTCTGGGTAAAGAATTTCTTCCTGAAATGTAATCTAAACCTACTCTTTTTCAGTTTGAAGCCATTCCCTCTTGTCCTGTCACTCCATGCCCTGGTAAAAAGTCCCTCTCCATCTTTCCTGTCGGCTCCCTTCAGGTACTGGATGGCTGCAATTAGATCCCCCCAAAGCTTCTCTTCTCCAGGCTGAACAATCCCAACTCTCCCAGCCTTTCCTCACAGCAGAGCTGCTCCATTCCTCTGATCATCCTGGTGGCTTCCTCTGGACTTGCTCCAACAGGTCGATGTCCTGACATGGGGCACGAACAGACTTGGGTTTCTGTGGGTATGGGAGATAACCTGATCTGATGAACAAAATGGAGCATTTCTCCACGAGGTTGTTGTTACTTATCACCTTGTCCATCACTGAACCCTTTCTACAGTGCTGCAGATAACATCTCCCCTTTCAGATGCAAGGTTTCACTGCAAACATAATCTCCAGTACATGGTGATATTCACACAGTCACACCAAGATCACATCCCACCAGCTAAGACCCTAGATTAATGTCACTTGAGAAAGAAATTCCACATCTGAAGTACACAATAAGATTCTTCCTAAAAAAAAAAGAGAAAAAGGTCCGATATGTCTCTGTGGGATGATGTATTGTGCTGAGGGAGCAGGACCAAAAGGGAATTGGATACACGGGGATATACAAGATAGCAATTTCTGTAGGATCGATGTGTGTCATGTGGCATATTTTACTGAAAACAAAAAATGAATCTCCAGCAAGTAACTACTAGGACAGTTCTGCAGAGGAAAAATGGTGTCCTTTCACTTTAACTTTTTCAGTCAAGAATGTCTATCTTTCCAAAAAGTATTGCTTATTTCAAAGAAGAAGGACAAACTCAGTGCAGTGTTTCCTGGCTGGAAATAATGATAATAGGTTACAGTAGTCCCCTCTCAACTTGAAACTCCTGGGTGACATCCTGGTTTCACTAGAACAGATGGGGATGGAATTTTACCACATCAGGTGATGCCTTGTACATCCAGAAGATATATACATACATATCTATATTTATATTAAACCAACATTTGAAACACAGTTAATTTGGTTTTATGACTCAGTGCCAGGAGAAGTCCAGAATCAGCTGCAAGAGGCAAGTACAATCAGTATTTGATGGGAAGTTGTCTGGTATCATCACAGACGGATAAAGATAGAAGCTGCTGAAATGCTGGAGTTGAGTCAGAAAGGCCAGAGGATAAGATCCACAGGACTTGCTTCTGATAACAGGCTCGGAGCAGGATTCCAAGCAGGGCTGTTGTAGAAGAAGACCACTGTGGACTGATTTCTGAAAAAAACGGGCTGAGATCAGCAGCAGCTCTGTGTTTAGTGTCACAGCAAACCTCAGTCTGAGACTGTGGTAGGACATATTATCATGCATGGAAATTGCTGTAGGCTTGAAGGAGAGTGAATAAAATGTGTGATAAATGTAGTCTGTGTATGTGTGTGTGCGTATATATATATATAATTTGGTTTGCATTGACTATATGGTGTTTTAAACACCTGAACATGAAACGAGTGTACATGGGGCATTTGGACTTCAGGCACCTGTCTTATACAAGAGTGCATGGCACTCCAGTGAAAAGGGAATTAGGTAGGAGATAAATTCAGCAAAGGAGATCTGAATTCTCCTAGAAGCTTTGTTGAGATAACCTGGCCTATGGAAACATCTTGGACAAAGTGAGTGCAAGTCTTGCCCATCATCTTTGCCATCAATAAAATGGGGACATAGCAGCATTCTCAGTGAATGTAGTGAACTCCACAGTGACCAAAACCTTGATGTCAGAGTTAGGAGGCTCAGGAGGGATTTATGGTGCATGGCCTTAAGGATGAGCAAAGGACACACTACTCACTCCAAAAGAGGATTAGAACCTTCTCGTGCCTTTTACTGCTCCAGCAGGACATTGCTATTGGTGAAACCTCTGATTAAGAAACAGTACTTGAAAGATAACAAATTTTCAGTGATTACCATGGGAACCACAAATGATTTCATAAGGGTGGAGAAATTATAAAAAGTTCTAATTGAGAGAGAGGATGAGGCTTAAAACAGTTTCTATGGAAACCAGAGGTGGCATCCAAAAAAAGTGTGTGTACTAATCTGATAGTCTGATTGGCAGGTAATTGGTGCAGTGCTGGAGTGGGGAAGCCTTGGGATGTGAGATACAGTGTCCATCACACAAATACATAAAACACACAGCCATCTGAAGAAGAGCTGGAGCTTCAAACTCTTTTCCTCCCAGTAGAATACACTCATCCCTCAACGGTGATTCATTTTCATTCTTGTCTCTGTACTGAGTGAATCTTTTTTTTTTAATTACAGCACAAAGAACTTCAACAGAGCGGATGGGTGGACCTGTTCCCCCACCTTACCCAAAGGGCAGAAGTCATGAAGGTGCATTTATGGATAGCAGACATGACCTCCAGTCTGCTTCTCATCTCAGGCAGAAGAGAGAAGTGAACACAGACCTCCAGCCTTCAGTAAGCTCTCTGAATAGCTGGATGAGATACTTGCCTGTGTTTTCCAGGACTTCAGTTTCTTCTGAATGACTGGCTAATACCCTTCTTCTGACTGACTGGCTAATACCCAGCTACGCTCATTTCACAGAATTCAGAATTTCTGCAATACTTTTACTTGTAAGATCCCAGTGGAAATTCCAAGGACGCAGTGTCCAATATCACCTACGAAGGAACTTACAGGCATACATTAAATCACAGAACCAAGTATTTATATCTACCAGGACTATTTGCTTTTAGGGAGAGTGGAAAACTCTTGTCAAGAGTTTTGTGGAGGACATAGGATGAGCAAATCCAATCTTTGCTCTCTTTCACAGGGCTACAGCCCAAGTACATTATGATATCTTTCAGCTTGATGCCTGAAGAAGGAAAATATTACTGTTGTCAATAAATTAGATAAATAACAGGCCTTTGGCCAGCTGCAAGTTGCTGAAGTCCTCAGCAAATTCTTTGCCAGCTCAGTGGTTTGGCAGACACAGATTTTCCTCCAGTATTCTCTGAGCTCCCCAAATTCATTTCTCCATTCATCAGATGCAGACAGAAAAGCCCACATTTAGAAATATTTAATGGATCTGAGATATTTTGAAAGAAGATAAGCCTTTCTTTTGAAAGACCTAGAAGGCTGGTCTGCAATCTCTGTGACACTGGGGTTCATGGCTCCCGAGCATTATCCATAATCATGACCTAAATGAAGTATTGAAAAATATAAGGCGAAAAATCATCCTTTAACTTAGAAAATGCTCATTTAGAGAACTGACTTTGCCCATTTCCCAATCACAGAACTACCAGGGCCAGCATGGTCTAGTCTGGAGCCACCTGCAGGATGGCCACGCTTCCCATGGTCAGTGGCAAAATTGTATCCAGAATGGCTGCTGTGTCATAATCTCTGTATACTCCAGCATAAATTGGACTTGAAGAATAGTACACAAAATTAATCAAAGAGATCAGGAAGAATTCTAGTTCTGCTTTTAATCTGCCAGTTTAGATGAATTTTGGGTCAAGCAATACTCTGCTTTGTATATAGGACTAAGGTTAGCTGAGTCTTATATGTAACACACTTCTGCAAAACTTTGAAATGTCTGCCTGGATAATAAGCTTAAGATGTAACCTTTCAAGGATTCTGTCTTTATAGTGTGATAAAAAAATTGTTTTCCATAGACTGAAGGGCTCAGAGTGGCTATGAAGAGAGGGATGACATGCATTTAAAGAAGGCTCAGAATAATACCACATTAATAGTTGTCATGTAACTGAAGGGGCTCTCAGGTGGTCACCCCTCTTTGTGGTTCAGTGAATCCATCACTGCTGATACCACATCTTCTTTTTAACAATAATTCACAAAAAAACAGGGCACTGAACTAAACAGAGCAGCTGAAGAAAATGACAGGTGTAGCTCAGTTAAGAGCATCCAGAGCTCCATCCTGCTCACTCAGCCTGGGTAGCATTATTGTTGTTTTTTTTCCTCTCAAAAATTCTACATTTTTGAATTTTCACATCTGTTTTCATTCCCACTGCTGCCACTGGGCAGGGAGACAACCAGAGGAACAAACCTGACCCAGTCACACTTCTGGTTGGGTTGACCAGCTTGCACATCTGCTGTTTTTCTCATTCATTAATGGATGGTGTTGGTCTGTGCCCTCTCTGTTATGTACTGTGCAAAATTTTCGCAACTGAATAATTAATCTATATTTTATTAATTTAATTTAATTTAATTTAATTTAATTTCATTTCATTTCATTTCATTTCATTTCATTTCAGGTCTTGCATTTCTCAGAAATGCATGTCCATGTGGTGGAAGGTGTGCAATAACCTGATTTATACAGATGTTCAGCAGAAAGAAATAATGCAAGTTTCTGGTTCACACAGATGAACATTTCAGTGTGTGTTTTGCAGGTGGTGCTTCATCCTTTCCATTATAACATGCCAGTAAGTTTTAAGCCCCTCTGGAAACTCTCACATTTTTCTATGCAAAGAAAATGTTCCACTAACTACAGATATATCAGAGTCCTGTAGATGCAAAAAAGGCAGAAATCCTCCACCATCGTGGACAGAAGACAGAATTTACCACCTTCAATAGCTAAAAAGGACGGATAGGAAAGCTGGAGAGGGAATTTCGACAAGGGCCTGAAGTGACAGAACAAAGGGGGATGGCTTTAGACTGAAAGAGGGCAGGTTTAGATTAGGAAGAAATTCTTTACTGTGAGGGTGGTGAGGCCCTGGCATAGGTTGCTCAGAGAAGCTGTGGCTGCCCCATCCCTGGAAGTCTCCAAGGTCAGGTTGGATGGGACTTGGAGCAACCTGGGATAGTGGAAGGTGTCCCTGCCCACGGCAAGAGGTTTGAAATAAGATGATTTTTAATGTCCCTTCTAACCCAAAGCATTCAATGATTCTCTGATTATGGGGGATCAACACGCAGGAATAACCACTGGGTCAGGATTAGGCTAGCTAAGTGAAGGAAAGTTTGCAGGGCTTAGACAGAAGATGCTTAGCCTGTGGAGATACAGAAATGTTTGAGCATGTGCAGAGAAGTTGTTTATTTCACTTAGAAGCAAAGTTTTGAAAGTAGAGTAATACTTTGCATGAAAACACAATTGTGCTGCTCCACAGGGGTCAAAAATACAAATCAGATGTTGGAAAAAGGAGTTTACATCTTAAAAGAGAACTTCATTGTACCTGTGTGACCCCACATTGCTCACATCCTGATGACTGGACTTGTGTTCCATCTATCTCAAAAAGCTACAGTAGAACTGAATTTCATGGAAAGGGTGACACGGCAAGGGATAACTCTCTGAGGGATGATTAAAAGTCTAAAAATCTTCTCGCTCAAAAGTGAATAGCAGAGGAGGAATTTTAAAGAGGCCTTTTAAAACCTGAGTGGTACGGAGAAAATTATAGTTTACTTCATGGCCTCTCTCAATACAAGAACTAGGGGATAATAATGAAACTACCAGGCTGCAAGTTCAGAGCAAACAAGAGGATACTGTCCCTTCTGTTTGTATCTGTTTCAGATACTGTAATGTATCAGCAGGCTGTGAAATTTCTTCCCATGGGATGCTGTAGATGTTACAAGTTTATGTGGGCTCAAGAAGTGATTAGGCAGGTTCATAGAAGAAAATATGCTAAGGACTATTAAATGCATTCACACAATGCCTGTCTCGGGAATTCCAAGATGACAAGTCACAGAAAATGGGCAAATGCCAGCACATGCTGACTCAGTTCTTTCTCTTCCTTAGGAATCCTCTTCTGGCCAATTTCTGGGATGGCATCATGTGCAGAAGAAAATTTGGGTCCCACCTGAAAAAGCTGCTGCCTCCTGAAAAGAAGTGGACTTGTGCAGGGATCTAGCTGAGACAGAGACAGGCTGAATGTGGCATGTGGAGCAGAAGGTGCTAACACACGATAACGATGACCCACTCATGAGAAATGCAGTTCAGGAGTACCAGACCAGCTCTCTGAGCACTGCTTACTTCTGCTAGAGCTGAAAATCACAAAAATTGCACTGCAAGCCCTTCAGAATTCTTGGCAGCATTGTGAATGCATAGTCCATAGATTAATGCTTTGCTGCAATTTTTGGAGCTCAGCTAAAGGCATATTCAAGACCCTGATGTTTGGATCGTGAGTAGTCTCATCCCTGTTCAATAATGTCATGAAGCCCAGGAATAACCAGGACCCTGTGAGGAAATTCAGTTGAAAGGAGTTCATATCCAGTTGTTTGTCTGATCCATATATCCAATGAAGAAATTTTATTGAGTATCTTTTTTTAAAACTCTATTTTCAGCTCTCCTTTAAATCAGAGCACAACCCATGTGTCCCAGAATAAAACTTCATGGGTTTTGGCAGCATTAGAATCATACAATCAAGTTTGAGGGGAGGGTAGAGTGAGGCAAAGTCCTTTTGTAACCATGGCTTAGATAGAACAGGTGCTTTCAAAATGCAAAACCAAACTTATTTATAATTTTGGTCTGAACTTAGTTGTTATTTAGGCCTTAATGACCTAGTGATGCCATTATAGATATTTGTGCAGAGTTAAGCTAAAAGCAAAGAATTTAGATTTCTACTAAAAAAACCCCAAAACAGCGAACATGAGTGTCCACCATCAAAGTAATGATAAATCAAACTTTAAATTAAACAGTGCCAGTTCTATTTGCCAACATGCCAACAGTTACATGAGAGTGAAGTCAAAGTGCAGGTTCTTGAAGATTGCTTACAGTGATCTGCTTGCAGAGTTTGCAAATACAATGATTTCCTCATTTGTTGAGTGACAGCTAATGCAGCAGCCTGGCTAGTATATATCAGCCTTCCTCCCTGCAAGCTCTGAGGCAGGGTAACATTAATGGAGGATATAGAACAGGCAGTTTTGGGAGAGTAAATTGCCATCAGTAATTGTCACTTTTCTCTTTTTTTTCTTTTCTTCACAAATTGTCCATGAATAGTTTATGGCTGAAATAATGTGCTGAAGCTGAACAATTTCTGCCACTGTGTCTATCATGAACTCCTTTCTATGAGTGTATGATTGACTAAGGTCAAGCAGCTTTGCCTACACACATATGTTATGTGTATTGTTTCTTTTCCATCATTGGTTGGCAGGAAATCTAAGAGTAAAGTCTTCTGGAAAAACAGCTCTAAAACCAAATTCTGAGTCTGTCTGCTGATTGATTCAATTATATTTTGCTGGCTAAGCTTTTTGAAGTGCATTACATGTTGCTTTCCAAGAGACATCATTCACAAGGAACCTGGTAACTCTTCATCTCAGAGGCTGAAGAAAATCATGAACTCAAGTACAGAAGCCTTCAGATCAATCCTCCATGCCATTTAAAATGAATAGTATTGCTCTTTGCCTTAACACTCTGGACAATATATTTTTCTTAGATTTTAGAATCAGGGATTACTGTAGATTAGGAAGTACCTCTGGAGGCCTCTATTTCAACCTCTAAGCAAGACTCATCTCATAGCTGGGTCAGTTTGCTTGAGGGTTCGATCCAACAGAGTTTAATATATCTACGAATGGAGAAGTCACAGTCTGCCTGGACAGCCTGTTCCAGTGCTTAGCTGAAAAACGTTTCCTTGCAAATAGCAGAATTTTCTCTTACTGGGATCTGTGTCTGATGCTTTTCACCTTTTCACTCTGCACCCCTAGAAAGAACTCGTCTTTATCATTTCTGTAAGCACACACCAGGAGTTAATGAAGTCTTTGGCTTTTATAAGGGCAAACGAGAAATATTGGAAGCAATACCTGTCTAAGATTATGTCAGAAAGCGAGCTACTTATAAAATTAATCATTGGGATATTATCCTAGCTTCTAATGGCAAAATTCATCAGCACAGATATCACTGTGATGAATGAACATGAAAACATAAATGTAAAGAGAGTAAACAGACATATTTAATGCATAGTATAGTTTCTATGTCTGTAGTGCTTCTTATTGCAGCAAAGTTCTTCTCCTCTCCAAAATACCCTCACCCCAATGCCACTACTGCATGTGCATGCAGTGCTCTCAGAACCTGTCTCAAATATCCTTGACTTTCTGCAATTTCCAATACTGTCATGGCAATAAACGATTCCCATATAGAACATCACAGACAAAGAAGCAAAAACCCACCCCATCCCACTGAAACTGCAGTGCCTTTGTTCTGCGGGAAGCAAACCTTCTCCATAGGCCACAGCACAGGCAGTGTGGCAGCAGGATAATTTCAGAATGGTTTACAGTAGTCCAGTTTACAAGTGCAATGCCTGTAATTGCCAAGGAGGAGTTTTCAGATCGGGTTAGCACAGACGTTAGGGATATACAGTTACAGAGTTCTGGGCTTTAATGGTACCAGTGGTGCAGAGCGCTCTGCCTGCTCGCTGATGCTGGAGCCCTGGGGGACAGGGTTTGCTAGCGCTGCTGTAAGGCACGGGGGTGGTAGTTTTCCATCTTCCCGAAGGCAGTGTGAGCACCAAGTTTAGCTGTCCAAGGGATTTCTCAGCCGTCTGTCCCAGCTCCCCTTTCCCACACTGCGAACAGAAAGACTTCAGAATGGTCATTAATAGTCAGACTTGTTGGTGTAAAATTAGTTTTACCCTTTATGGGGCACGCTTGGAAAAGGACACCGAATGCCTTCGAAAACATGCTCAGTTCAGTTATTGCTATCAGTACTGAGATGTTAATTTCTGAAAAAAAACAAGAATTCACCAGTATCAAGTGATTCATTTCTGCATAGGCAAAGATTAAAAAACCCTGTAAAATACCAAAGCCCTTATTCTCCTGTATGTGCTTGAACCTAGCCCTTCAAGGAAATTTTTGGTACATGTGTCACTAATCAGACCCATTCTCGTTACAGTACAGCTGTTTCAGCGCCTTTCTGTATCCCTCATGGATCTCTCATAGGCACTGAGTCAATAAGAGATTTTAAATGAACTGCTCTATCCAGCTCATGTATTAGGAGTCTGTGATGGTACTCACAGGGAAAAGGAAGCCATGGGCAGAGCAGCACTGGGTGCTGGCCCTTCATGGACAGTGGGATCTCCACTAATTACCTTGAATCTCTTTTAACCAACACTGTGAGCAGACAAGGGGCCACCGTGTTGACCAGGAGTGCATGAAGGTGGGTTAAAGCAATCTTGGTTCATACCAGCTGTTCTGATTAATTCAGGCATCTGGAACAGGAGCTAAGACAAATTGTGTACTGTTGTTGAATGGAGGCACTGGAATACTTTGCCCCAGATACTTAAACTGCAGCAACCAGTGTAAAGCATTCTTTGCTGGCTCAGTGGTGACAAATTATTTCAGTTATGTTCAGAGCTAACTGGTATCTATTCCAGCTGGCGTATGTTAAGTGCTAGGCACCTTCATTGCACTGTATGCTGATGTTAAATTATACTAAAAGGGGCTCTGTTAGCAGTCTGGCCATTGACTTTAATGAAATAACTAATTTGATCATTTTAATTATGAGTTGAGGTAAAGCAAGAGCATAAATGTTAAAATATCATTTCATGCCAGTAGAGAGAAAAGTTGACATTTACCTTAACTAAGGACTAGATTGCTGAGAATGAAGGGGAGAGATAATGAGCAAATGCAAAGGGAAATAGAAATGAAAAGGTGAGACAATCTGAAAGCTGACATGACACTAGAAGGACATGACCTGGAGCTAAAGAGGGCTGGAAAAACCTTCAGGCTGGAGGAACATGAGAAGTTTAGTGAAAAGGTTCCATGTGCTTCTTTAGTCAGGAAGAATCTCGATGCTGAAAAATGGAGCCTCTGTTTCCTGCAGTTCTGAAACAAAGCATTGGATATCATACAGACAACAATATCTCTGGATTCTCCTCTGAATGGAATTATTTCTGCATTTGTAAAGCTAAATTTGATCAAATTCCTACAGGAAGAGAAGCAGGCACACTGTCTGTCTCTCTCTTTTTTGTTTGTTTGTTTAAATAAATAAAGCCATACTTCCATTGTGACAGTCTAACAGCTACAACAGGCTTTCAACAATGTTAGCAGAAAACAGGTTTCTAAGAGAGAAGGAAAAGCAGGATACACAGTCCCTCTGATACCAGAAGCACAGCAGAATTACCAAAGCACTGCAATTGCAAACCATTGTGGCACCAAAGTACCGCCTCCTCCACAGGCTGAGTTCTTTTGCTTTAGCCCTTTAGGAGGTGTGTGGACTTTATAGGAATCATCCAAATTCCCTAAATGAACTTGTGACATAGAAATTTTAACATTGGTCTCAGTGAGGTCTCACTCACCAAAATGTTGGTGCACAGACTTGGCAAGGGTGTCAGTCACTCCCTGTTTGCTGCTCATTTAGCACTTGGAGGGACATGGGGCTGTGAGAAGCCTGGCTGTGTTTGAAGGTGGATGAACTTCTGCTTTATGTACCTTATGGCAGAGCCAGATTTTCCAATTCTTTTTTTCTTTTAAACCATTTTTTTGTCTTTATCAAGAAGTAAATTGACTTCAGTGAGTTGTGTCAACATCTTTGCCCAAAAGCTGAGAGGTGCAAGTCACCATGAGAGCTGGGGCCTGATGCTGCCATTCCCTAGCCAGACCTAACAAGGGTCTGGGAAAGTTGCTGTTAATCAGCATCCTCGCCAGGAGATCCTGAATGGTATCTGATGGGAATTCAGAGCTGGAGGAAAGTTTCTTCCTCAGAAATTTCTCATGAGAATATGTTTCCTTACAAAAGAAATTCTTTGTTTCTAGTAAATTTAATAGCAATATTGCAAAAAGAGAATACTTGCCTCACATTAAAAATCTTTGTTCTTCTCAATCCAGCAGAGAGAAATTCCCCAAGATCTTACAGTCTAGAGGACTCCTTTGATCTTCCATTAAAGGTATATAATATCTGACAATTTCAGTGGTTTATTGTCTGCGTAATTGGATGCGGTCAATGGATTGGGTCAAATTCCCAGCAGGTGTAAATGACATTGCTGGCAGCTTTGAGGCTTCATTTCCTCCAGTTTCTGTCAGCTAAAGATTTTGTTTTGGCTTTGAGTTTATCATACAGTGGTTTGAAATCTTGTTTGTGTGGGCCTGGCTGGGGAGCAGTCTCAGAGAAATCTGGTCCCCATAAGTGCTGGGCAGGAACTTGAGGGAGCAGGTTTGGCCTTTGTGTCTGCATTGCTTTTGATTGAGGTTTCTGATCTGCACAGGTTTCCTGTGAGCACCCGGTCAATGCTGTAATTTCTCTAAGATGCAGTTTCCTGTCTGTAAGTTGAGGGTAGTAATTCAGCACTGAATTTCTCCTCAGTCAAGTGATGCAGGGAGAAATCCATTAATGTGAGGCATTTGGGTAATAGGGTAATGGTGGTGATGAGCATCATGAATACCTGGATTTAGTCCTGTAGAGATGCACTCTTATATTTATATGGAGATAAGAGCCATGCTTTTCTATCTGTTACTGAACCATTTGACATTCTGTGTCGAAAAAGCACAAGACAGGGAAATAAATATCCTAATTGCAGTTCCACGGAAGAATCATGTGGAAATAAAGAATGGAAAATTGAAAAGTGCTGTTTTAACTTCTGTTGTCATTTGTTCTGCCAAGCTATGTGAAGGTTTCGAAAAATAAAAGTGCTATTTTGTGGCTTCTTCTCCCCCTCTGTAATCATCTCCTCTCTCTTCTCTAAAGCATCATGACAGTGTGTCAGTTAATAGTGATCTTACATAGAATTAAATTTTCCCTCTCTCCTCAGATCCCTCAGATTCAGCTCCAGGTCAGGCCTGGAGCTCCTACCCTACTCCTTAACTGCAGAAGTTGTGCTAGGATGGATTTAATGACATTCATAATAGATGCTTTGGGCTAAATCCTAAATGTCTTTTCATTCATTCTCATTCTCAGCTCACACAAACTGCCAGTGAAACCAGTCATTTCCACCAAAAACAGACTTTGATTTTCTAGACCTCAAGAGACACAGAGAATCAAGCCCCGAGGCCCAGGGGAGTGCAAAGAGCTGTCCCATGCTATACCACCACCTTGCACAGAGCCAGCAACACGGACCTCTGCTGGCACCCCACAAAGGTCACCCCGAGCTTTCGTCTTGTGTCATGACAGAAGTGATTTTTCCTGAGGATTTGTATGAGCTGGTGGCATCAGGGATCAGCAGGCAAACTGAATCCAGGAGAGAGAAGCACGGAAAGAGGCACGGAGTCGGGAGAGGAAGAGCAAGATAAACAGAGTACGAGGGCCAGAGTAACTGCGAGGTGGGAGTAGAAGTTGAACGATGGCGGAGGATGTGATAACAGATGAGGCTGCTATAAGAAGCCTCAACTATTAGTAGTTTATCAGTCTTCTGTTTTACTTAGCAGTGTGATGGAAAGTGTGATGAATTCAATCTTGTGTAGCTTGTGGAGGGATGGTGCTGCGTACATTTGAAATGCAGAAGGTGCCACGATCTGAAGTCTACCTCAGCCCTTGTTTTATCTTGCACGCCTGGCATTTGCTGCAGTAGGAAGTGGAGTGCAGTTTATTTCACAATATATGAAAAACATTCAATCATGTGCCCTGCTGTTCATACAGTAGCTAATAGGATGAGATTTATAGTAAGTGGTCTCATGAAGGTATCAAGCAGCTTCATATTCAGAGCTCAGATTTCTGCCTTTTCAGTCTGCTCAAAAAAAAGGCTTTTTCAAGACTTTCCAATCTGCCCAACAGGTCTTTTCAGTCTGTCAGAAATTATTACCCTTGCCAAGGCCTGATCTTCAGAGAAAACCGAAAAGTCCCAAGCCCCTCCTTCCCCATCTCCGTTGCCTCACTCAGCAGGCCAGAAATATCATTTGCCATTTTCTCATAGACTTTTGACCTGCAACTCTTGTGGGTTATTTAATGTGACTTCAGAGCAGGTTCAGCCAGGAAGAGCCCGGCAGTGCCCGGAGTACACGCTGGAGAACCAGGGCCAGCGCCACTCATGCTGCCTGGCCACCACTAACCACAAGCTTTTCACTGGCCAAGCAGCATTGCCCGGGGCTGTGAGGAGGTGTGAACAGTCACTGTCTAGCTAAGCTGGCACCGAGTCCTAAAAGCAGCGTGGTTATCCAGCAGAAGCTGCGTGCTGCAGTCAGACAGCTTGCTTTGCTGCTGGGGAAAAGCTACTAAGCATATGCAAAGCTCTGCTTTGCAGGCAGGTGTCTGCAGACACTTGCAAAAAATGCTTTTCCTCTACAGTTTAGGAGTAGAGAAATGAATCCACTGCAGACATAAAATTAATCTCAGGGAATGTCTATTTAGATAGCATGTTTCCCTCCTAAAACTGTGTTCAAGAGAATGGCTGGGAGGTGCGTTAGGGTTAATGCCCCTCAGCTACTGGCACACACAAGGATTCTCCAGGCACACTAAGGCAGACTGGCAACAGGAAACTGAAGAGCTGGTGGAGATCTGGCTCTTTTTTTTCTTCTCGCATATCTTCTCTTGACACGCAAGCACAGGCAAAAGTCTCTGCAGTGTTATGTCCACGCAAGAAAAAAGCCTTAGCAAGAGATGTGCTCAGAAATCTTCAAGGCACACAGTTCAGGACAGAGTTCGGGTCTGAGGGCCCACTTTATTACGCCAGTATCATGCCAGTGATAACTTCACTGGACATAATGTGTCTTTCCCAAGAATCCCCTGGGTTTGGAACGTTGCATGACAGACTATCTGTCCCCCTGGGGAAAATAAAATGCGGGTGCTATCTGTTCCCTCCTCTACTTTGTTGCCTTCAAGAGAAAATGCCAAGAGGATTCATCCAGAGTCTCCAGACAGCTGGAAAAGCTGCAGACACAGCTGAAGTGGACATTGATAAACATTTTCTGAGTTCTGACTGCAATTTTTTTCTGCCCAGTGTGAAATGACTGATTGCACCATCTCCCTCCTAGCCCCACATCCTCAGCATCCAATTTATCTGTCCACTTCGTTCCTCAGCCTCCTACACTTCCTTTCCCATCTGCTTTTCCCCCCATCTAGGTTAGATCTCCTTTGTGATGACCTTTGCTGTCATTCTCTTAACTCTCTTTGTGTATTCTGCCCTTATCACTGATCTTTTCTGTCTTGCAAATGAATATTGTGAGCTGTCAGTGGCAGCCATCCCTTTTCTTGACTGATCCTTCAGGATGGCCTTACTGAGCCTGGCTGGCAGTGGAGTATGCCTAAACCTTCTAGTAAGCACAGTTTTTCAACTTCAGTGAAAAATGCATTACATAGAATCACAGAATGGGTCAGGCTGGAAGGGACCACCGTGGGGTCATCTGGACCAACCTCCCTGTTCAGGGCAGGGCCATCCCAGAGCACAGGCACAGGATTGTGTCCAGATGGTTTTGGAATATCTCCAGTGAGGGAGACTCCACACCCTGTCTGGGCAATCTGTTTGGTTCTTGGTCACTGCACAGGAGAGAAGTTCTTCCTCATGTTCAGGTGGAACTTCCCGGGCATTAGTTGATGCCTGGGCATCAGTTTCAGTGGGATAAGAGCCTGGTCCATGCTCTCCCTGCAGTCACTGACAGACAGGGATGACATCTCCTCTCAGTTGTCTCTTCTTGAAGAACAGGCTCAGCTCCCTCAGCCTTTCCTCACAGGAGAGATGCTCCATTAATCATATTTGGTTGTCCTCCAGTGGCCCAGATCCAGGAGCTCCATGTCTCTCCTGTCCTGAGGAGCCCAGAACTGGACACTGCACTCAAGACGTGCCTTGCCAGGGCTGAGTAGAGGGACAGGATCACCTCCCTTGACCTACTGGCAATGGTATTCCCAATGCACCCCAGGATCCCATTGTCCTTCTTGGCCACAAGGGCGCTGCTGGCTCAGGGACAGCCTGTTGTCCACCAGAACCCCCAGGTCCTTCTCTGCAGAGCTGCTTTCCAGTAGGTCAGCCCCCAGCCTGTTCTGGTGCCCGGGGTTATTCCTCCACAGCTGCAGGATCCATTTACCTCTGTTGAATTTCAGACAGCCCTTACCTGCCCATCTCTCCCACCTGATGAGGCCCTTCTGCAGGGCTGCACATCTCTCTGAGGTATTGGCCACTGTTCCCAGCTTTGTGTCATCAGCAAACTTCCTGAGGAGGCATCTGCCCCTTATCCAAGTCATTTAGGACTAAGTAAAACAATACCAGGCCCAGTATTGAACCCTGGGGCTATTGTGGATTGTCATGCAAAGCCATGGGTCTCAGAATGATGAGATGTGACACTGTGCAGGTATAAAGGCAGCAGTACCATGCTGAGTTGTCAACTTTGGTGGCCAAGAGACACAAACCCACAGAAACTGTCGCTGCATTGTGAGCAGCCACAAGGAAGAAATGCTGTCCCAAAGCACTGCTCTGTAATAACCGGGATATGGCAATCTGCATTTGGTTCGTGCTCTGCCACTAATTAATTTGTTGGGGTTGTAACCATATAGCAATGCTGTGCTTCAGAGCAACCATCTGCAAACTGAGGGTAGTACTTACTGAATCACATGCATGTTGGGCGGCTTCATCAATCAATTGTGGTTTTAAAAGGAATCTCAGCTCCTGGCCCAAAAGTGTAAATCATCATAATTTATATCCTTGTTAGAATTTTTATACAGGACTTTTTTTTTCCTATTCTTTTCTCGTAACAAATGTACACCAGGTCAATTCTCAGTGGGTTATTCCTGATTTAAATGTGTGTAAGAGAGCTGAGAAGCAAATCTCTCATCTTCAGACACAGGAAGGCTCTCAATAATGTAGCCATTTATGCACCCTCGAAAATGGAAGCTGCTTAAGAGCATTGTTTGACTTCAGCAGCAGGAAAATGTGCACCTTACTTTGCTCAGCATCAATCCTTTTTAAAGCATACTGTGTGTTTACAAGCTGTCTTGAGCACTGAAATTGATTTTAGATCTGGGCAGTTATTAAAGGTTCACTTTCCTTCCCTCCTCCAGTTTCAAAATAAGCGATAATATGAGGTGGTGGGAAATTGTCTCCATGAGCTGGTACTGCCTTTGCCCTGACTCTGAGTTTCTCAGGAAAGGTTTCTACTGCAGTAAATATCCTGCCTGATCTCTACCAGTAACACTGTAATCTTCCTTTCAAAGAAACAGTTTAGCTTTGTGTACATACAGGTTGGAATTTATTTTGGAAAATGTCTGTAGAGACCCTGGCACAGCTAAATGTAATCGAATTAGCTGAGGTTTAAGCTGCTGCTATGGTCTTACTTCCATTTCAACACAGTCAGATACAGTAATAACAATATTTAGCGCCAGCTTTTTAATTGCTAGTCAGTCCAACCACTGTCTGAATTTGGTGAAATAAATCTGACACTTCCAGCATATCTGTGGAGATGAGGGTAGAGGCTTTTCTTCTACTTGCTCTACAACAGATTGGCTTGGTTGGCCTTAAGGCATCCTAGGTAGAGTTCAAAGTAGCACCCACAAGTGGAGTATTCAGGGATTACGTTGGAATATTCAGGCCATGGACCACGGAGGCAGCTTGGCAAGAGCTGCAAGTGGAGGCAGTGGGGGCTCCCCAGCAGGTGCCATCAAGGGTTGTATAAGAACTAGACCAACACTGCAGCTGGGTACTCCACCTTCCACAGGCTTTCTCTGCAGCTTTGGTAAAACTCTCTGCTCCCTACCTGAAAAATGTATATGCAGGAGGAGAATGTTGGTTGGGAAAAGTGTTTCCAATACTGGAATGCAGTGAGGTCATAAATGATGGGAGTAGAGGCCAGAAAAAATGTGTTAGAACAAAATGCACTGTGAAAATTATGGAGGTAACTGGAGGGTGAGTGTATTCATGTGTCCTCAAACAGGAAAAAAATAATAGAAGGAGATGTGGAAGACCCCGCTCAATCTCTTCCAAATGAAAAGGATGAGTATACATTACCCATTTATTCCAAGGAGATAAAAGCTGGATCCTGCTTCTCAAGCAATCAACAGAGAGAAGTAAGATAAACCAGAACATTTCATTCATATTTTATTCAGTGTTATTCTAAATATTCTAAGCAATTTTTTTTCTAGACAGAACAGGACAATTCCACAGCAAATATACACAATAGCTCCTATTTTGCCTTTAGTGTGGCATTGTATTAGTAACAGTTGCAGCTTATTGCACTAGCCAGTAAGCCCCCTCAGCAATTGCTTTAGTTCTTCAGTGGTGATTTTAATGAGGTGCACATTTTCCACCAATTCATTCAGAAACTGTTGCACCAAAATACAGTACCCGTTGCTGCAGGAAGATGTCTCTCCCAGAGCTCTGCATCTTTGCAGCTCAGTTACCTCTGATGGTGATGGCGAGGGCTGTACCTGTTCAGGGATCCTCCCTTCTACCTTGCCAGGGTTTTCCTCAAAGGCTTGTTCTTAATCAGGGGCAGGTTTGGTATGGGAGTTACTCATCTAAAATATGCATTAAATATCACATTGAGGCATCAGCTGCAGTAAATGCAAAAGTGACAGTCACACTGTGAGCATTTGGTAATCTACAAATAGAGCTGGAAGTCACAGTAGCTCAGGAAACTTAGACGGAGTCGATTCAGTAACAAATGCATCCACATCCAACACCTTTGCTGCATTAATTTCTCCAAGCAGCTCGCTCCTCTATAGTGTGCCTACAAGACGTGCATACATTATCGTCAGTGACTGATGCTGTCCCCGTGGCTGCTCATGTTTAATGAAAGCTTTGTGCCTATATATAAATTCTGTGCTTGAGTGAAATATCTTCCAAATCCTTCACAGCAGTTCTGAAAGAGACCTTTGGCTTGTACACTGAGAAGTGAACTCACCCTTTCTGCCACACACAGGCTCTGCAGAATAAAAATGATACATGAGGATAAAAATAGAACAGAAGAGACTATTTAGGTTGGACCAGATGCTCACATTCCTGCCACCTAGGTGGATTTAATATTAGTGAATTCCCTGTAAAAAGAAACGAGTGTGGGAAAAATACGAAGCGTAGGTCTGATCCTGTTCTTTTTTTTCTCCCACGTGTGAAGTTGCTTCACACAAGCACCCTCTCCCTAAGTCAATGAGACTCTTGGTGCATGTTTTCTGTCACTGCTGATTACTTTCAAGAGGACTGTCATGTTGCAGGCACAGGGGGGATGGAGGCAAGAATTAAAGGACCAGACCCCGGTTCCACCTGCTTCTGCACAAACACTGCCCGACGAAAGGAACGCCGTTGAATCATGTGAGTCCTGCCCGAGTGTATCCAACAGAGGTTGCACTCCTTTGAACATCAATGGGAAAAAGGTACAAAGAATAAAATGAGAGCTACACAGGGAAGGTTCCCTCCTCCATCATTTTCCTGAGCTACTGCTTTAAGGACACAGGTGCATTCACCCAGTAACCCGAGCTCGGCTTCCTCTTGCACTCAGTCGACTGAGCCCGTGGTCCACAAACACTTCAGTGACTGCACGAATGCACACAGCTGGCGGAAGCAAAGGACGTGAAGAGAGCTTGTGAAGCTAAAGGGAAGTCTGACTCCTTACAACCCGGTCACTAATACTTGTCATCATAATCTTTCCATTCCTGATAATGGCCTGATCCAAAGGCCACCAGTACTGATAGATATGGCTATGACAGGCTTTGAGTCAGGCACTGCATTTTTAACTCAGCCACTTCCCAGTTCTTCAAACTGCAACATTTACTTTGCTGCTGCAGCTGCATTGTGAAGGACAGACTTCATTCATGGCCAGATCATTTAATGAATGAATTTTGTAGACTTGCAGGGAAGAATTGTTATGGGGGACTTCTGGTGATTCTTAATGACTGAAATTGCAGTGCCTTTCTTATGTATTGCCAGTCTCACTAGGTACTGGAATTGCTACAGATTTGCAGCCCTCCTCTCACGTGAACAGCATGGCAACAACTACTCCTTGTGTGTGACCACCTTCCATGAATTGTCACTTAAAAGAACATCCGCAGCAAAATTCAACACAGTGACTCTTTTATAGTAGTAATTCACAGAAAACCCCCGGTGGGCCAGGGACATTTTATAGGACAAAGTGAGCCAGGGCTACACCTCTGCCTTGCTCACCTGTACAGATGGACCCTCTTCCTCTTATGTAGTGGAGATGGGACAGCCACATGGAGATGTCATTTTATGGCTCTGCTCCGGGAAGAGTGGCTAAAAATGGGGCTACCTTCTTGAACTTCAGTCTTTACCAAGCCCTGATGGCATGCGGACATTGCACAGTGTGTTCTCTATTCCAGCCCAGGGCCTGGCAACCACTGAAGGAAGTTTGGTCTAAACAGATAAAAGGGAGTGCTCTTCCTGCTCTGAATAACAGATCCATCAGTCCATTCATCTTTGGGGAGGATGAGAATTTGTCATAGAATAGTAGAATTGTAGAATGGTTTGGGTTGGAAGGGGACCTTGAAGACGAGCTCATTCCAACCCTCTTGCCATGGGCTGGGACACCTTCAACCAGACCAGGTTGCTCAGAGCCCCATCCAACCTGGCCTTGGCTTGAATTTTTGCTGAGGATGCAAAAAAATTCAGCTGAGTCCAGGAAGAGGGAGGACAAGCACTTGGGAGAAAGATCTATCATGAGTCACTGGATAGAGCAACTAACTGAGAATTCAGAAAACCCACTGATTTAAAATAGTCTGAGGTTGGAAGAATATTTAAGGAAATCAAAAAACACCACACATACTTGTTCCATTTGGTCTTCTCCCTTGTGCCTGTACAGCCTCTGTGGATGAGGGGTTTCTCGGCTCAATGAACCTCAGCCTGAATCAGAACTGCTGTTCTGGTCATCTTCATGCCACCCTTTTCAGAGAAAGAAAACGGTTTCTTAATAACCTGTGTCGAAAAATAAACTGGATAAGTCTTCTTTCTAGTATTGACCATATTTTTCAGTTATTTTCTTGTTTTGGGGGCTTTTTTCCTTTTCTGGTTTGTTGTGACTCCTGTGCTTCATCTGGAAGATGGCTCACAGATTGGCAGCTCTCAGCCCCTTCTTGCACAGAGAGAACTGTATTTCTCTCAAGGAGAACCTCTGTGAGGTCCAAAGGATGGAGTGGAGAACAACTCAGAACCCAGGTGCCTTGCTGCTGGCTCTTGCCTTTGTTGCAGAGTGAACTCAAGGTAAAACAGCAGAGCTGCTGTGACACAACAGCACCCACACGCTCTTACCTTAAACGTGGGAGATTTCAAATTCCCCTCAGCTTTTTGTGGAGGCAGTAGGTGCAACTTTGGGTTAGCAGAGCTGTCAGCAGCCAGGGCACCCACTGCACAGCTCAGAGCTGTCTTCAAGCCTATGTTCTCTCCCTCAAGCTAGACTTAACCCAAGAGGAGCTAAGTTATGTTTTGTCCCTTTGAGATAACTTTCCTTTTGGTGACTAAACACAGTTTGCTCCTTTGGTAGCTCCATCTATAGCAGAATAAAAGACTTAATTTTCTTTTAATCTTGTGGAGAAAACTTTTGTCCAGGAATTTTTAGTCACTTCTGTCTCTATTACAGAAAAGCTCTTCACTCACCACTTACTCCTCCAATCCTTTCCTGATAGAGATATTTTCTAGATTCTTAATCTTTACAGTTTCCTTTTCTTTCGGTCATGCTGTACAGCCCAGGTCCAAATCCTGCATTCAGTCTGCAGAAGAATTTTCTGTTCCTTGGTGTGTCTCTGCCTCTCACTTGGGTGAAGCCTGGTACTTCAGCAGAGCCTGTAAGCTGAGCCATCCTGCCCAACATCCATCCTTCTCTCTGGAGTTTGCCTGACAGCTCTGTTTTAGATGGAAGGATTGAAGGACACTCCTCTTTGCAAGTTATTTTCTCTGTGGCTCACATACATATATGGTGTTGAGCCTGGATGAGTAAAGACTGGTCCTCGGAGTGGACCCAGAGAGAGGGTCAGCAAAAAAGAAGAAAACTCCAGATTCTTATGGATGTAAATAGATGTTTAAAAACATGACTGTTACTTTTCTCTAAGCAATACTGAAACCTTTGTGAGTACACAGAACTACAAATATTTCCTGTTCCACAACCCCAGTAAAATATTACTATTCAGATATTTCTCCAGAAAGCACCACACCAATCAGTATTTTGTCACTGCCACCTGATCAGAAGAAGGCTCTGAGCTCATGGCCATGCCTGTACCCCCACAGTGTCACACTGCTCTGTGCCCTAAGTCTCATGGAGACCTCATCCCTTCCCAGCTGCCCACAAGCCCCACTTTGGCCCCACACTAACCAGCACTTTCAGCTAAAGGTTAATTACTCCAGGGGACATTTCCATCCAAGCTGTTGCCTGCAGGTTGCAGTCCCTGCCTGAGTCCTATTTTTAGACCATCTCCTTCCTTGCTATTGATCCCAGTCACCCTCTGTTAATTAGATACACACAACACACACAGCATTTGCAACTCATTTATCAATTCTGTTCAGCACCTGAGATGTAATTTGGAGCTCTCCTTGAATCACGCTATTGATCTTTCCCAGCAACTTTGCTATAGGATTCTCTGTGTTGCAAACTATTTATAGATTCCTCTTCTCCTGCCTCCCTTGAGGAATCAGAAACGGGCAAAGGTAATCGGACTTCTATTTTTAAGGAGTTGATCGAAACTAGATATTTCCTTTTTTCTCCACCTTTCCCTCCTTCCCCCTGTTGCTGATCTGTACAGGCTTCTTTTGGCAGGTGAGACCTCCTGGCTCCATGTGGTGCTGTAACAATTCTGGTAACACTCAGGTGATGTGATTCAGAATTTGCCCTGGGTGAACTCTTGTTTGCTGAACTGATAAAACAAATTCTTCCTCCTTCCCTGCATTCAGGAGTTTCCCAAAGGGCCTTGTGACCAGTTTCATCCACTTAGCTTGGGGCGCACCTTTGAGAAGGCTTCAGTCTTGGAGACTGACTTCTGATCTAATCCATCTGCAAGGCACTGGGTTCCCATTGCCCCTTCATATCTCAGGAAGGGTATCCAGAGGCTTCAGACAGTTGTTTTTATGGATGGAGAGTAACAGTAATGAGCCCTGCGGTCCTAGGATTTGAGAAAGACCTAAACCAAGGGAATGTAACCTGAGGCTCAGAGAAATCAGGACAAGCTCAGTCTTCACTGAGTAAGGCTGAAAATCCCAGCTCCAACACAGGAGGATGCCTACAGTTACGGGCAAGGCAAGACCAGGAGGGACAGTCTTGTCTCAGTACATAGAAGCAGCCTCAGGCTCCTGTGGTAACACCTGCTGCTGGAAACCTGATGGTGAAGTGAGAGGTGGGATGTGACCTGAGGGACTGCATCCTCCCCAGGGTGGTGTCTCAGGTGCCATGGGGCTGGGGATGGACCCTGTGGAGCCAAGCTGGCCCCTCTGAACCATTGGGAACATTTTGCAGCATCTATGTAGGTTGTATGTAATGAGCATAGAATCACATAATGGTTACAGTTGGAAGGAACATTAAAGATCATCCAGTTCCATCCTCATGTCATGGGTCTGAGTGCATACCTGTGCTTGGGGTGTATGCTGAGGTTGGGGAAGGGGCTGTGCTGTGTGTTGGTGGTGTGTAGAGGGCCGTGGCATAGGCAGGTTTTGGAGTGTGTGATGCTGTGGTGCATTTGGCAAAACCTGAGGAGTTTCGATGGGTGGGGCTGGGGTATGTGTGGCTGTGGTGTGTGGAGGCCAGTGTGTGTGGGGGGTGCCTGAGCGGCACTGCAGCGTGTGGATCTCAGTGTGCATGGAGCGTCAGCACAAGATGTGAAGGTATGGTGAGTGACTGTGGTGTGTGACTGTGGGGTGTGATGCTTGGGGTGTATAGGGCTGTACAGAAGTGTGTGTGGGGGCCATGATGTGTGACACTCACGGCGTGTAGGGCTCTGTGTGTGTGTGTGGTCGGTGGTATGCAATGCTCAGGGTGTTTAGGGCTGTACACGTGTGTGTAGGACTGTANGTGTAGGGCTCTGTGTGTGTGTGTATGGTCGGTAGTGTGCAATGCTCAGGGTGTTTAGGGCTGTACACGTGTGTGCAGGACTGTACAAGTGTGTGCACGGGGGCCACGGTGTGTGATGCTCACGGTGTGTAGGGCTCTGTGTGTGTGTGTGTGTGTGGTCGGTAGTGTGCAATGCTCAGGGTGTTTAGGGCTGTACACGTGTGTGCAGGACTGTACAAGTGTGTGCACGGGGGCCACGGTGTGTGATGCTCACGGTGTGTAGGACTGCGTGTGTGTGCGGCCGGTGGTGTACAACGCGGGATGTGTAGGGTGACGGTGTGTGAAGCTCGGCGTGTGCAGGGCTCT
>WEIT01039480.1:46594-62337 GCA_013389985.1 Dryoscopus gambensis | reverse complement strand
GAAATTCAATAAAGTCAAGTGCACAGAATTATACTGAAGAAGAAAATATCAAAGGTACAGATAAAAAAAAATATGATATAAACTGACTAGGTGAAAGTACTACAACATCATGCTGAAAAAGTGGTAAGGCTGCACCTGGAAACTGGGTTTTGGGCACACAGTGATTTGAGAAAGGATGAGAAAAATCAAAATGCTGAGAGAAAATTTAACCTGTATTAAGTGTGAAGTAGACAGAGATTTTTTACCCTATATGAAATATATGGAGGGGAATAATAAAATCTTCAAACATGGGAAAGGTTGTTGTAAAGAGGACATTGATAAGTTTTTTCTGCATACATACCCAAGGTTTGCTCTTCAGCACTACAGATGAGGGTTGATCATCAGCTGTGAAAACAGCTCTAACATGATCTGTAAGGAACCTCCAGAGTGTCAGTAGTGGGATATTTGTCTGAAGTGGTTAGGCAGTTATCCAAAACACATGGGTTTGGTTTACTTCAGCCTGCCTCAGGTCTCAATGGGCTCAGTTACCTGTTGAGGCCCCTCTAGCCATGTGTTCCTAGGAATGGGTGGCTGGGAGCTGCTCTACAGGAGCTGCCTTGTCAGTTGAGTAACCCCTAAATGATGGACTGAGGATCTGAGCATCCTGCAACAGGTCAAATGGTTTATTGAGATTTCTCCCAGCCCTCAGCTTCTGGGATTATGCACTCAATGGATGTTTCTAAATGCTATGCTGAATGTACAGCAACATTTGCTGTCTGACTGGACTTTGTGATGGTCAAGGCTGAACTTGCCTTTAGGAGAGCTGTTCTGCTAGAACAGGCATCAATATGCATCTTGCAGCCCCTGCTCACTTGGCATTTTGGGTTGCACATTCTGTCATGCTGAAACAGAGGTTCCTCCTCTTTCCCTAAATCCCATGCATACAAACCAGCAATTTCCATAGCACAATCATCAATCTGTTGTCTTGGCAGACACCAAAGCCTTTCTACTTTGGAAAAAGGAAATCTATCCCATAATACACCTGTGCAATATATGGCAATGGTGATTTTGTTGCTAACCCCTGCAGCAATCAGTTTATGCCCTCAAGCATGAGATTTGATTATCCTTGTCATTATCTAAGCTACAAATGTTATTAGCAGCCATAAAATTGTCCATTAAAGTGAGAGGAATTACTTGCCTGCACCAGAGGGGAGAACAGATAATTTACCACACAGATTTAAGCCCAAATGCACTTTTTTTTTTTCCAGAACAACCCTCTAAGCCTTTGTACAGCCTCCATTTTTGCATTTCAAAACCTGCTTCCCCCTCCATGGCCTTCAAATCTGGGTCTTTTACCATAACAGTTACATAGATACCTCCTGTTGAAATAACCTCAGAGATCATGACCAAGTAGTTCTTCTATGTTCCACAGCTTGAATGAATGCTTCCCTAATTCTGGAAGTGCAGATGCCCAAACTTTGGTTGGGATTCATATTGTCTAGACTTCAGCACTGGTCTGAACTTCATTTACACAAACGCAATTCTGGATTCCTTGGGCTGCCTTGGCGCCCGTGAACTGACTGTGCATCACTGTATGAGTGTAGGATCAGTTGATTTGCTCCTAGCAGGGCCATTTTCATAGGTTTTCTTGATGCTGCAATACTAGGTTTTTATGAGAGGAAGAAGTGATGTATCACAGGGCCCAGGAAAAGATGCTGCGTCTGAGTGGGTGAGATCCAGGGTAGTGTCTGAAAAATTTCTTTGTCTTCCCTGGGACTGGCTGATTCATCCCCTTCCCACCACCCTGTTAATTCCTGTTCATATATCAGCTCACCGTAAAGCTGCATTTTTATTCCCATGTGGTATTGTGTTCCCACCCCCTTCCAACAACAGGGAGTGGGAGAGAACACCTACAGCTTTCCCAACAGACAAAAATGGTGGATCCTGACAGACTGGAACAGATTCTGATCACAGTCTTTCTCTGTAAACCTGTGGAACTTGGTTGTTTTGGTGTATTTGTTGACTTTAAACTAAGATAAATGTGTGCAGAATGTGGTCTGGAGAGCCTGTATTTTGAAGGAAGCATCTCCTCCTACTCACCCAACAAATTTACACACACATGGTGTAGCATCGATATTAGCTCCTGTAGCAAATGGAAAATATGTCAGTAGCCCGAAAGGAACAGAAAATGTTCTCAAACAGGGCTTAAAAAATAAACAAACTTCATATAACCAACAAAATCAATACAGTTCCATATTGGCCATTACAGATATCTCTGTCTTTGTCTACATGCTACTGTGCACATTTTAGTGCTGTGGAAAATGTCAAACCCAGGGGACCTAATTTCAGAACTTGGAGATGGTGTATTGAATGCAAGGCCTAGGATAGAAGGCCCGGAAGAGATTTATGTTAAATAACAGAAGAGGTTTTCCCCTTCAACACTCCAAAAGAGCATTAACTGTCAAAGAAATGTAAATATATATACAAAATGAATATATATTAATGGGTATTACAACATTAATAGAAACAACTCCTCAAAAACTCTTTTTTTTTGAGTCATCTCCACTAAGTTAAGAAATGACTTTGTGAGAACTAATGTTAGGTTCAGGATGCCCAAGGGCGGACAGCCTTTCAGCTTTCTGCATTCTAAAATCTTTGTCTTCCTCAACTTCTCTTCTATTTGGAGGGAGTTTGAGTTGGAGAAATATCCTTATGCTTTTCAGCCTTTGCTTCATGGCCTTCCTTTACTCTTCATGTCTTCCAACACAATCAGTAGTATTTAATTTATTCTTGTGGGCTTTCTATTGAATTCCTTCAAGCCAAGCTCCTCTTGGCTGCTGAAATCATTCCCTCTTCATTTGTTCCTTTGAGAACTTGATATACCTATTTATCCAGGAAGCAAAAGTTGAGGCTGCAGACTAAGCAGGTGGTTGATGCTGCTCCTAACCAGAAGAGCACATCTCAGTGGAAGCTGTGTGAGACTTAATAGGAGGAAGTGCTCCTGTGACCCAGTGTCATTCTTTGGTTGCTTGTCTAATACACCTAATACTGGGGGAACATCCTGTGTCTTTTGGATGGTGACTTTTGCTTCTATTCACAGTGCAGAGCTCTTTGCCAAGGAGAGGCTGGCAAGATTTCCTGCATAACCCATTGATAGAGACTTTGAAGAAGAGGAAGAAGTTGGAATCAACTATTAGGACAAAATGGACCATTGCTTGGAATCCTAAATTCAGGTGGTTTCCTGAAAGAGAAATGTTTGGGGTTTGGTGGTTGTTTGTCTTCTGGAGTTTTAGTTCCATGTATCAGCAAAGCTGTGCATGCTCACTGAGTGTGCTGGAGAGCCACAGGAGCTGTGCCTCCGTGTGTTTGCTTTTCCATTGGAAAGATAGTATTATCTGAAATATAGATTGATTGATAGATGGATAGATAATTTATTTTCTTTTAAAGTGATGTGCTCCAACCCTTTTGCAAGTGTCCGTAGGGCCTCTGGGAGGTCCACAGCCTTTCATCCTGAAGGGGACACAGAAGATTCTTTTCTCTCCTCTGCCTTCTCTTCCACGTCCCTGCAGTGCTCAATGTTGATCTCACTGCTCAGAGTGCCTGCAGCATGCTAATAGAAAAGGGGCCTGGGTTTCTTGTCTCTTTAATGGCATTCTGTGAGCTTGTGTTCAGAGAGAGAGACAGAAAGATCAAAGGCTGTGCAAGTGCACTGTGCTTGATTTTGCTTACACCAATACAAATCGATTGACTTCACTGAGTTATGAGGGATTTACAGCTAGGGGAGAACAGATTCTGACCTAATGGCTCCAAAAGAGGCTTTTCTTGGATGAGCAATGTAATTAGAGCACTGGAACAGACAGATTTTGTGACTCATCTGTGGGTCTGCAGTCTTTTCTTTGCTTCTAGTAGGGTGTTCACTAATGTCACCACACTTTCATTTCACCCGTGGGCTGATCTAATGAAGGACCAACCTTTGCTTGAACAGAGATCTCTGTTCAGCTGCAAAGCATCCTCCGATCTTCATGTCACTGTGAAGACTTCAAGCTTAGGACCAGACACTGGAGTAGTGGAAAATTTCCACTCTCTTTGTTGTAGTGAAGCAGAGGATTAAAATAACTGGAAGAAACAAAGCAGAGGCCAGGGAGATGACTGAGTCCACTTACCAATCTGAAATATGTGTCCTAGCAAGGGGCAAAATCATCAAGAACATGAGCCAACATCAACCTGCTCCATATATCCAGCTGGAAAACACTGCATGCATTTTGAAATCATAAAGCTGCTTTCCACAGCTTCATCCCACAGGAGGCCTGGGGATGAAGTATTTTTGTTAGAAGATGCTACTTCACTGAGACTGCAAGACATTCATTTGGGAAATTTTGTTGAGAACATTCCCTAAGTTTGGGGATGAGGAGGTGGTCATGGTTAGTGTAAGAGGGACCTGGCACATATTTGGGAAGACTGGAGATGAGCACAGACACAAGGCTCGGGCTTGTATCTTGCAGGTGTCTGGGGGCTACGTTGGGCACAAGAGCCTGGCAGAGAGGTGACAGCACTCGGGATATGGAGGTGGTGCAGTTTTGGCTGCTGGTTCTCCTTCAGTCCCGGCAACAGGAATTGGAGTCTGGGGCCAGCTGTTGCAGTTTGGCTGGTGGCCATGACCGTGACAACAATAATGGCAGAGTGTGTCAGGGCGGAAGCTGTCACCCTGCTGTGTGTATAGTGCCACCTCTTTCTCACCCACTTCTTGTTTCAGCTGACTTGAGCTGAGACCCCTTCAACACAGTAGTTTCAGGAAAGGGTAGGGAAGCAGTGATGCAATGGACTGGAGTTTAGCATGGGACGGGAGAGGTGAGACAGTGACATCATATCTGGCATCACTGATGGTTCCTTTAAAAAGATTGGGGGCCACTGATATGGGGAACTCAGTGGAGGTGCCTACCTTACATGCAACCTTGTCCTTTGTGTCTGTATGCTCTCTCCTGAAGCCTTCCAGGTGCCAGAGTGCATCTGCATTTGAAAAATCACAACCTACTGCAGCCATTCCTCTGCTAGATTTAGCCCTCTGAAGTGGGTTACTGCTGGTGCGGTTCACTTTCAGCACAGACTGTAAGACCCACCTGGGAAGAAGGTGAACTTCTACGTGCTGAATCATGTGCCTCACCACTTGGCAGTGACAATAGCACAGCTATATGTGCAATTGGATTTGATGTCAGTTTTCTTCTGATTTGCCACTCATTGAAACTGAGAGCCAGTCATGATGATTGGTCCTGTCCTTGGATTCAAGCCCTGCTGCACTGGGCTCCGTACCAGCATGAAATTCAGAGTAATTTCAAAAAAGTGTCTAGAAGACCACGGAACCAAAGCTCCATTTTCAAAAGTAGCTTTTGCACTTAGGAGGCTGCTTTCCAAGCCAAGGAGCCTCATACCTGCCAAATATGGGTTTATAAACCAGGTTGGTTGGAGTGTGAAGTCATTGAAGAACATGAGAAAAATATGCCTTTCAGGACAGTTAATACAAAAGGAGTACAGGTGCCTGGTAACTCCAAATCCTATGGTAATCCACTTCTTCAGCTATCTGTCACACAAATATCCCTAGGAAGACTTTTCTCTCCTGTTACACCTGAGAAGTAAGTCACCATGTGGAGTATTAATGAAAGCTACAGTCTCCTGCACATTAAAGCTGCCCTTTCTGCCTGCTGACTCATGAGGTACCGACTTATGTTGATTTTCACTTGATGAATACCTGTAAAACACAGGAGTAAGTCTGTGCCTTACAGAAATTTCTGTTGCTTTGAGACAGGTCACAAATGAGTGCAACAAGTAATAGGATGGAGGGAGAGGAAAATAATAAGTTATATTCTGCTAATTGCTCTTAGCTGCCACCATCACTGATCAGATGGAGAATTTATCCCAAGAAAGATACTGGGCTTGTGGGTTAGTTCGGGGACACGTTTTGCGTCCAAGAAGCTGTGAGGAACAATGCCTGGAGATGTATTTTGAAGAAGCCAAAAAATTGTAGTCACAGCTGGCACAAATGGCATTGCAGATGGGGAAGTGGGTGATGAGAAAAGGGAACTGGGAAAGATGGAACAGGGTTGTGTGGCCATGAAAAGCTTGAAGATGTGGGAAAAGGAGAAGCCAGTAGAGAGGAAAGGGCAAAATTCTTGAGGTATTGTGCTGCTTAGAAGAGAAGTGTTATCCTTGGTTTGCTTTAATGTTTTTTCCAAGGTAGGCGAGGATATCCCACCTGAATGGGGTAGCCTGCAGGTATAGAACATTCCAGCTTATGCAAGTGCAGTTTAGAACAGACACAACTTGATTGACCTTCCTTGGGATGCTGGTGGTAATTGGACTTGGCTGAGGGTTTTCTTTATGCCTTGTATGATTGTAGGGATCTGGATGCAGGATGCACTGTCCTTTCTGAAAGAGTCTGAAGCTACATATTTTATTTTTTAAGCCTCCAGAGATAAGCACTACCATATGTCCACAGGCTATTTGCACTGCACAGCTATCTATAATATGGTCTAATACAACATAAGAGTACAAAAAGCTCCAGTACAGGCAGGATTGAAGCATCTCAGCACTGTTTTGCCTGAACCTATAAGTTTTGTGTGCTCTCTGCACTGGTTTTAGCATCAATCTCATTAGTAGCACAGCTCTTTTTAGTGGTTACCAACACTTTAGCAAACTTTGAGGTTAAAACTCTGATGAGAGAGTCATAAAACTCTTTGTGCTGTTCTGACCTGTGGAGGTATTTGGCTGTGGGAACAGTTATACCTCAGCAGGATTAGATAATGTAGAAATGTTAGACCTATGTCATTAAAGCCATCGATCAATAATCTGCAATCCTAATTTTCCAGCCTCAGAGGTTTCTTAATGACTTCAGCTGAATTTGTGGACACCTTCCAGCTCTGGGTGTTTCGAAACAGACCTTAAGGAGGGAAGCTGCTACTGCAGTATGTGGCAGACATGCTGATGCTTCTGTTTTCAGCCTGGGGCCGGGCCACGCAAACCTTTCTGGAGCTGTTCTCTAGGTTAAACCACGCCTGGGGAGTACTAAATATTGTCACTACTTCTTGTGTGACCGGAGAGAGCTGAATTACCTTGGGGAAGAGGAACCGGCCAAATCCACTCTCGCGGCTGCACCGCCCCGGAGAAGAATTTTGATTGTGAGCAGCACAACTCCAAACTGCCTGTGATGTTCAGCTGCCGCCAGTGCAATGCTGAGGCAGACGTGCCGCTTCTGCCCTGGATTGTGTATTTTGAGCACGTTTCAGTAGTGCTCCAAGTTAACATTTTTTTTCTCTTCCTCTACAGTGCCAGTCATAGCCTTCTCTTCATTTTAGTGATTAATTGCCCTAAATACTCCTGCTCCTGGACTGCAGGAGTACAATTTCTGTGCTGTATTTCATCTGAACTTGCTATGCAAGTACAGGCGAACTTGGGGGAGTGCACACACCCACGTCTTGCTAGGTAGAGATGGTTGCCAAAAGGACACCAAGTAAAAGAACAGTTAGTTCTTAAACAAGGGTATAATCTAATAAGAGAAAAAAAAGAAAATTACATACTGGAATCTTCAGTGCCTTTCCCCTCCCCCCAGTTTCAAAATTTACAGCTAGTACAACCCCTGACTAGAGCAGTGATTTAAATATATATAGGCATCTGTGCTTCTAAGAAAAGGAAGTGTGTCTGTTTGGGGAGCTGTATGGAATGAGTTGGTGGATCTCAGTCCAACTTCTGGCTGACAGGTTTTCACATTGCTCAGTCACCCTCTCGCCCAGCCCTCCTCCAGGGCTCGTGCCAAGAGCTCTCTATCTATTCCTCATATGATCCCACCTGCCTTAGCATCTTCTGCAGAGATGGAGAGTTCCTCATGTTCCATTGTGTACCTTCTGGGCCAGCACTGTCAGCCCTGCACGTGGAGGGTAGGGTTGGCTATGTTCTTGATTCTCCCCAGTGTGGCTGTTCCTTTGCATCTCTCTCCACGTGATCCCCATGTGTTAGACACTTTTAGCCATCCACATGACTGGTTTTGCCTGGCATGTGGCATCATCTGTTCGTCGTGCTGAAAAGAGGCCAGCTAGAAGGCAGAGCAGTGTCTTGTGCCAGGACCATGGCATGGCTGCTGTCACGGATGTGCTGACACACACCTCTCCTGGGGCCGCTCTGCCAAATGTATCAGGACCCTGGAATTTGTAGCACAGTGCTTCTTCTCCTTTTCTATACCTGACTCTTTTTTGTTGCAGGCAAAAAGCTTCAGGGCTTGCAACAAATTTAGCAGCTCAAAAATAGATGGTTAATTTGTACTTCCTGGTCTTTACAATTTCCTTTTCAGCTCCTGGGTGGAAAACCCATGGCTTGCTGCTGGCCCCCTTCACCTGTTTTTAGGATGTCCAGTGCCAGGATCCTCAATCTGGTCCTGTTTATGTGCTGCCTTCCAAACCTCACTGTGTGAGTTACTTGCAAAGCTGTTGCTGTGCCTGGGTGTATTCAGCTGCTTTAAGGATCCTCTTGTTCCCCTTGAAATGCACAACAGCCCTTTCTGATGGCAGCCACACTCTTCAGGCTTTTACCTTGACTGAAAAACTTAAAAAGGAAATGTTAATTGCTTTAGTGCTGTTATTGTTGAAAAAGGCACACCAGGCTGACTAGCTCAGAAAGATGAGTCCTGTTGCTGATAAGGGAGAGAACGATCTATGTGAGTCCGTGAAAAGTCTGCAGTGCCCAGGGCAAACTCAGAAGTGGAATGGAAATATCTCAGTGATTGTCTTCCTTGTTGCTTTTGTCTGGAGATGGCAGAGCTGACTGGCATCTGAGGGCTGCGTTGCTTCTGCAGTGATTTGTCACAGGCTCTGGGCTGCCTCGGTGTGCTGCTGCCTGTGCTGCTTTTCCCTGTGGTGGCACGTGGCCAGCTGCAATGGAAATGCAAAGGGAAGAGGGAAAAGAGACTCTTTAGGGAACACAGTAGTTACAGGAGTCATCAAGGACATGGGCAAGGTGCGTGCTTGCTCTTCTCCTAGACTTGGAGATGCTGTGGGTGAAACAACACAATCAAATTCAATATTCATTCAGCCCTGGGGACTGAGTAGGTCTGGAACCGGTGACACAACTCTCTGGGAGCCTGGGTCCAGAACCAGGGCATACTACTCCAGGAAAATGAGGGTGTCCCAACAAGTTCCCTTTCCCAGTTCCCATCTGCCATAAAGCCAGATCGACATGTCCTTGCAGTTGCTGATGGTTGGAGTTGTAGGTTATGTGTCTCCATGTTTGGGGCTGGCTCTCTTTGGTGCTCAAGTGACCTTACCTACACTCTTCTGGTGCCTCTGCTGTTTCGTTTCTTTTTCCTTGAATTTTCATGAAATTTTGAGCTCTTCCAGTCACAACAGCTGCAGTTTGGCATGTGTGCAGAACCAACCCTCTTTTATCAACTCATCACCTAACACACATTAGGCGTCCCCAGGATCATAAATAGAGGTTACTTGGAGCAGGAGAAGGTGGGGAATGAGCACTTTCTCTGTGTGCTGTTAAAAATGAGGCATTCTATCAGCAAGGATCCAGGAAGAGAGAGGAGAAGGGAGAGAGCATGTGATGCTGTAGAATGGTGATCAGGTGAGGAGGGAGACCTTGACTATTTTTTGTTCCTTGAACTGATTCTGGATTTAAAAATTTGAATAAAATACTGTAACAGTCATGGCAACCACATCTTCCAAGCCCCTGAGAAAAAATTGTGGGTTTTACTCTAGAAACTTGACACAAAAAGTATGCACATTTCTATACCTCTGGGTGCCCCAGGACCATTCTGCTTCTACCCTTAATTTGACTGGGTCCAGTTTCCTACAAGTGAAATAGTTATTGGTGCCTCCCTCTTCCCCTGCATGTGCAGTCTGCCCTCAGAATGAGTCCTTTCCTTGTCTTTTGCTGCATTTGTGGAGCACATAATGGGGCTTTAAAAGCCCAACTCAAATCCAGTGAACTAACATGTTATTTCAATTTCTCTATGCACCTGTCATTGTTCTCCAGATTCTTGGATTTATTTTTCTTTTGCAAATTCATGCTCATTCTCCCCAAAGAGGTTTTAATGGGAAAGAGAGAATTAAGGTAGACAGCCTGTAAAAATCCAGACACTTAAGAAAGAGCAGCAACCTAAATTATCATCTCAAGTTATTGCTCTACTGTGTTAGTGCTTACACTACAAAGTGCTTTGAGCTGTGAGGAAGCAGCTGGTCTGGAATAGTGTAGCTGATTGGTATCAGGTATCAGAAATGCCCCATTATGTGGTAGGCAGTAATGGTGGTCTTCTGCATGAGAGCATGGTGCAAGATCTCTTGCATCAGAGAAATGCCTGGTGCCTCATGTGGCCACAAACAGGCTATAAAATGGCATTTATTTAACAGTATCTCTGGCTCATACAACAGAATAATCAAAAAGATAGCTTATAATCAGTTATTCTTTATGCTGGCTTGTGGGTCAGGAATAAAATGGCATAAAAATCACCCTCCTTAACAAAGCACAAAAGAAAGAATCTGTGGTTTGTAGAGTAGGAAATAGAGTGGTCTGAGCCAATCTTGGAAAAAAATAGCCTTGTCATCTGCAGACTTCCAGACTGTTTTTTCTTGCTGTAGCACTCACTGGTAGACTCACTCCCCATGCATAACTCCTTTTTGTTTCTTAATTAAACTGTATCTCAAGGTAACTGCCCCCCTTCTAACCCTCCACCATCCCAATCTGCCTTTTTGATCCTTAGCCCATGTTGCATGTAGTTCACAGAATTTCCACCTGGGCTCTGATGCTGAAGGGTTATACAGCACATGGTAGCTGAACAGTGGTGGCTATTAATAAGTGCCAGTTAATGCTTGCTTGAACTACTCTGTAGCCTCTAAAACTGGCCACTAGCCGGAGACATTCATAAAATTCCTAGAAACACTTGGGCTTCAGGTTTCACAGACAACTGAGAGTATTTAATCCTAGCATGGAAGAATGCTTTTCCTGCTCCGTGGCTTTTTATTCCCGAGTAATGAAGACCATGGCAGTGCTTTAATAGGATTGTGGCAGAATGTGGCTGCTTGGGTTTAACAGCACAGTTTTGATGGCGTTTGCATGAGTTTCTCTTGGTATTCATATTGGTCTCTTTTTCTGGGATGGTCCTTTGTACCTGTCATGGCTCCAAGGAGAACTGGAGTGGATGGACTAGTCTGGTAGTAAAGACAGCAACTTGGGTGAGATTCATGTTATCACTCTGCTAATGTCTCTGTAAGATGCAAAGTAAGGAATAAGTTCAAGGGATAGGGAAGGAAATAGTATTTTTGGAAGCTTGATGGTGGGATCAAGTCCATCATGAATGGAATTCAATCTAATGATGGTGCTTTTCAGCCTGACATTTCATCCTGGTCTGAAGGAATGCTCTGTGCCAAAAGTGGTGCATTCCTAAGCAGGGGAGCAAGGGCTGAACTGAGAGTTTAACTAAAAAATACTGTGAAATGACTGTATATGCAATATCTGTCCTTGTTACTGCAAGGGAAACCATCTGGGTGTCCTGTGTGTCTCTCTGCAGAAACAGCAACTCTTTCTAGCACTGAAGTTAAGTATAATCCCAGTGCAGTAAATTTTGTTCCTAAAATGAATGAAGGCTCCTTAATATGTCCCTGAAAATGCAATGGGAATTCAGAAGTGCACCCTGAGTTCTGCATTCTTTGGTAAAATCTAAGCAGACAGAGATATAGAGAGAAGAGTGAGATGGAAAGAGGTCTGTCCTCACAAATTTGCTTTCGATGCATGTGTAGGCAGCACAGTGACTGCTCCTGGAAGAGCTGTTAACTGCTGGGCAGCCCCAGAAGGAAATCTGAATATCTGTCCCATTATTACACCTACTCGAGGAAGTTACCTTTTATGGCCACTAGTAAGCCAGGGCAAATCTGAAAGGAGCCTAAGAAATTGTTTTAAAAGCTGTGGATCCAGTGAGAGGGATCCTGGACATGGCGGGAGGCAGCTGGCAGGTGGGACCTGATGAGCAGGTGAGGACTGCCCCAGAACATATCCATGGCTACTGAAGTAGGAACTTCATTACAAAAAACTTCAGGGAGCCAAGTACTGTGCTTCAGCCAGTGTGAAGTAATTTAATACATTTTCCAATATTCTGTGAGCAGGAATAATGTAACTGTAGTGCTTTTTCTTTTATCCCTGATATTCATCACGAAGATGAAAGCAATGATGTTGTGACTCAGCCAACCTGAGCGAGCCTGGCAGTTCATCTCTCTGATGGGTTGGGATGATGGGTTGGGACCGGGTTATGATACGGAGTCTTTTACTCTTAGTGCCTTTCAAGCCATAAGGACTCCAGAAATGTCCCTGGTGAGGTAGGGATTTGGGCACTTAGCNCTAACTGACCAAAAAAAAAAAAAAAAAGCCATGAGAAGCTCCTTATTCCTGATAGAAACATAACATCGACACAAAGAAGCTGGAGTGGGAAAAATGCCTCTTTCCAAAGTGTGTTTATCCATGATAAAGTGCTTTTATAAAAGGCATCTTGGGACTCCATGTTTATTCCCCCTCAATGACTTCTAGGCTGGGTTTGCTCAGTTTTCAAGTCAACAATGGTGATACTTTTTTTCCCTACTGCCAACCGTATAAACTTAGCTGGGTTCTGGAAATCAAGCAGTGCTTTCTCACTCACAACTGTTGCCTCCAGTAATATCCTGCAATCAGCACATGGGAAGCATCTTTATTGGTGATATGTGAGCCAGCTTAGATACCAGCTCATTCCCCACCACAGTGACCTGACTGCACTAAGAATAGTAAAACCTTGTCCCTCAAAACAAAATCAGAGGAACTAATTTGGGCACATGCCACGTTGAGAAAGAAGGAATTGTTTTTTACTTTGACAAGGTGGTAACTGTTGACTTACCTGCTTTTTCCCTGGTTCCCACACTCATATTTAAATATCCCTGTGATGGGAAGCTGATGCATCTGTGCCTGTTTTATGGTAAGAAGAAGGAAAGCCCCTGTATGTGTGTATTTAGGTATTATTCCTCTTTTTGGAGGCTTGTAAGGAATTCCCACTTGTACAATACAGAATCTTTAGGTTGAGAAGTGCTGTGTCCTGAAGGAAGCAGCTTGGAGAGTGATTCTCAAAGGTGAGCATGCAAAGGTGGCATTAGATTTCCATTTGTGTCTCTGAGATTTTGGGTGGATGTTTGGGTCTTTAACAGTCTCATGAGGAGGGGAAGGAGAATGATTTCTTAGTGTTGTTTTTGGTGTAGCTCTAAATCCATTTGGTGCCTCTGAGGGCACTTGCTCCTGATTTTGCTCTGTTTTGGTTCAAGTAAGTTCCTTATGTAGAATCACAGAATAGCTTAGGATGGAAGGTCCCTCTGCTGGGCATCAGTCCAAACCTCTCCTCCAATTAGCCAAAGTCCTGAGTTAGGTTGGAGCCTTTTCCAGTTGAGTTTTGATCATCTCCAAGGCAGATTTTTACCCAGCTGAGATGGCACAGCTTCTCTGCCCCTGACAAGTGCTTGTTGTAAAGATTTTTATCCTTAAACTCGAGTTTCTCTGTCTGCAATTTGTCACCATTGGCTCCCGTTTTGCAGTGCACCCCTGAGTACACAGCTCTCCCTTCTCTTGACCTCCCCCTGATGCCCTCACTAATGCCACTCAATGTGGTCAGCCCTGGTTGCTGCAAGGGCATGCTGCTGGCTCCTCTTCAACTTGCTGTCCACCAGGACCCCAGATCCTTTTCTGCAAAGCTGCCTCCTAACCAGCCATGGTAGTTTTTAGACCCCTAATGAGTGTCTCCAGCCCCTTCCCTTCCAGAGGGTCATAGAGGTGAGAGAAAGGGACCGTGTACCCATCTGGGTGAATATTAGAAAAAAGGAATGCAAATCCTTCAGCGAGAGATCTGTCACCGATGCTTTCTTTTGTAGCTGGAGCGATGTTTTTTTCCTCCCTTAGTGTAGAGCTGCTGAAAAATTGCACAGTATCAGTTGTAACAGCAGCACTACAATTTGCAAACATGCTATGTTAAGCAGTTAGTGTGAAGCTGCACGCCGGAGTCTGAAGGTTCCTCCGCTGATTCCGGCTGAATCCTCGCAGATGTCAGGCTGTTCTTAGAGACTACGTTTTCATTAAATTAAATCTTTGCTTTTTCTGGGAAAGATCGCTTTCCTCGACAGACTGTTCCATTGATGCATAAACCCTGAGTTGGGAGAGAGCTCCTAATTTTCAGCTGGCCTTTTGTATTTCATAAATTTCATCAGTTTTTGGTAGTTTTACTGTCTCTAGTAAAGTGTTTGCATCCTTCCAATATTTAGAGGCTGCTATAAAGTCCTCAGCATAGGTTATATTTAGTCCAAGAATATGTGTAATTGGCTGATTTAATCTCCCCTTGTTAGCCAGTTCTTTCCAACACTGAAATAATTTCTTGTGCCTTTCTTTAGAGTTCCTTATCTCCTATAATTCGTTATCCTCCCTTTCTGGGCCAGGGAGTACTCTGGAGAAGCAATCACAAGTGAGCATTTTGCCTCTCATTTTTTTCACCAGGACATTCATGCTGGTTATATTTCATCAGTGATTTAAGTTTTTAATTTTGCCTTTCATGATGAAAGTGTGAGTGCAAGAGTGGTGCAATTACATCAGAAAGTGCCACAGTGAACAGGGGACTTCTGGAACCAGAAGCCACGTCTGTAGCTGAGGCTGAAGTGGAGGAGCCAAATGCTGGCCGACTACCTCCTGTTTTCCTCTGCTTTTTGGAAGCATGGCTTTTCCCAAACTCAGCTTAACTAACATCAAGGACCATCAGAGTTAAATCTCACACACTGGCAAGGACTTTGGGGATAGGAGGGTCACAGATTTGCCTCCCCCTTCAGTGAGGGGATGCTTAATGCATATTCCCCGTAGGCTTCTCTGAGCAAGAGGTGTTCAAGGAACTTCGTGTCACTGAGGCAAATGAACACCCTCCTCTAGTCCTCAGTGACAGTACTGATGGAATTAGATGGGATGGGTGCCGAGTGATAAGGGCAGAAGATTTTGAGGTTCTTAATTCAGAAGCCATTCAAAATTCCTGAGGCTCTGAGAGATGACACGGGAGCTGGTGGATAAAGTGCCACTGACTTCAGTATCACTGCTGGTACTCATGGCCGTGCTTGGGGTGCCCTGGGGCGCCCTGGGGTGCCTTGGGGTGCCTTAGTCCTCGTGTGCATGATCTCAATCACAGGCACAACCGGTACAACCCAAAAGAGACCCTGTTGTTGAGAGCAACATTGTAGGGGCTGAATGGGGTTTGCTCAGCCCTCCTCTTTCTGTTTATTTCAAGCAAGCTGACAAAACGCTGTCAACCAGATACCTGCATTTCCAAACTGAATTTTCAGGGGAAGAGGATGCTTTTTTTTTTTTAATCGAGCAAGAGACAAAGGGGCCAGAAGCTGCTTTCCCCAGCTTTCCTGATTTCACGGCAGAGACGGCGAGAGGGAGACGGCCCCGTGGGGGGGGAACCGCGGTTCCCGAGCTCCCCCCAGAGGCACGCCGGCATCCCGCTCCCTGCCCGCTCCGGCAGCCGCTCAGAGCATCTTTTTCTTATTTTTTCCACCTCTTTTTCCTTTATTTCTCTCCCCAGTAAAGCCATAGGTAAGTAAAGATTTTCTGATCTTCAGCACAAATGTGCCCCCTCCTCCATTTCCCTTCTCTGTGGGTTCTTTGTAGAATTTCTTTTTTCTTTTTTTTTTTTTTTTTTTTTTTTTTTTTTTGGTTTTTTTTTTTAAATTAGGTTTCCT
>WEIT01039480.1:322-46485 GCA_013389985.1 Dryoscopus gambensis | reverse complement strand
TTTTTTTTTTTTTTTGTAGATTATTTTGGGTTTTATTTGTAGAATAAGGTGTCCATTACCACCTGCAATGCAAAAAAACCTGCAGCCCCAGGTACTCTCTGGTGAACCAGTTGTTAAACCTGTTGTGGACCCTGGGATAACAGGAAAAAAACACAACCAAACAAAAACCCAAACCCAAAACAGGAAATAAAATCCCTCAAACTCGATCTTAAAAAATTTTACCTGCTTTATTTTTGGTGTCGGCTTTTGCAGGAGAAGCTTCAGGTTAAAAGAGATTTGCTGATGGCTGAGAGTGTACAGACTACTTGTCATTTAGGCTGCCTGGTTCAGTACAAGCCGTCTGGAGGGAGGGTATAGAGGGCAGGAGGAACACTTGTGCCTAGTCCTTCTGTGCATCCTCCTGTTGGATGTTCCTATTAACTCTGGATTCCTGGCCAAACCAAACTCCCACTTTTTGGGAGTGCATTCTCATGTTTCTAGGTAACGCTTATTTCTGGCTGAGTTGTTAGGATTTGTGCAGGTTTGAGGGATGTGATTGATTAATCCTGTGTTTTCCTTCTGGTTTTGCTGGGGAATTTTGGATCAATTCCTCCTACCATCCCACTCCTCTTCCCTTCTTCCCCAAAAGGATGGGTTATTTTGATAAAGAAAAGTGAGATGCAGAGAATAGCAACATCAGTTACACTGCAGTGTGGGGACTGTAGTGTCAACCTTGGGGTTGTCCTGTTTTTGGACAACCCAGTGGGTGCTGTGGAGGAGGGGGATGATACAACCACTGAACTGGTGTTTTGTAGGGGGCTCTTCAAATTACATGGTTTTTATGTGAGGGGTTATAGGAGGAGGTGCTAATCCATTGTCAGAACTCATCTCCCAAGCCTGTGTTACTGTGTTTGGTTAACTCTGCAGTGACTTTTGGATGGTGTCATTGGCCTTGCCGAGGTGAAGGAGGAGAAGACAGAAATCTTTATGTTGTCAGCAAGGCCTTGACCAAGTCCTGGTATGTCAGTGAACAGAAAGCAAATTGCAGCTGGGGAGCTGTGAGGGTGTCAGTTTAATTGTAAAGAGCTCCCATTTCAGAATGGTGGCATTTTCCTTTCTCAGCTTCTATTTGCTTTGCTGTAGACACAGTCTTTCCTCCTTTTTAATGTATTATGTATTCAGCTGGGACACGCAGAGACTGATGGATTCTCTATTGGATTTGTTTTTGGTACCTGGGCTAGATTTTTACGATGGACTGTGTACTTACCAAGGTTTATTTTCCGGTATTTCCCTCTCCATTTTATGCAGCCTGACTGTACTTGTCCTGCTTGAGCACTGGCTGGAAATCTCTCACCCATTGTGATTTAAGTCACTTAAATGCTTTTAAGTGGGCAGGGAGTAGCATTTGGGGTGGTTTCTTCTTGTCCAGTGAGGAGTTTCTTCACTTGATAGTAAACTTATTTATTCTAGATTTGAGGTAGAGTGGGAGCCAGTGTGAGACCATTTGGGAAGCCTGAGCTCAAGCTCTGATGAGTAACCCTGTCAGTGAAAATGTGCTCAGGACACTTGCATGTTCCATGTGGCAAGCTGATATTTTCTGGTGAAAACTGCTCCATGCTGTGCATGTCACCCAAGGCAAATCTCCAAGATGCTCTCAGGAGGTTCTCTATCAGCATGAGAGAAAAGAGTAGGCACATTATGTTTTTTCTGTTCTGTGGGAGTTCTGTAGGAATTTTGAGTGCTGGAGCGTGTTCTTCAGCCGCTACATCTGATGTCAGTTCAGCCCCCCTGAAGGCTGTGCCCTGGGGTCACTGCAGCTGCTGGACAGCAGAATAAGACTGGTGGACATCAGAGAGGCTTTGACATCTGTTACAGTAAAGCATCTACTGGAGCAGAACTGATCTGAAATTGGCTGGTCTGGCATTTCTTACCAACAAACCCACCTCCTTCTCTGTAACCATGGAGCTCAGTGGGGATGGAGTTGGAGTGCCTCGCTTTTTCTTCTTTAAAGTATATTTTCTAAATTTTTGGTAAATGATAAAAAATTAACACACTTTCAGGCAGGGATATGTAAATGAGAAATAAATAGGTTGTGGTGAAGACATCCAAATACCATAACCAGCAATGCTGTGTTAGATTAAAAGGACAATGATGCCATGTAAAACCTTTTCAGTATGAGTGGATCTGATTCATGATAATATATTACCTTCAAAAGGTGCTGTTTGTTAGCCAGTATCTAGTTAAACTTGGCCTGTTTATGACTATGAAAAAATAACTCCTGTACCTCATTGAATGTGTAAGTATAAATCATATTTTATTCTGGTTAAAAGATGTTTAATAAAACAGGATAAGAAAATGATGCTTTTACACTTTTCATCTTGAAGACTATAAAAAGCATAAAACACTGTGAAAAATACAAGTTCTAAATACACTGCTTCTAACTCAAGGACGTTTCAGTACAAGAATCACAAGAACATATATGTTGCAGTACTTCTTTTAAGTATGCATTAAAAAACATGTTCAAAATTACCAAAGAATTCCACAGGAATGATGCAGAATTAAGTCTCTATTGATATTCTGTTAAGATAACGATTTTTTTTTGCTTTACAGACAATAAGATTTCAATAAAAGAAAGCAAAATTGAAGAACAACAGTGACATTCACATTCTGATGGAATTGACTTAAATAATCAATTCCCTTGTCTGAATCGTTCAACTTTTCATCCACAGATTCATTTCTCTTCTTTTTCTCCTTTGATTTGACTATTCAGAAGTGCCACTACTTTATCATAATCATAAGAGACCATTTTTAGTATCTTCAGCAAAATGATGTTTGGTGGGAAGAGGAAATTAAATAGTGAATCCTAGCAAAGACAAACAAAGAGGTTCGATTTATTTTCTTTTTTTTTTTCCTTCTAGTAAGGGTGCTACTACGTTAGGTGAAAATTATGAGATGTTTGACATTGAATCCAATCCTGCCGTTTGCGCTTTCAATTAGGAGTATCAGTCAGTCAAGTTCTAACTTTCACCCCAAGCTCTCAGTAGGAACCAGTCCCACACATGGGATCAGTAGTCCTCGAAGTACCTGCACTGACACAGAATCTTAGAGTAATCTCATAGAATATCTCAGTTATGAAAGGACTCATAAAGGCCATTGAGTCCAACTCCTTGCTCCTCTCAGGAGTATCTGAAACTGAGTATGAGAAAGATCATTATCCAGACACTCCTTGAACTCTGACAGGTTGGTGCCATGACCACTTCCCTGGGAAACCTGTTCCATGACTGACCACCCTGTCCATGAAGAGCCTTTTGGCTGCCAGGACTCACATTCAATTTGTCATCAGCCCAAATCTCTCTCTGCAGAGCTGCTCCCCAGCCTCTCATCCCCCAACTTATATTTATAATAATAATTGCTTCTTACACAAATGTGTGATTAATGCATTGTTAACTTAGCATCTTCATTTTTGGCACTACCTGCCAAGCTCAGGAAGCCTCTCAGGCCTCACAACTGAGTCCTCTCTCGGGACTGTAGGACTAGGAAAGGAGACTGGGGGCAGCCAGAGCTGCTCTGTGCTCCAGTAAATCTTCCCCTCCCTATAAAAAGAGCCTCCTGGACCTGCAGCAAAATTAAAACTTGTTCTCAAAATCTGGAAGGAGGAGGTTTCTCCTGGAAGCCATGTGAGAAGTTGGAACTGCCAGAGTAGCCATGCTGGTGTTGTCCTGCCTTTATCTTTCTCTCCAGAAACATTTAGAGGGACAAACAAACCTCCCTGAAAGGTCAGACTCTGACCCGACAGTCTGGTTCAGTGGGTAAATTTGGGATGGAAATCCTCTTAGTTTTGCTCCTTCTCTCCTTTGTTTTGCTGGGTCATTCTAGACAACTGGCTGAAAACTGCTGCCTCTGTTTGCTTCTTCAGCTGTGACAGTACCCACTGCCTGCCTTCCTGAATCCTCGCTGAGGATTGTTAATGGTGGGAGTGAAGAAATGCCTCCAAAAGTGCTAATTGTTAACTCAAGTGATGAAATGCTCTTGTGTACAAAAATTGTGCACAATAATTTTGCATTTGGATGAATTGGCCAGTGTCAAAATCAGCTGATGTTCAGAACAATTCACTCCAAGGCCCTGCTTACCTGGGTTTATCAGCCACTACGTTATGAGCCTGGTGTCTTGTTATGTGTTGCACAGTGAAGGCATCGTATCTGCACCAGCAAAGCCTCTGTTAGCAAGGCAGGCTGGGTGTGAGGCTGTGAGCTGCAGCCAAGCCCAATTACCACGCGAGAACGCCTCTCCTGTTCGGAGCCTGCCAACCATTTCCTTTGCGTATTAATGACATTTATTCTATTTAAGTGGCTTTGCCATCATGTCCCCGGCTGCCATTCCTCTGGCTGCATGGCTGTGAGCAGTGGCAGGCATGGGCAGAGGTTGTTCCAGCTTGAAGGTGGGATTAACTGTCCTTTGAAGACAGGGCAGGGGTTTGGGATTTGGGGTTTTGACCATATTCAGGGGTTTGGCTGCACTCAGCAGCACCACCACCTCTGTCATTTGCCTGGGGTAGGAGTAGCAAGGTTGGTCTGTTGCCCTTTCCCCCAGAATTTTCCTTCTTACTCCCATATTTCCCCATATTTCTGCACAGTGCTCTCTGGAAGAGCTCCAGCTTGGCTCCTGACCAGGGGAACCTGCACAGTCAGGTTTCTCTGTACCAGCCTTTTTAAGCCACTGCGAGGTGACCCCTGTGATGGGGCTTCCTCAGTCTCAGCCCTCTGGCTGCCGGTACAAAAGAGGGATTAGGCCCACATCTGATCCCCCCTGGTAATCTGAGGCCAGACACGGTCTGTTCTTTCAAGAACAGTTGCTGTGAAGATTTTAAGGATGTTGTCACAGCTACACTCACGGGCAAATGGAGCAGTTCGTCTGCTTCAGGCTGTGAAGATTTAATTGAGCTCCAAGGGAAGGCTCAAAGCTGAATTAAATCTTTTGCTGGTGGAGAGCAAGGTCTGCCATAAAGAAATTCTCCTGATGCTTGTCTTCCCTGAGTGCTGCTATACCAACCCAGGACCAGCTCTGACACAGTCCAGAGCAGAGTTGGTGCTGAGAAAGGGGCTGTTTACCCTCATAGAGTTACTTCCCACAACCTAATAAATTATTTTATTCTCTGTTCGGCATGTGTAGAAGACTTTCAGAGCAACTGAATGTCATTTTTTAATTGCAGATACTCTGTAACTAGAGATTGTGAGATTTGCAGGCTCTCAGTCAAAATGTCATAATAACATTGTTCCTTGTAATTGTGTAAGAAGAAATAGCATATGTGGGAGAGACAGACCAGGAGAGAATAGTTTATCTGTTTTCCTTAATAATATAAGTATGACACGTGTATTAATTTTGGAGCAGATTGTGGAGATCTGTAGTAGGCCTCCATGGGTTTTGCTCCTGGATTTTATTCTTGAATAAATAAATACTCAAACTCTAGCATGTTTTGGGTCTCAGGCCATTTTTTCAGCCTCCTTACTACCAGAGGTACCTGGTTATCCCATCTCTGTAAGGATTACACTTGGAGATCCTAAGGCACAAATCTTGTGCTGGTTGCTTGGAATCAATTCCCCTGGATTTCTGCTCAGTAAACACCTCTTAAAATGACTTCTAAAAAACCCCTTCAGCCCTGTGTTTCTCTTGGTAGGTTTGACAAAGACATCCTCAGCAGCCAGGACTCCACTGTGGAACATGGGTTTGTGGGATCCTCTGGAGACAGACAGATTCAGTCCTGAGCCTCAGAGACCCCACGATATCTTAAGGAATATGTCAAAAAGTGCTTCCATGGAAGGAAATATTTATGCAGACTGTCATCTGCTGCCTTGGGTTTGTCTGTGCTTCGTGGACAGGAGAATTTGGGTTGTTCTGTGAAACCATGTTTTTGTTTAGGATCTGTAACATTTTTCACATGAAAAAAGAAATGCTGAAAATCTCTTAAAACCCCAAGAGGGTCAGATATCTGGGTAAGGGGCAGAACTACAGGATATTGGTGTGCCTCAAACTTCTGGGAATATGTAAAGCATCATGTTTTGTTACTTAAAATAGAGAGGTGCTTGCTGAGAAGATATTTCTGCAATAACACGATTATTTTCATGGATTTCACAAGAATTCAGAGGGGTCTCCTGCTATCACATCAGCTCATTAACATACCCTCAAACTTCGTTGTTCTAGACTTCATGTATTTTTCACAGATCCTCCCTTGTAATGTGCCTGAACACATTTTTATTCAGACGTAACCAACCTGGGACCAGCACTAAGGTGTCAGATGTGTTTAAACTAGAGAAGAGTTATTACAGAATTCAACCTTGAACTGCCTGGGGTTACAGGAAAGCACAGAACAAGCCATGAATTATGGGGATATAGGTGCGAGGTGAGTGACAGGTAATACTCTTGGAGGCTTTAGGATTCCAGGAAAAAGGGAAATGTGAAATTCATGGTGAGACAAAATTGGAGACCCTTCAGAGACAGTAATAAATCTGATGGGTGTTGATTAGTGCAAGGTTTGTGAGCAGCTTCCCATCTTTTGTGCAATCGAGGGAGAATTCTTTCCGAGTAAGTGCGTGGTGACCTGGTTCTCACCTTATACCATGACTTTCTCAGGTACAAAAGGTGGTATAAGTCACAGAGCTGATCAGTTTTAATAATATTTTACCAATGTTCTGGACAGAAAAAGGTGAAAGCAGCCATCATGGCAGCTATACTGGCTTTTGTCCTGTAACTGGGATTTCATTGCACAGTTCTAGGTTTTAATTCTTTTGCATTTCTCTGGCATTACAAAATGAGAGGAGTCTAAACCAGACATAGCTTCATCCATACCAAAACTTGAACCAAATCCAGCACAAGAATGAACAGACTGGTGCCTGTGACTGAAGCTTGTGGATGCCTCACCCCTTCTTATGCCGAAACGGCTCTGGGAAGGGTTTGCCTCTCCCGTAGGAGATCCAGTGCCCTGCTGTGCTGTAATTCCTCCTGGTGCTTTAGGTATCACGTCAAATAACTCTGCATGGAGATGATTGCTGGAGCTAAGGCTCTCTGTGACCTTGGCGAGGTTAATCCTCATGTGTGCTAGCGTGAAAACAGCATCCAGTCCATATGCTCAGCGTCGCGTGTGGCTCCGGGAAGTGCCCTGGGTGGGTTCAGGATTAAAGTCATATCCCTGCCTCCTTGGGTAGAGGGAAGCTTGCCAGGATCCGGAGGGGGAAATGTTAGTTCCTGAAAGCAAGGACAGTCGTGATTTTCCCTCCTCCCACCTAGGTTAGACACTGGCAGAACCTTAGGACTTTTCTGTTTATCTTTGTTTAATGAGCAAAGAGAAAGATTGATTTTGATTTAAATGTCAGATGACAGAATTATAGACTTGCCAACGTCTTGGGTGCCCTTTCGTTTAAAAGAAGCATCTGTGCAAGCATTGGTACCCACAACAAAGCCAAGGTCTCAGACAGCAAAATTAAAGTGACTCTAAGAAACTGGTAAATGCAAAGCACGAGGATGCCTGAATCTGCCTCAGAAACTTCCACTTCTTTTGAAGCTGCAGCATGGGGGCAACAGAATTTTCTAATCCTGACTCACATACCAAATTGATCTGCAAAGCCTGTGAGCCACAGGATGTTTCATTGTCTTTAAGAGATGAGGGGATCGAAAAAATTAGGAATAGTTTAAAGTGGGAGGTGATGGTGGTTTCTTAGGGGTCAGTTGCTCATTTGGCCCTGCTGGGTAATCAAATGGGGCTGATCTTGAGTCCTGGGTGGTTTCAGGGGTCCTGTGTCCACTTGTGGTCTTCCCAGTACAAAAGAGACACAGATATATAGGAGACAGTCCAGAGAAGGACCACAAGGGTGGTTAAGGGACTGGAGCTTCTCTCCTGTGAGGAAAGGCTGTGAAAGCTGGGAGCTCAGGGACGATCTCATCAGTGTGTATAAATACCTGAAGGGAGGATACAGAGAGGACAGAGCCAGGCTCTTTTCAGTGGTGCTCAGTGACAGGACCATAGGAGAGTCTATCTGAACATCAGGAAATACTTTGTCTAATGCGAGGGTGATGAAGTGCTGGCAGGGTGGTTGTGGAGTCTCCAGCCTTGGAGATGTTCAAAAGCCACCTGGACTTGGTCCTTGGCAGCTGGCTCTGGGTGGTCCTGGGAGCGGGGGAGGGAGCATGACCTGTAGAGGTCCCTTCCCACCTCAACCATTCTATGGTTCTTTGTAAAACTAAGGGTTCTGTTTAACAAAAGGAATTACATCCATCTTACCACAGGTATATGACCACATCAATATTTTTCTGTACAAGAAGTCTCTAGTAGAGGATATCTCTGGTTCCAGAGTTCCATTTGGAAACATGAAGCTAGTCCAGACTACAAGACAAGGATGTGCAGGCTGGTGATGAGCTACAGGCTCTGTGAAGTGATGTTTTACTGTGCCTTGCTCCCACAAATGTGCTTTGACAGAGGAAGTTCCCTGCAGTGAGGGAACCTGGCAGCACCTCAGGCTGGGTAGTGGCAATGTCCTCATCTGAGGGGTGTAGATGCAGACGCTCAACCTCCATCCCATGTGGACTTGCTTGGAGCTTTGCAGCGTACCCAAAATAGCAGCACAACACGTCTGACTCATTTTCTGCACCACTGAAACACTGTGCAGCGTTGCAGTTGACCCAGCAGTGGCTTAATAATATCTGCAATTCCAGTGATGTCTCCTGGAGAGATCTGAACTACTGACACCATGTAGTGCAGTGGAATAATGGGAAATGAGTTTTGATGGGAGGGAGAGTTACAATAAAGACAAAAGCCCCTTCTAGATCAAGAGGTTAACACAGGCCAGGCCAGTGAAGTGCTTCTGGTGGAGGTGCTCATAGGCCATGGAAAATTTACATGCTGACGTACTGAGCCACTGTCAGGCTGCAAAACATTGAACTTAGTCCTCTGAGCCTGTCATGCCATGGCCAGGCAGGGGACACCGAGTGTCTGCAGAAGATGAGGTTGGGTGCTGATGGTCAGTCAGCTTTCCCTGCAGTGTTCTTTTAGGATCTGCTGATCTTTGCATCACAGGCGGTGTCATCCTGAATATTGCTGGGTGTCTGATCTGTTTGCTCTGAAAATGCAGAGCTGAGGCCTCACTGGAGGGTTGGCAGGAGGGTGGGGGCTGGCTGGTCTCTGTGCAGGACTGGCTGAGCTGTGGCCTTCACTGGAAACATGAGGAATACATCTAATCCTAAAAGGTTCTTAATCTGTCCAATTCTTCATCAGGCAGGTCTCCGTTTGGCATAGCAGTGGCTTTGTAACTGCTCAGCATTTCATTGTCTTCATTGATGCCTTTCCTTCTTCATAAAATCACTGAGTTTGCTTCTTTTTGTCTGAAGGAAGGGAATATTCTAGCTCTTCTTGATTAGGTGAATACTAACTTAATGTATGCAAAAATTCTTGTGAGGATACAGGTTTTATACCATGTGTTGTGTCTTGTCTAAGCCCTGGGTGATGTGCCGAATGGAAAACTGGGAGTCTCCCTACATCTCAGTCCCAAAGAGGAAAGACTGGTTGTAGCACCAGGCTAAAAATTAGCTCAGCTGTGTCTTCCTTGAAGTTCACATCCTGACTTGCCCTGATGGTGGTAGAGGTGCTTTTCTCCCCCTCCAAAGCAGCTCACTGTCTCCCTGGTGTCAGAAGGTCTGGTTGCCTGGTGTTTATAGAAATTGGAAGTCCTCCAGTGAAAGGCTGAGTGCTATTTCACTCCTTTAACAACCCACCATCCTGTGTGAGCTGTAACCCCCATGACAACCATATGTCAGTCTTATTTTAAACCTAATCTGATATAAATTTGCTTATACAAAAGCAGAGAGAGAGAGATGAGGAGAGCTGACCCCCCCCCACATACCTACTTAGATTTCCAGTTTGAAGGCAGTGTAAGTAAGTAAAGAGTAAAACCTGAGCAGGGTCTTCAGAGCTTGGCCCCTGGGCAGACCTTCTCTCCCCCACAGAATGAAAGTAGCAGCAACGGGAATTCCCTTGTCTCACATCTCTGGGCCCACCTCTTCCTGTGCCCTTGGAGACACAGGTTGTTTCCACTTCTCTGAGATCCAGCCCTCTCCACCATGCACTGTCTCACCTGTGCTCCACTGAGCTGGGACACAAAGCCAAATCCAGATGATGCTTTGGGGCCAAAGCTGGCAACTTAAACTTGTCAGCACGGAGAATGTGGTGGTCTCCAGCTGTGTGAAAGGCTCTAGCACTGGAGACTGGGGCCATGCTGCCTGGCAGAAGGGTCAGTGGGTGAAAATGATACAGCCCAAGCCAGCTGGGGTCTGATTACGGGTCTCCAGCCCTCATAATGGTCAGACAGCTTGTTTGTCTTGTGAAAGATGGAGCATCTGCTTGCAGGGTAAATCAGACAGCTAGTTGTGAGATATCCAGCTGAAAAGTCTCCTAACACATGCTGATTGAATACTGGCTAATAAAAGCGTGGATTGTATGGCTCCTACTGAGCTGTGCGACCAGAAACCTCAAAGATCTTACTGCTGGAAGTCAGGGGAAGGCTTGGGTACATAAAATGTCAATAAATCAGAGCCTGAAAGGTTTTTAGATTTAATGAGGCAGTGAACAGCATGGAAACAGGACCAGTATTTCCCTTTCTTCCATATTTCCTTCTCTCCCCCTCTCCCTTCAGCTTTTGTGCTTTGCCATAAGGGAGTACTGAGGGAGGCTGCACAACATCACTTTTCCTAAGATGAAGTCCCTAACTGTTGTGTTTTGTTCCATTCTGCAGCCAGAAAATTTACTATAACAGTAAATCGAAGGTGGTAATATGCTCCCCAATTTATTGGTGAATTCATGTATAAAAATGAACGTGAAATACAACCTTCCTGCTGCTGACTTGGAGTGTTGCTGCAAGGCAGCCAGAAGCTACAGATCCCTTTTCCATTGCAGTGGGGACCCCCTCCTACAGGCTTCATTCATGAAGAGGTGATCAGGCTTCTCATAAAGCTGTGCAGGCTTCCAAGAGATGCATCGTTTTCAAATTAATTTCCTGCTTGGGTTAATAAACAGTTGATTCATCTCCTTGTTCCCAGTTACAGACTGGTTGTGATGACTCTAAATACTAGACTGTCAAGGTGAAAGGGAGGCAATCATGGGCAATACACAGACTGCAGACGAGTTCAATTACTTGTTTGCATCAATCTTCACTCCAAAGTTGTGTTCAGATAGGAAGGGGTTTGGGTGACAGGGTGAGAAGAGATGTGTGGGAGGGAATCCTTTTCCTCTTCTGAGTTTTAATTTCTGAGTGTCATTGAACTATTCCCACAAGCAAAGCTCTGTGAGCCAGAGCGTTTCTGACACAGTGTCTCCCATGTGAGTGCATCACCTCAGAGCAACCAAAAGACTTTCCTGACACTGGGGCTGCAGGTAATCCAGGATCCCATTTTGGAGAATTCTTCCTTCTTTGCTCATGCTTTGTCAATAGGATAATTAGAGGGGGAGGGCAAGAGAGAGACTCAGAAAGGCAGCCAAAATCAATACGGCACTGGAACAAATTGGGATTTTAAGGCTGCTGCACAGTAGGGAACACACCATGGTCACTTCTCTCTTGTACCCCAGTGGAGTTGGCTGGGAGCAGCTTTGGTTAAGGATCAGGTCCCAGAAAAGAGGGACAGATCAGAGCAGTGGGGAAAATAGAGGTGTTTTGAAAGAGCCGAGCACTTCAGTATTATATGGAAAATGCTCAACCGTGCATCAAAAGCAGCTGCAGAAACAGAATAATACTGCAGTTAAAATACTGGGCTTGGGTTTTTGTGACTGAGCTCTTGACTTCACTATGCTTTGCTTAGTTCACTTCATGTTGTTTGCAAGTATGCTGAGAGCCTCAAAGGATTTGGAAAGATATCTTCCAGTCCTCAATTTCCAGTGATGATAAATTAGTTTATCACTGATCAATGATTTTCCACTGCAGTTTGTGGTTTCTCTAATAAAACAGTTACAAAAGATTGTGGACACTGGGAACCAACTAGGAACCAACCATTAAAACTGAAGAGTCAAAGGAAATTATTTGCAAATATCTTTAGATCTATTTGCCAAGTGCTTACAAAAAAATCAATACATTTAAAGAAAATCAGGATGGTTCCCAAACATTCTGCTAACCAAAATGGGGCTTTATTCATAATAAATACTATTTATGATGAATAATTTGACCAGGGAGAACTGGAGAGAGGCCAATGTATCCATCTATTTAATACGAACTATGGGTGATCCAAAGAATTATAGACTTCTCCATCTTATTTCAGTTGCTGAAAGGATAACTGAGAAATTAATTAAAGAAAAGGCAGTAAAACACCAGGGCAAATATAAGTTGAAAGCAGCAAAACTCCATGGATTTTAAGGGTAAAATCACACATGCTTTCATTCACATTTTCTAGTCAGGGTAGGAATTACTCCTTTCGCTGGCATTTCTGTATCTACTAAGATCACGAACAGAGATGTGGGCTTTCACTCGGTGTAAGCAGAGTTTAGCATGTTGCCACCTAATCTTTGGTGATGTCTTAGAAGGCTGCAGCACCTGAATGCAAACAATGTTATGTGTCTGATGTTAATAACCCCTCAATTTCTTTGGGAAGATTAAGAGCAGAGAAGATAATGGATGACTGGCAAATACAGTTAATTTAGATTTTCAAGATGTTTTTGCAAAAAATGCATTACAAGAAGCTATTAATGGGATTTGGTGAGTATAGAGGAAGAAGGAAGGCAGAGGCACAGCTTCAGCAGTGGTGAAGAGGAGGGACAGAAGGACAAGGGCCAGGAGTTCAATTCTCAGCATGGGAAGAGGTTAATAACAAGTTCCACCCAGAATCAGGTTTGTGAAGATTTGTGAGGAATAAAAGCAATTCCATAAAGGCCTAATAAAGCATAAAAATTGCCAACACGAATTTCAGTATAACCAAGCACAAGGCAGTGGTGCTCAAAAGGACTGATTTAAAGGTTTTGTACATGCTGATGATTTCTGCATTTAGTTTAACCCTCTAGACATAGGGACATAATTGCCAGAGGCTGAAAGACAGGATTCAGGCAGCACACAGCAGGGCTGGCAGCAGTGAAAAGCCCACTCAGCTGAGTTAAGGAATGGGTGGAGGAAGCTGTGTCCAATAATAATGATGTGTCTATTAATAAAATGATGAACTAATGCTTCATCTATGCCACCTGCTGTATCGAGTCTGATCACGGTTTTGTTGAGAAGAGGAATGATAGAATCAAAGAATCATGAAATTGTTAAGGTTGGAAAATACCTCTGAGAGCACTGAGTCCAACCATTAACCCAACACTGCCAAGTCTCACCCCTAAACCATGTCCCCAAGTGCCACATCTGCACCTCTCATAAATACCTCCAGGGAGGGTGACTCAGTCACTGTCCTGGACAGTCTCTTCCAATGCCTGACCACCCTTTCAGTGAAGAAATGTTTCCTAATACCTAACTTAAACCTTCCCTGGCACAGCTTGAGACTATGTCCTCTTGTCCTATCACTTGTTAGTTGGAAGAAGAGACCAATCTCCAGCTACAGCGTCCTGTCAGGGAGTTGTAGAGAGTCAGAAGGTCCTTCCTAAGCCTTCTTTTCTCCAGGTTGAACACCCCCAGCTCCCTCAGCTACTCCTCATCAGCCTTGTGCTCCAGACCCTTCCCAGCTCTGTTCCCTTCTGTGGACATGCTCCAGTACCTCAGTGTCTTTCTTGTCCCAGCAGGCCTAAAGTTGAACCAAGAACTCAAGGTGTGGCCTCCCCAGAGCCCAGCACAGAGGGACAATCACTGCCCTGGTCCTGCTGCCCACACTGTTGCTGACACAGAAGGCCAGGAGGCCCCCAGCCTCCTTGCTCAGCTGGGCACACCCCGGCTCACGTTCAGCCGCTGTCATCCAGCACTCCCAGGGCCCTTCCCGCTGGGCAGCTTTCCAGCCACTCTGCCCCCAGCCTGGAGCACTGCAGGGCCTTGCTGGGACACGAGGGCAGAACCCAGGCCTTGCTCTTCTTGAAACTCAGCCTCGCACCATCGATCCAGCCTGTCCACATCCCCCTGCACAGCCTTCCTACCCTCCAGGGCATCGACACTCCTGCCCAGCTGGGTGCCATCTGTGAAGTTACTGAAGGTGCCCTCGATCCCCTCATCTAGATCACCAGTAAAGACATTAAACAAGACTGTCTCCAGCACTGAGCCCTGGGGGCCAGGAGCCAGTAGTGACTGGCTGCCAACTGCATGTAGCGCCGTTCACCACCACTCTCTGGGCTTCACCACCCAGCCAGTTTTTTGCCTAGATAAGTCCATCCAAGCCATGGGAATTCAGTATCTGCAGGACTGTGCTGGGAAATGGTGTCAAAGGCTTTACTAAAGTCCAGGTGGACACATCCGCAGCCCTTCCCTCAGCCACCAGGCGGTCACCTGGTCATAGAAGGAGATCAGGTTTGTCAAGCAGGACCCGCCTTTCATAAACCCATGCTGACTGGGCCTGATCACCTGGTTGTCCTGTACATGTCACATGATGGCACTCCAGATGGACTCCTCCATAATCTTCCCTGGTACTGAGGTCAGGTTCACAGGCCTGATATTCCCTAGATCCTGCTTCTGCCCCTTCTCATGAATGGGCATCACATTTGCTAACCTTCAGCAAACTGGGATCTCTCCAGTTAGCCAGGATTGCTGGTAAATGATTAGAAGTTTGTAGTAGTGCAAATAGGAAAAAAATGTCAGTGATCAGCAACATGTGGTTTTTCTGTACAGCGTAAAGGGAAAATGTTGCCATTTAATCCATAGGGAAAGAAGATAAGTTAGATCTGACGTATTTTACAGGGTTAATACTCAAAGGGAAGAGCTTGTCTGCCAAGCTCCATTTTTGCTTTTTGTATTTTAATCTTTTTTATGAAGTAATGAGTACAGAGAAGTACAAAGACAGCTAAAGGCAGTTTGTTTCAGAAAGGAGAAGTGTTCAGAGGCTGCATGACAGAGGCTGCATTTTAAGTTTGTGGACCTCAGTGGGGGAAGTATTTCCTGGAGGCAGTTGTATACTTTTGTAATGTATGCTTATATATATGTATATATATGTATTTCCATTAAGGATTTAGCACTTTCAGGATCTAGAATTGTAGTACTCTAAAGGAAAGGAAATGTCTTGGGCTGTGAATATTCAAGGTGCATACTGATCTCAAACTGGGAACAGAGATGTCATGCTGTGGAAATACCACGCTGCTCACAAGTGCTGCTCTACACAAAATCCCTTTCACACTGCAGTGATTGTAACATGGGTTGTCTCCTTCCAAACTGCACAGCGTTCAGATCTCTTGGCAGTTTGGGGCTCTAGGTCAGGCTATCTTGAAGTTGCCCAGTGTGGTGTCCCAGACCAATCTGAAATGCTTGGGCAGGGGAGTGACGCTTTGCCTGTCTGTGACTGCAGTTTTCATTCAGTCTGGATCAGTTTCTGAGCTCATTTGAAACTGGGAATGAAACATGGGCAGGTCTGATCATCCCAGCTCTTGGGCAGCAAAGCTGCAGATCTATTTTTTCTGAAGACGCGCAAAGTGAAATCCCTGCAGAGCTGAAGAGTGCCATGAGAAATTGGCTGTGACCTGACACTCCTGGGTGTGATGACACAGGCTGGGATGTTGCTGTGCACATACACGTGCTGGCCTGGGAGGGACAGCAAGCTCCAGGCAGCTGTGAGGTGCTTGCTGATGGGTAGGGCTGCTGCTGTGTGCGAGATGTCAGTGTCCTGTGCCATCAGTGGGATCAGTTGCTGGAGAACTGAACATGTGCTCTCTATTTTTCTCTTTTTTCCTGAAATCGCTTGATGTGCATGTTAAGGTGTGACCACCTGAGGTACCTGCTCTGCCTGTTTTGCCCATAATTGTGCTTGCTGGCCCGGCCTTCATTGGAGTCCTCCAGCTGGTGCTGAGAAGTCACCTGCTGTCCTCTTGCCTCACCTCCTTTTTCTGCAGCACTCTTACTGGCAGAGGTAGCAAACAGAACAAGGAAGACCTATCTGGATGCTAAATAAGCACTTAAGACACTGATCAAATGTGACACAGGGATCACATCTCACCTTTGCTTGAGAAGGCAGGGAACTGCTCCAGCCTGCAATTATCACTGGGCAGCTGAGGCACAGAAAATTTCCTGGTCACACCATGAAGAAATTCAATGGCAGCAACAGACTCCAGCTTTCTTGGAGCCCAGCCCTGCCTGTAAAGCAGAAGCCTGACCCTTCAAAGAGGCTGCTTTTTCCTCTCCTGCCTGTTTGTCACTGTGTCTCATTGCATCATGCTTAGCATTAACATCCACATGTGCTGTGGACAGGTCAGGTGTTTCTGGGGTGCTCTGTGGGGAATAAGCCTCACTTCAGGGCTTTTATGCAAATTCATATCAGCAATGATCCAAAAATAGGAATCCTTAATCATGGTAAATTTCTAAAATGAATCAGGCACATTCTTTTCCAAGGAATGATTCTCTTAGTAATGAAAATAACTTTCTAATGTCCCTATAATATGTTTTTAAAAGGCATTAGTCTCTCCTTTTAATAAATTCCCTTTGGAAATATTGTGTGTGATTTGAAAACCTTAGGAAAAAAGAAAAGTCTGGTCAAAAGCAGTCACTTCTGCACAGCCTTAATCACATCAAGATGGTTTTTGTCTGCAGATTTCACTCATGTGTGTGGATGTGGGGCTCAGACCTTTCCTTAGGCATGCACTGACTTGATCAGCTGTAATGACCACGTCAGTGATCCATGGACGATGGGTCACCAGGAGATGGGGCATTTTGAAACTGCACCTCTCCACCCACTCTGCTGCACCTTTGGGGGATTTCTGGGGCAGCCGCAGGAGCTGGCCAGGAAGCAGTGATTTTGTACCCACCCCAGAGCACCCTGAAACACCTTGGACAGTGACTTTGAGCAACTGGCCTTTGAACTACTCTGAAGAGCAACTCTAAACTGCAGCAATTTGTGCAAAATCAGAAAGTTGGGGGAGGTGGTACTGGACCACATTGCCTTGCAGTGGTATTTCTTTGCTAATTGGGGAGAAGGCTGCTGTGGGCCTACTGAATAAGCCTAGACACAAATCGAGGAGCACAGTCTGTCCGAGAGGCACTGTATGGAGTCAGTGGAGGGATCCAGAAAACATCTGGCTGGAGATGTTTGCCTCGAAGTGCTTGGACTCTGAGAGGGAACATAACTGAGCCAGACCAGAGAGACATGAGCAGTCACACGTGTGCCACGTGTGCATGTGCCCTCACTGTCAGCAGTGTAAAACTTTCAGCTAATACTGATCTTTCCTTTCTATCTCCTAGTCTTTCATTCTGCCAATCTAGAGGAAAAAAGGATAGATTGTTTCCTTAGAGTGCTGACGTTGTGAATGCTCAGTTCTATTTCAGGGAGGCGCAGTTTACACTCAGGAGTTCCTGGCACTTTGATTCATACTTCTGCCATAGGATGCCCTGACCACCTGTGCAGTAGTTATTTTACCAACTTATTTTTGGTAAGTCAGAAGTAGGAAGGTGTGGAATTACCAACAGAAAACCTTTATTCCTTTCAGGAATGTGTTTCACCAGGAATTGAGAGCTTGTTCCAAGATGCAGTGCTCAAGACCCAGGGCCAAGAATGCAAAACTTCCTTCTCCTGCAGCATGGTTGCACTAAATATCCAGTGTGCGCAGCTGATTTTGGCTTTTCCTTCAGTTTTCAAGGTTGTCACACAGACAGAAGGAAGATCACTACATGGCAATGCAGCATTAGGGTTGAACTCTTGCTCTGTGATAATGGAAATTTACTGCTCTTTTAGCAGTAGTCCAGTGTTGGTTGGATGTGGTCTCAGTGCTTGGATCACTGCAACTGGATGTTTTTAATAAATAAGCTATAGGAAGGCTTACGTAGCTTTAGCTTTTAATATATAGCTTTATCTTTCTTACAGCTTTAGCTTTTAGCTAAAGCTAGCTTAAAAAATGCATATGCTTGTGTTTAAAGGTGAGGAAGAGGTAAGTAGGTTATGGTGAAGTCTTGTGGTGTGATTGACTTGTTTTTATAAACATGTTTGTTTACTTCTCCTCCTAAAAGTGTTGGTGCTAGAACAGAGGAACCGTGGTGTAGCTTGTAGCAGTAAAAGGGATGGAGGCAGGCAAGCAGAAATATGTGGTGGAGGCATAGAAATCTTTTAAAATGGATTTATCTCTGGAGATGTGACTTGAAACTGCCCCTTTCAACACTGGTATACCAGGATGGTCATCCTCCTTCCCCACATTCCCTGGGACAACCCAGCTGATGTTGCAGTGGTTTGCTGCAGCTAAACAGCAGCTGCTCCTTGGCTTGCCATGTGCTGTTCGTGCTGCACAGAGCATGTAGATCCTGGGCAGTGCCATGTTCTTCCCTCTGTCCTTTCATGGTTCTGTTCCCCTTGCCTGGTATTGCTGTCCCTGGGATTCATGTGGGTTCTCTGCCTGGGTCTGCTCTCTACCTGTTCTCTCCCTGCCTATGATGAAGAGAACAAGCTTTAGCTAGCAGAGTTAGTGGGGTAATTTGGCTGAAAATTATCCTTTGATAATCCTGATTTGGTTGTCATGCAAGATCCCAGGTGGTCCTACTGAATGCAAGAGACAGTGACATTGTGGGACCGTGGGTGAAGTATTGCATGGGGCTTAGAGTGGCAGAAGGCAAATGTCTGCTCAGGAATTCTTCCTATCCCGTCGTCTAAATTTCATTCTGTACATGCTTTCTTACAGAGAAACTGTTCTGCAAACACTATAGAGAACTGTAAGGTATTAAAATTGGGTTTAGGTTAGCATCCTCCTACCTGGAAATCCAGGTGCTTTGCTTATCATGACTTGAGCTCTCCGGAGCTTGGAGACAACCATAAAGCTTCTGTGAACATCCTTAAGTAGCTGTTCTGCATGGATAAATGCTGCTGCTAATTTCCAGAGCAAGTGATATGTATTGCTGTGCATAGCTGTCTCTTTCCTGGGTATTAATTACCCCATCCTTCTGCTGAAGAGCATGGCAGCAAGAGTGGCAGGGTTTGTGTTACATACTTCTGTCTGGTCAAATTCTCCTTCTCCATTTAGTAGAAGGTACAAGTGGGCAAGACAGAAGAAATGCTGTGTGGGAGACAGAAAAAAGGAAGAAAACAGTGTGTGGAAGATTTAAAAAATCATAATCAGTGGTAGGCATTGGAGGTGTCCAGATAAGGTGGTGGAGGGGAACATCACAATGTATCTGTGTTCTTGTAATCCTCAGTGTCACCCTAACAACTCTCCAGCTCATCACAGGGAAATAATTTCCCCAGTGTGGAGTAGAGCAATTATTTTTCAGGCCATGCTGAAATCTAAGCTCTGTTTTCAGCTGGGGTGGCATAACTGCGTGACCTCAGCAGAGCTCAGAGGATTCAGTGCAGCCGAAGTCCTGGTTTATGGCCCCACAGGTCGGTTTTGGGTGGTGAATACAGGGTCCTGCACCCAAGAGACATTTTAAAGGAAGCATGGATAACACAAAACCTGCTCACCCTGGCAGGGTGCTGGGAATAAGCCAGCAGATGTTTATAAACAGTGTGGCTGGCCCTGGTTGAAGCTTTCCCCTTAATCCTCCCAGGAACCTCCTGAGCCTTGGGGTCAACACTGCGTCTGAGGAAGAAAAGCTGCCAGTTAAGGGACTGCTTGCCTGATGTCCTTTCCTGGTTTATGTGTTGGCAGACTAATCACAAAGTTGTCATTTTGGGGGAGAAAAAGGTGGAAAAGACAAATGGGGAAAGGCGCTCTGGATTTTGCTCTCAGCCTGAGGAGGCACATAGTTGGAGTGTGGAGTTTAGTGGGAAATGGAGGCCTAACCCAGAGGCCTTTAAATCAATAGGAAGCCTCCAACTGGCTTCAGTGTCTCTTTGTTCTCAGCAAACAGAAGATCATGGAAATAGGAAAACAAAATGATAACAAAGCTGCAGAATGCACATTTATCTTGGGCTCTGCGGAGATGCAATTACCTGTCTAGGCTTGTGGAGAGACAAAACAGTGATGTTTCTCTTAAGGGAAATGACTTAAACAAACAGACAAACAAACCAACCCAAATAATGCATTCAGGGGAATTGCATGGAGGAGTCTGCAAAGGATGAGGATTAAAGGTTTGGTTCTGCCTGTTGCAGTCCTACCCAAACCTGAGTTTAAATGCAATGTGAAATGGTACAAGGAGCAGATGAGGCAGCCCCAGTTCTACAAGGAGATGGTAGATTCATTAGCCAAAAGGTAAAGGAGAATAAATAAAGAAAAACAACTAAAAACTTACTAGTGTAGAGTCAAAGAAGTGAGATCTGTTAGAGCTGTACAGGAGGGAGAAAACCCAAGTTGGCAATAAATTGAAAACAAACAGGTTGTCTTGAGAGTCTTCAATCTACCAGGTTCTCTGTGAACCTGTCTTATACCTTGTGCATTCTACAGCTACAATAGAAAATCAGAATAGTCCATAATATACAGTGAGGGTGTTGCTTTGCATATGGATTCCTGAACAATGCCTGGTTACTATGGTGATTGGCACTATAGAAAGTTCATAAGGAATCCTTGACAATTTCTAATCCAGTGGGGAAAGTGATGGCCTGAGAGGGTGTCTCTTCCAGATGGAGAGCCTCCAGAGAACACTCCTACAGGGACTAATGGGTCTTCACTGGAAACCTTTGATTCATACGTTGAATTAATATATTTTGAGAGAAATAAAATGAGCTCTATACACCCAACCTCTGCAGCTTTGCTGGCTAGACTTTGACCCAGAAACTTATGGACACCTCAGTAAATACACTGGATTTAGCATTTAGTGAGGCCTATCAAGTATTTGAACTCATATCTGCTTTTAAGCAGCTAATTCTATATGCAGGTGATATTAAGAATCTTGAACAGCCAATGAACTGGGATGAGACTTGTGAAATCAGTTTTTTCTTGGAGGTTTGAAGGGACCTTGGGAGACGACCTCGTCCCCAGCTCAAGCAGGGCCAGCTAGACAGTGGTTCCTGAGCGCCACATGCATACGGAGGTTAAATATCTCCAAGGAAGTAGAGTTGCTGAGCAATTTGTTCTAGGGGTGACCATTCTCATAGCAGATAAGTTATTCATGTTAAAATGGCACTTCCTGTATGCTACTTTGTGCCCATTGCCCTCTGAGTGGGCACCACTGAGAAGAGTCTGTCTTTGTCTTCTTTACATTCTCCTGTCAAATATTGATACACATAGATAAGATTCCCCCTGACCCTTCTCTTCCTGAAAGCTGAACAGTCGCAGCTCTCCCAGCCTCTGCTGTGACAGATACTTCCATCCTTTACGGCCTTTGCTGGACTCACTCCAGTATTTCCATGTCTCTGTTGTATTGTGGAGCTCAGCCCTGGAGAGCTTGGCCACAGGCGTTGTCCTTTGGACACCATCCACATTGTCCATCAGAAAATGATCAAAGGAGGCAGGATCCGGACTTGTGTGTCCCAGCTCTCTGCTCTGACAGCCAGACCATGCTTTCTAGCCAGGCTTGGAGATGGTTCCCTTCCCTGGCTTCTCTTCCTTGCTGCAGTGAAAGCCTGGTTGGAATGATTATCAGAAATGGAGAAGTTGATGAGTCACTGTCTTGTAGAGCAGTGCAATTTTGTGTGGAGCGCTGCGCTGATCTGCCCACCCATCTCGGGTGAAGATTTATTTATGGTGCTCTCCGAAGTGATACTGTAATATCCTTTCCTAGCCCACATTCCTGCTGGTGCCTGATCACTACAAGATTTCTTTTTTTTTTTTCCTTCCCACAATGTGTTAAATAAGATTATAGTGTATTGAGGTTGAAGGGAGCAGGATATTATTAGGATTTTTATCATCAAATTACTACTTTAGCAATTTGGAAGTCTCTGATCAGTCATGTAGAGCACAATGTACTGGACCTGGCCTTGACATCCTCTCTCAGCACCAAGGCAAGATTCAGTGATCGCCCAGAGGTTACCCAGGGTAAAGGTGGAAAAGATTTTGGTGTGAACAGCTGCTCGTGGTGCTGGCTGCTTCATTCTCAGGGAGGGTTCAGGGACGTTGCATTTGTCTCAGTGAAGCATTTCCCCTGCTTGGTAAGTTGTGCTTCACTAATGTACTCATCTGCCAGGAGGCTTTTTTCAGTTTATGCCCATTCCTAAAAGGAGAGCACATCTTCCCACTCCTCCCCACCTCCTTGCTCTGCCCAGGGAGAGCTCCAGGAGGCATCTGATGCCTGCAGGGAAATGTGAGTGCTTTGCCATAATCTTCTTCAATGCAGTGTGAGATAAGTGATCTGCTGAAGGGTCTATGGAAGGTAGAGCTGCTCATCCACCACTTTCTCCTCACCTGTTGCAGGCATGGAAATGGTCAAGTCATATTTAATTTTGGTATGAAATTAGATTGTGTTTAGAGGCAAATTCCAGTGGGTTGCCTGGCAGGGAATCTGGATTACTCTCAGCACTGATAAGTTTGGGTTGCTAAGTGCAAGTGATAAAATAGTACCTTCCCTGTTTCAGAAGAAGTTAAATATCTCTATTTCTGATCATTTATCAATTTCATTGTATACTTCTATTATAATAAAATAATCATATTTGATAAAATCAAAGGTGATAGAAGTACCACAATGAGTTTTGGATTTCCAAATGCTGATATGTTTGTGTCCTGAAAGCTGCTCAGAGGCAGCCAAAAAAAGGCTATTTCTTTTCCCTGGTCAAAGCCAAGCACAGCTCACCTTGTACACTGCCTAGAGCAGTGCTTAGAGCAGCTGCTTCGGGTTTTCACTTTGGTGACATCCCTGGAAGTGCTCAAGGCCAGGCTGGATGGGGCTCTGAGCAACCTGGTTTAGAGAAGGTGTCCCTGCCCTTGGCAGGTGTCTTGGAACTACATCATTTTTAAGGGACCTTTCCAGCCCCAAACCATTCTATAGCTCTACAGTGGGCTGGTGAATGCATGGTGGTGATGCTCCTTTCCTCTGCTGACATACTAAATTTTGACTTTTTTTTTTGACTCATACCACCCTTCAACCAGTTTAGAGAGGCTATTCAAGCTAACACTCAAAAATGAACTCCGAGGCCAGCAGTGAAGTGGTTAACAAGAAGGGCAGGGGAGCACAGTGGTGGAGATAAAATGGAGATGAGACAGGATTATCCAGGACAAGTTTGCGTTTGCCGCAGGGGGATGAGTCAGTGGTGACGGTGGCTAATGTAGATTTCAAGATGTGAGGGATTTTTTCCAAGCGAGATTTTCAATGGAAAATATGGTTTAAATGTGGACTAATGTGAAATGATACAACAGGGACAGTAAAGTGCATATGTTAAATTGGGCAGCTCTGCAGCGGCCACCCAGTGAAAGGATTGATGGGTTATTTATTGCAGATTATATGACAGGGAAAGAAATCTGGCTCATCAGAGGTCAGGGAAATTAAATGTTGTCCTCTTGTCATGGTAGGTGCTGAAATCGATCTGTTACCTCCTGTTGCTTCTTTTGATGAGCATGCAGAACAGCCTGTTGCTCAGTGGATGAGGTCAGATTTTAGGGTTGTAGCTGACTAATTTCTAGGCCAGCAATAACATTTCTGGTTATGAATCTATCCTAGAATCACAGAATTATTTGGATTGGAAAGGACGTTAAAGATCATTTAGTTCCAACCCCCTGCCATCAGGAGGGGCACCCTCCACTAGACCAGGTTTCTCAGAGCCCTATCCAACTTGGCCCTTGAACACTTCAGGGCATGGGGCATCCACAACTCAATTTCAGAACATAAAATGCTTTCTCCATAGATAAAGGAAAACATCTTACCAGATAGAATATTGATTAGCCATTATGGAAGTGTTTTTACATAAAGAGAGCTTCTTAGTACTATCAGATAATGCTGCTACTAGAAACATGATAATGAAACAGATCTGCCTTTTTTTTTCCTGTTTTATGCAAAATTTTGACTTCCATAGATTTCAGGAGAGGTCATCCAGTTTACAGCCCAGTGGGGCTTGACCCTCTTTACATGTCACTTAATTCTGTGCCAATACGTGAATACTGTGTCTCTACTTCCCTGTGAACCTGTGACAGCACTTATCAAAGTCCAGAAACTTGTGATGGGAATGTGCTAGCCCAGGCAGGTCAAGTCCTGTGTTTAACATCCAGTCAGCAGCACTGCTCCCCAAACCCTTCTTAGATCTTTAATGATGGAACTGTTCAAGGCCAGGCTGATGGGGACTGGACCACCTTGGTCTACTGGAAGGTATCCCTGCCCGTGGCAGGGGAGTTGGAACAAGATGATCTTTAATGCCCCTTCCAACCCAAATCATTCTGTGAATCTATGATAAAAGTTCACACACAGTCAGTGCCTGATTTAGTTTGCCCAAGTTTTCTAAAAGCAGGATAATATATATCCTACTCTGAAAACTGTAGTAATTTCTTTGCTCATCTGCCAGCATCTGTCAGTGTGTGCCAGTCACAGTTTATGTGTTTTAATCCAAAGTATGCCACGCTCTAGCACCCACCAAGCCCCAGGCCTAAAGGGCCTTGGCTTATGCCTGTGGCTTTTGGAGACCATTGCTAAACAAATGACTAAACATGACAGCAGGTATGCCATGGCCCTCCATAGCTGTTAATGCCAACATTTGGCAGATTTCGGCAAGACTGCTGAGCATTGAGGGTTTTGTCTTACGGCCACCCTTGATGTGGTAAGTGGCACAGACAGTGCTAACATGTACCTAAGCAGGTAGAGCTGGAGAGAGGTGACTACTGCTTTTCTTGTGTAGAGGCAGAGTAGAAATCCAAATCTACCTTATGGTAACATACAGCTAAGTTTTTGGAGGACTTTATGTTCAAGCTGATTGCTTTTCACTGGAGAGACATTTCTTCTGTTATAAAGAACCTTGTAGTTGGTACCTGACAACGGGGTTCATTGCATTGGGCTTAGAAAAATATTGCTTGTATATCAGCAAAGATTAAGGGCCTGAGTGTGTTCCCACCAAGACAGCTGTGAGGTTACCAAGCAAAGAGCACTCAGCATTACAAAATGATTTGGTAAATCTGAGTGAGATCAGCAGTCACTGAGAGCTGCCTAAGGAACACCACAGATGAGGAAAGCTGAGTGCAAGCTGGATAGATGCTGTTGCTTTGTGCAAGAGACAGCCATCTGGAGTCAGGACATGGGCAAAAAGGCTAACCAGCTTAGTAGACAATTAGTTTATGGCTGAATGGAAGGAAATGCTTGTGTGATTTAAATGCCAGCAGAATTGTCAGATTGAGGTTCTGCTCCTGCCTCTGCCACAGGTTCTCAGACTACTTCATTCACTATCAATGTTCCCCCTGCATGGCCTTTTTCCTGCTTCAGAGCTGCTGAGGTACAGGGGTGGCTGTATGGGCAGCAAAATGTTTTATTGAAGACTTTGAGCTCATTGCAAAACCAGTCATGTCTTTGTTGAGAGAGGGATGCTGGTGACAAGGCTGGTTCCTACAGTATCTATAGCTATTTATGCATATATATGTATAAATATGTATTTATATAGCTATGTATGTATGTATGTGTAGCTGTAAGGTTGTCATCTTTGTCTCTGGTTACCACAGACTTGGAAGTGCTTTTTGGAGGTGGTAGAGGAGGCAGGAATAGGAATGTAGCTGTAGCCTCATCTTCTTCACCCTGATCTCTCTCAAAGTCTTTGGCTGGCCCTGGAGAAGACATGGGGGGAGCTGCACCAGGGTTTCCATCAGGCTAAATCAAAAGCTGAGACTGCCTGCTTCGTAAAAGAAAACTCCTGTAAACAAGGAGTTGGTGATCTTTTGCGTAGAGGAATCAGCCCATTGTGGTCATCTAGCAGAATGGTGGTCCTTTTGAAATCCCCTGGGATGTGACACATTCCTATTGGGAAAATAGATCAATCATCTACTCAAAAGGCAATATTTGCCTCAAAGTTTTATGCCAAAGTATCTTAGTCAGTGTTCTGCTGTGGGGAGCTTCAGGGTTTTCCAATGCAAGCCCAGTGGCCAGTAAAACTCAGGGGCTAGCACTGGTCTTTGGAAGTGGCCAGTTTTCCTGCAGCACTTCGGAGGGGCTGAAACCTTTCGGACAATGACCTCAGGAAGCTCAAAGTCACTTGTGTTTGTCTTGTGCACACAGAAAGCTCTCTAGGAGCACACAGCTTGCTGTGAACAGGGGAAGGGAAAGGGAGGGACAGATGGGAAAGAAAGGGCCAGGAGGGAGAAAATGGATAGGGCAAATGCAGGCCAGACTTGGAATCAGTGGTGGCCAAATCTGCTAGCCAGAACATGCCAGAAGGAAGCAGAGATCATGATCAGCCATCAAAACATCCTTGGTATCCTTTGCCAGACATTTCTCCCTGGAAAGACAAATAAAATAGGAAGCTGACTGATTAATGTCATCCCAGGAGCCTTCAGCCCAGCGTCATCAGCATGGCATGACATAGGCTGACCTTCCCTACCCTGAGTCAGACTTTGTCCTCACTTGGTTTGGAGCCCCTCTCTGGGATAGGCCAGAGAAGATCGGACTGCCAGGAGCCAGAGAGTGAAGGGCTCGACAGGCTGTGACGGCCGTGTCCTGCATGGCCAGGGGCAGCAAGGAGTGTGACACGGCCCTCCAGCTGAAACACAAGAAAAGGCAAGAGCACTGTCCCTAATTTGTCAGTCAGGAAGAGCTCTGGTGACGTGAGGAATGAGAGGTGACACCCTGTGGCACAGCCACTGTCAGGGGCTCAGCCCTGATCTGCATCAGTGGATGGTTTTTCCTGTTGGTCCACTTGCCCACAGATGTACCTAAAAAGATCTGCTAAATATGCTGAATTATGTGTTTGCCTATAACAGCCAGTGATATAGTAATTTTGGCAAAGGACAGGTTTTCAGGAAATCAATTACCTAAAATCCAACCTCCAGCTGGGTAGAGTCCTGCAGATTCCAGTACAGTGTTTATGGTGCCTAATGTATTTCTTGTGTTGGGATTGCTCTCTCCTCATTTTAATTATGACCACTTTCAACAAATGCAGGAAGGAACAGTCAGTTCCTTTAAAACCCAGACAGTCAGCTCTTCCCCATGCACGTTTTAAATATGGGCAATGAGGCTGCTCATCTCCACCTTGTTACATCCAGAGATCATAAAATGAGACTTGTGCTTAAGTGGATTATGTAGTTTTGCTCAGTGGCTTCATGTGGAGAGCAGAGATTGTGAGCCAGGATTTCTGGTTCCCTGCACTGCCTGTTGGCAATGGCTGGGCTCTTCCACAGTGTGTGGCAGGGCCACCTGTTTCATTATTTGGTAGAAAACTGGGGCTTCCTTTGAATGCACCTTCCTAGGGGACTGTCCTGGATCCCTCCCACAGAGCTGGATTATTTCCTGTTTATTCCTTTCCTGCTTTCATTATGTGCTCCAGTCTTTAATTCTGCAGAATGTAACTGGAAAGATGATACATAGATGAACTTAGAGGTTCCAGCTTGTGTGTGAATCCCCCTGGACTCTTGGCACGACCTCCAGCTATGCTGTAGGTGCTAGGAGAGGATGGCTTCACACCAGGATATAAAATATGCAGCACTCCCTGCAGGCACAAGCAGAGTAGGGAGAAGTCACCAGTACAGGCATTGGGAAGAAAAAAGGATGGGACTGAGGGTGTTGTACCCTACTAAGAATGGGTAGCTCTACCTGTAAGTACTTGTAGCTCTAGTAAGAGCAGATATTTGGATCTTCTTTTGTCATTACCATAAAAAAACCCCCCTGGATTACCAGGAAATGCACAAAAAAACCAGTGGGAAGGCACTGTAAAATACTAGTGGAGGGTTAAATCTAGAGAGCTTGTCCAAGGGATGAGTAAAAGGGCTTGTGCTATCTAGCTACAAAAAGTTAATGGGTGTGAAAACCAAAGAAAGGGGGGAATGATTTGGCTTAGCAGTAATGGGGGGTGCAGGGGGGGAATTATGGAAGGTTTCAAACAAAACCAGGCTGAGTACAGGACAAATTTGCAGTCAGATGTGTTACTTTGGAGAATAATCTTCAATGGAGATGTGTGGCACTTAGTTGGCAGTTTGTGACTAGGTAAGTGCACAGAAGAGATAAGGGCAAATGGACACCTGGAGAAAGAAATCTGTGTGAGCAAGTCTGGTGGGATATGAATGCATGTGAACATGTGTTGTGAGGACCCCTGGGTACTTTGTCCATAAATAATATGGACCGAAGAGCTGGGAGAACCCAGTGGGATGGCTTTCCAAGCAGCTATCACAAGGAAGACTCTTACGAGAAAAGTCACAAATCAGCAGGGTTCATCTGAACATTTGTATGTCCAGTGCTGGCTGTTCAGAAATCCCACAAGTATTTTAACTTACTGATGGACAGACACCACTCTTTTTAATTTATGGAGCCACTAAAGAGAAGACTTGGAAAGGCAAGACTCTCTGTAGTCACTTAGTTGGTTAGTGACTGACCTGAAATAAATTATTCTTATCATTTAGGCTTTTCTCTGAAGTGTACCATCTCTGAAGCTCATATATACTTATACAATTTTTATCTTTTTCTTTTTTATCCTTTTCCAATCAGTACTGGAACCTGCTGTACCCAAAGTGTTGCTGGGAAGCTGTCTCATGGTTGGGGATCTCCGTCTCCATCTGAGTCACAAGAGAGATTGTACCTGTCAAATTTACTTCACAACTTTGGAGATTCTTTTAAAAACTTTTTCAAAAATATTTTATGTTGTAATGGTTCTTCAGACCCAAATGGAGAAATGACTGAGGTCTCTTCAGCAACCACTTTGGCATCTTCAACCAAACAGCAGCTTTCTTGGCTTCTTATGATGCCTGTTGTTATACTCAGTATGAAGGAGATGCTGTATTCTAAGTTTACAGGAAGCCACAAGTTCATGTGTTCATTCATTTATTTTTCATTCATGCACTGAGCAGGAGTCAGCCAACAGCTGTTGCACCAGAATTCAGGGAGCGAGAGAATGGCAGCAAAGCAGGGATTACAAATAAGTCCCTTGTGAACAAGAAGCAAAATTTCCAGGTGAACAAGTCAGAGACAGAAATATCTGTAATTGTTAAAAAAAGTAGTCCCTAACTAAGAAGTTGGTTTTGTGAAGAGTCAGCCTGGAGCTCCAGAGAAATTTCCTGAGCAAAGAAACCATTTTAAATCTGCAAATCTTGGAATAGCTGTGGATTTGTCCTGAGATGGATAGGTCCAGTGGTGACAAGAGACATTACATTCTCTTTTCTTTCCTTGCTCATTTGATATGCCTGTTTATTCTTAGCTACAGTCATTTTCCCAATCTCTTTAACGCCCCAGGATCCATTTCTGTTCATTCTTCATTCTGTATTTATTTAATATGTGCAAGAAGAAGTTGGTTGATGAAACATACTACTGAACTGAATGAGGCTATCAGAGGAGAAAATGGGTTTATTTTTCTCCTTAATGACAATTCAGATAAGTAGGCAATGACTCTTGGAGGATTTTGCATTGAGATCATGCAGAGTTACAGGCAGTTCTCCTTCTATAGTTGCACTCAAAGCCTCATCCTTGGTCCTAAACCTGGAATTGCAGAGTGATTGAGGTTGAAAGGAACCACCAGTGGTATCATCTGGTCCAACCTCCCAGCTCAAGCAGGGTCTTCTTGGAGCACTTGCACAGTGAGGGACACTCGTGTGTGATGTTCACAAGCTTTGTCCTTTTGGTACTGATGGTGTTGTTCAGTGAGATGCACTGGGGACTTGGAACAAAGCATGGACTTGATGTTCAAAGATCTCATGCTGATTCCCAGACCCATGAATGTCAGTAGAAAAGTACCTCCCAAGCACCACACCTAAGCCTGAACTAAATCACAGAGTCAAGCCTTTCCTTTCCATCAGGGTGGAGCTGATTGATGACAGCAAAGGAGGCCGTATCGCTCTTCCCTAAGGCCCATGTTTCAGCACAATGGTCTCCAAATTAGTAGCTGGAGAGACAGGGCCCCAAGTCCATGAGGATACAGAGGTGCTAGCATGATGCTGGTGTGAAGACAGGCTTTGGCAGACATTCAGTTGCAGTCTCCATGAGCCACCTGCTGGAGAGGGGAGGGTTGGTGGTTGGTGTGGCCACCAGAGCAGGGCTTAACCAGCTTACTCAAGGTAAAGAAAAGCTACGTAGTGTTAAGACTCTCACGCCTGGCCATTGAAGAGGATATGTAACACATCTGTATGCCCCTAGATCTGTATATGGCTGTATCTGACATCCTTTACTGCTCAACTTAACCTACAGACTTTGCAGGAGCAAACATCTTAGGCATGCAAGGAGCAAGATCTCCTTCCTGTCTGAGATGGGATTTTTTTCCTAATTTGGTTAATGCCAATTGCCCGTGCTTCCTGATAAGCTGAATAACTGCAGTTGGGATCATCTTCATGGAAATTTCCATATGCCCCTTGCAGAGAAGCCAATAACCAGCTGTCAGGCCATGAACCTCAGCCCAAACACCCGACCAGGATGGCTGCTCAGTGGGTGTGGAGGGAATGATGACTCCGCATCCACATCCGACTCCTGCCTCTGTGTGGTGACAGGGTTGCAGGGTTGCATGGGTGCTGGGGCTGCTGTAGAGTGGCTGCCCCATCTATGAGAGAAGCTTCCAAGAAGACAAATGGGAACTGCTGCTGTCAGATCAGCCATAAATTCAGTCCAGTTAGGGATAGAGAGGATATCTGCTTTCTTTGATCCTCATCCCTTTCAGTGCAGAGGTGGAACGAAATGCTGTAATCAGTTCTGGGATATTGTAGCTCTTCTTTTATTTTTTTTTTTTTTTGGCCAGCAGTCTCTAAAGGTGGTTTTTCCTCTTTCAGCCCCTACAGAGTCCCCAGGCATGATAGCAGGGTGAGCTTTACTTTTGTTATCAACTTCTCAGCAATTCAATTTATTTTAGAGCTTTGTTCTTTCATTCCTTGAAACACGGGCTGGTGTCTCCTCTTTCCTTTCTGCTGCTCAAGGAGTAGTAGAGGTGGTGGACTTGGAGTATTTAGAGTAGAAGTTTACAGTTATTTAATCTGGAGCTTGAGAGAAGTAATATATATCATTCAGGAGTGTAGAGAGTTGTTTTGTTATTATTTTACTAAAAGGGCATTTTTTGGTAAAAGGGATCCTTAGCCAATAATCAAGTAAGAAGCAGCACATCATTAGAAAAACAATAAAGGATCAGACTAATGACTCTTAGGGCCTCATTTGCTCTCCAGTTAATTAAACAGACAACACAGATGCTACTGCTGTTAATAATATCATTCAATTACTGTGCTGCTAAGTATTATGGTCCCTAGGAAACCATTACCCAGTGCTGATTGAGAAGAGGAACTGTGAAGGGCTACTTAGGGGACAATAAACCATGTCTCTGTTGAAAAGGGGGCTGGAAGCAGAGTTTTCTGGAGACACGAGGTGCTCGAGTACAAGTAGGTGCAAGGTTGTTTGAGGTGATGGAGGAGAGGAAGAGGAATCTGAAAAGTTATATTCCTACCCCAGGTGTGATGATGAAACTTGGAGCAGCCAGCTGGGGGTCACTGGAAGGCATTTTATGAAGAAATGGCTGGGGAGGAAGGCTTTTTTTTGTAGAAAGAAGAGAGTGTGTGCTTATAGCAGCCAGGAGATGGATGGGAAATAAAAGGGAATTGGAAATGGAAATGAATGTATCTCAACACCCCAGAGTGTACTAAGCACCTCTCCAAGGGGAACAGGGAATATCATAAAAGCTTCATTGAGCAGTGCAGGTAATAGATTCCTTCTCTGATATTTCCACTCTCCTACTTTGAGAGTGAGTGAAAAATCCAAGGCTGGCAGGAGAAGACCTCATCTCAGCTGCTGGGACTTTATCAAAGTCAGCTTTCCCATCCAGGCATTGCAGTGACAGGGACTATTAAGCTGAAGGAGCACAGCCCAGCGTGGTCCCAGGTGGCTCCCGTTCATGGCACACACCTGCTTCCCCCAGCGTCCCGGGAGGGTGATGCACAAAGCTGTGAGAGGGTGGAGGATGGGTGTCGAAAAAACCCGGGGCCTTCCTCAGAGTCCTGATGTCTCTTTGCACCATTTCCCCTGTGCCAATCCATTGTGTATCCCTCATCTTCCCCGCAAGGTCTAGAGGGTGCTCATTTGTTTTCTTTTTTCTTCTTTCCCCCCACCCCCCCCTATTTTTTTTTCTTCTGTGTTTGCTCATGCAAAAGGAGCTTTTGTAGTATTCATACATACTGGGTAGCAGCTGGAGACCCTGACCAAGGATGTAGGGAATCTTGTATGCTGTGATGCTCAAACTGGCCATTATCAGTCTGGGATTAATGGTCTGTGTGCTCGGTACATTCAGCTGTGCTCTGATCCCCGGGAAGTGCCTTGGGTCATGGCCGTAATAGTTTAAGTAATATGAAGATATGTGTTGGAAAATGTGTGGCAGTAGCTCTGTGTAAGAGCTCTCCTGCATGTCTGCACTGATATTTCGAGTGCAAGGAGGAGTGTAGGTCTGTGCCAGGCCTCTTTGTGTGCTCTCAGGGTGAGAGGGTGGCTATGGGTGTTTGGGGGGCTCCATCTGTAAGGAGGTGTGGCAGTGACGGGGCTGCACTGCCCCATGGTGACACTGAGCTGCATTCATTATACCGGCGTTTGCAGAGAGATCCTTTAGTGAACTCTGCTGGAGCGCTGTGCCAAGATCAGAGTTTCAGTTTGCAAATTAAATGCTAAAAAAAATAAGTGTATTTGTGTGGGGATTCCCCCATGACACAAATGATTCAACCCCAAACCAGTAAGAAGGGAGTCATACTCGATTCTGAAAGATGCTCTGGGGAAGGTGGTTCATTTTCTTTAAAGCTCAATTAAAAAAAAAAAAAACAAACTTACATAATTTTTAACCAAATGTGCATTTATTCATTCAGGTTCTTTTTCATCACTAAATTAATAGAATCATAGAGTCATTTAAGTTGGAAAAGACCTCTATTACCGTCAAGTCCAACTATTAATGCAACACTGCCAAGTCCCAATGCTAAACCATGTCCCCAAGTGCCACATCTACACTTCTTTTAAATACCTGCAGGGATGGTGACTCAGTCATTGCCTTGAGCAGTCTCTTCCAATGCCTGACCACCCTTTCAGTGAAGAAATGTTTCCTAATACCCAACCTAAACCCCCCATGGTACAGTTTGAGGCCACTTCCTCTCATCCTGTCACTTGTTAGTTGGAAGAAAAGACTAACCCCCACCTGGCTACAACCTCCTGTCAGGGAGTTGTAGAGAGTCAGAAGGTCCTTCCTGAGCCTCCTTTTCTCCAGATGGAACAACCCCAGCTCCCTCAGCTGTTCCTCATCAGACTTGAGCTCCAAACCCTTCCCCCTCTCTGTTCCCTTCTCTGGACATGCTCCAGCCCCTCAATGTCTTTCTTGTTGTAAGGTGCCCAAAACTGAACCAAGAATTTGAGGTGTGGGCTCCCCAGTGCCCAGCACAGAGGGACAATCACTGCCCTGGCCCTGCTGCCCGCACTGTTGCTGACACACAAGGCCAGGAGGCCAGCGGTCTGCTTGCCCACCTGGGCACACCCCGGCTCACGTTCAGCCGCTGTCAGCCAGCACCCCCAGGGCCTTTCCCGCTGGGCAGCTTTCCAGCCACTCTGCCCCCAGCCTGGAGCACTGCAGGGTCTTGCTGTAACAGAAGTGAAGGACCTGGCACTTGGCCTTGTTGACCCTTGTCATGGTTCAACCCCATTTGGCAACTAAGTACCCCACAGCTGCTCATTACCCCCTGCTCCTGCCTCCCTGGTGGGGAGGAGAGTTGAGGAACAAAAGTAAACCTCATGGGTTGAGATAAGAACACTTTAGTAATTGAAACAAAATAAAACATAATAATAGCACTAATCATAAGAACAACTACAATAATAATAAAATTGTAATGAAGTTGCAATTACTACAATTGTAATTGTAATGAAATGGAGAGGAAGAGAGAAATATCACTCAATATAAATGAGTGATGCACAGCAACACTGCTCACCACCCCCTGACTGACACCCAGCCAGTGCCTGAGCAGCAACCAGTGCCTCACAGCCGATCTCTCCCAATCAACAAAGTGGGATAGATGTTCTATGGTGTGGAATATCTCTATGGCCAGTTCAGGGTGCCTTTCCTGGTCATGCTCCCTCCCAGCTTCTTGTGCACGTGCTCCCTGGCAGAGCATGACACACTGAAAAGTCCTTGACTTAATACACGTGCTGTTTAGCAACAACTGAAACATCAGCGTGTTATCAACATTATTCTCTTACTAAATCCAAAACACAGCACTGTCCCAGCTATTAGAAAGCAAATGAACTCTATCCCAGCTGAAACAAGGACCGAACCTCATTCTGTTGGCCTCGACCCATCGATCCAGCCTGTCCAGATCCCTCTGCAGATCCTTTCTACCCTCCAGCACATCAACACTCCTCCCCAATGGGGTTTCATCTGCAAACCTAACTAAGGGTACACTCAACCTCCTTGTCCAGATCATTGATAAAGATATTAAACAGGACTGGCCCCAGTTCTGAGCCTCAAGGAACCTCACTAGTGACCAGATGCCAACTGGATGTGATTCAATTCACCACCCCTCTCTGGGCCTGGCCATGTGGTCAATTTTTTACCCAGAAAAGAGCACACCTGTCCAAGCTGTGATATACTATGCCCAAATATATATAATATATTATCTATTATATATAATTGATGTGATATGCTATATATTAAATGTATATTATATATCTGAGGTACTATAATATAATATTCCCCAAAAATTTCAAATGGCTTTAGTCCCACAGATACCTGCACTCCTCCCTCAAATTCAGAATGCAGAGACTGTTCTGCTTCCAGGGACTTTCAGCATGACGAGGTAATTGGCATCTCTGCTCTTCTGCCACAAGGAAGGTATGGAATTGGGAACACACCAGGATCTGAGACCTGGACATGCACCAGCTGTTGGGGTGTAACAGGGCCACAAAGACTGAGACTAACCCAAGTCTGGTGGTGTTGCCTGGGGGTGGACCTGTTACTTTGTCTTCAGAATGGCACCATCCAGATGTTTGCAGCAGCTCCAGCTCATTGGCACTGTGTTGCACCTCTTTCTGGAGAGTAGGAAAGTGTCTTGGTGGCCAAGATGCTGCATGTTCCTTGGCCCAAAGCAGTGGCCAAGGTCAGTGCAGTGTAAGACTGAATCTCTCAGGATGTGTCCCAGCACTGGTCAAACTCATACAGAGACAAGTTTAAACAGGAGGAGACGGTGCAGTAGTTTCAAAGGAAATTTGAACTGTTCTGTGCTTAAACATGGTAAAATGGGACTAATGGCAATCAGGGGGATTAAATGCAAGAACAGCCCAGGCCCTTGCAATTGCCACTGCTGAGAAAGGAGATTTACTGTGAATGAAATCCTTCTCTGGGATGCTTTGATGTAAGCAAAGCATCTCCTTGTTTCCACACAATTTGTCTCTTCATGTCAGCAGGACAGGAACCCCCTGGAAAGAGGCTGGCAGCCCTGAAAGACAGCACCTTTTATATGGTCAGGCATTCTTGGTGACTGGGCAAACTTTCCCAGTGCTCCAAATTCACCTTTTTGGTGATATCAGCCACAGACCCCTCTTTTACAGCACATGTATTCATGACTTGCTGTCTGGCTCATCTCATCCCTGGCATCCTGCTTCTGTCCCAGTAGTGGAAATATTAATTAAAATCAGCCCCACTGTGACTAACTCCACATGTGCTTGCAGGGATGGGACCTCTCTCCTGCAAGGCTTTGGCACTTCTCCCAGTTGCCCAACCACTGTCCCTTGTCTGCAGCCTGCTGAGATCTGAGATTCCTCATTTTCATGAGGGATTCCCTGTGGAGCATATTAATTAATCTCACTGAAGTACAATAAGAAACACACCTGCAAATCTTTCTTTCCTTCCTTCTTTCCTTCTTTCTTTCTTTCCTTCTTTCTTTCCTTTCTTTCCTTTCTTTCATAGGGATATTTAGTTTATACATTTGAGGACATGAGGAGTTTTTCAGGACTTGTTACCAGTTACTAGCATTAATTAAATTTCTGCAGGAAACAAAAGCAACATATTATTCTAATATATAGCTCGTACTCATCCTACCCTTGTTACCCAGCTGCTTTGTTTCCTTACACATCGAAAGAGCCCTCTTCTGTTGTTTCAATGTGTCTTGCACCATTCTCATATTATTCCTACATATAAAAACTTGGACATGGATTTGTTGATTTATCCTTTTCCCACTCCTTGTAAATGCCCCTGACAATTCTTCCCTTGCAATAAGTATTATTGTAATCTTCCAATAAGTTGCAAGATGTATTGCAATAAACATTATTGTACCCTACTCTTGGTATTTTTTGTGCATTTGTCATGGAGAAATCTCAAGCTCCTTTATTACAGTCTCTGCATTCTTAATACCAAGTGACTCAGTTACTGATCAATTTAACTCTTCACCCTTGTGCTTCAGAAATTAAGGACTTTGAAAGCTGGTTTTGCTTATGCTTCTTTTAGTTTCAACAGTAGTAGTGAACACCTGATCAAACACTTTTCCATCGTGTCCTCACTGTTGATCTAAACCAAGTCTAAAATAAAATTGCTTTTTGCTGGTTCTGATGCTATTTCAGGGTGAAAAAAATCTATTGCCTGTTACATCCAGGAAGGGCTGAGCTAAAGTATCACTCATAACAGTAATTCTCCACTTGCCATCTAGAAAAACGGAAAATGACACATTTCCCAGAACTTATCTTTCTAGTGGTTTCCAAGAGATCTCATGTCATATCTGGATCCAGTGGCAGAGATCTGCAATGGCTTCCTAGAAAATGAATTATATTCAGATGGATCCTGTTATATGCATGGTCTCATCTTTTAAACCCATATGAGGTACCGTGTTATTCACCTGCTCTGCAGCTTCGTGGTTACTGCCTTTCTTTCCCTCTCATATCACAGCCCTCAGCCCTGCATACTGACCATATCATGTTCCTGTTGTCACAAAAATACTCTGTTTCACATCTGATGATACCTGGAATTCTTGTTCTTCCAAGCATCTACATTGCATATCTGCCATTTTTTGTGGGCAAGATTCCCCCATCTTTTTATGTCCTTTTTACTTTCCCTCTTTTTTCTTTTTCTTAATTTCCTCCTTTCTCTTTTTCACCTCTTTGCTCTGCCCATTTAATCTCTTTTTTATACCCTTTACCATCTCATCTTATTTTGCTCTCCCCAGCCTCCTTTCCCTTTTTCCTCTCTCACTATGAAACAAATTCCGTGTTTTTATAACTCCATTTGTGCTTCTCTCACTACTTTATGTTAGCCGGCAAAAGAGTAGCAGGGAATCACGCTTTAAAGGCATTTAAGACGTGCCTAGTCTATAAAATATGGACACAGTGATTCTGTCTCTGCTCATGTCCTGGTGCCTCAGCAAGAGATGATGTCCACAGCCTGGGAAATGGAGGACGGTGTCTAAGAGCTGAGAAATGATGAGGAATGGGGCATGAAAAGGAAAGGTATTGAGGGTGGAAAGGGGTAATGAGCAAAGAAAGTTAAGAGAGTTTGGGGGGAACCATGATGGCCAGGATGGGGTAAGAAGAGCCATTTGGGCACCCAAGTGGTGCCCAATGGACATAGTGCCATGGCCAAGACAGTCCTGTATTGCATTCCAGGTAAGAGTCTGCCTGTTACGATCCGGTTTAAACCCAGAAGAGCAGAGAAAACTAAGTCTCTGTGCATAAACTGGAGGGAACTTTGAGAAGGTTCAAAATATTCCCAAAAACGAGATTAAAACCGAACGAGGTTAGATGTTGGTGCCAAAAAAAAAGATGTATTTTATTTAATAGTAAAGGAGGCAAAGAGAAGTAAAGAGAAAAGAAAGAAAGAAGTGTGCGTGGGGGGTGGGGGGACAGGGAGAGAGTGACAGGGGTTAGGTGGAAGCATATCACCCATCCGAGGGTCCCAACGACATCTCGTTGCTCCCCTCCATCTGGTCTTTTGGTGGTGAGGGTCCCCTGCTGCCATGCCATGCCACGCGGTCACACAGGGCCACATGCCAAAGAGTAATCCCAAAGAGTGGATTAATACGTGCTTTGGGCAGGTGGGAACGCCCACGTGCCTCCCTTGCAGGGGCCACCTTGACACACTGTCCTAGCAACACTGAGGGTCTGTTGCATCACCTCCTGTGCTCTGGTGCTCTGCTGCAGGGTCTGGGGACCCATTTGGGGAGGCCTTTGATGGGCCATGACATCCCCTTCTGCTGCAGATAAGCTTTTCCCCCCCTCCCCTGGGTGAAGAGCCCCTCAGCTGGGCTCCTCTGCACAGTGGAGGATGGGTGGTCACTGCGCCTCTGACCAGAGGCTTTTCCAGCGCACACCCAAAGCCTCTCTCCCCGCACCCTTTGGTTTGAGGGTCTGTCCGAGCCTGGCAGCTGGTAGCCCTGGGGCTGTGGTCACCACCTTGGAGGTGTTAAGCTTAGGCTTTGTGAATGTCCCCAGCCCTGAGATGTTTCTTTATCTCATCTTCATCAGTGAGCGGTGTAAGGCCTCAGTCAGGGCCCCATTCAGGGTGCTGTGGGTCTTCTCTGCAGCTTTTGTAACGCAGTTTTAAAAGTCCTTCATGAAAATGTTTAAGTCATAAACTATAATATTTCAGTCTCTGACACTGCCTTTTCTCCCAGACAACCAGCAACAGGACAAGGGGAAACAGCCTCCAGTTGCACCAGGAGAGGTTCAAGTTGGATATTCGGAAAAATTTCTTCACTGAAAGAGTGGTTAAGCACTGTACCAGGCTGCCCAGGGAAGTGATGGAGTCACCATTCCTGGAAGCGTTCAAAAAATGAGCAGATGTGTCACTTTGTGATATGGTTTACAGGGCATGGTGGTATTTAGTTGAAGGCTGGACTTGATTTTTTTTCCAAGATCAATGATTCTATGATTCTGCATGCAAGGCAAGGGAAGGAAAGTGGGCAGAAAGCGAGGAGGAGCCAGTGCATGAAGATAAAGGAATGGGAAAGGACCAAGTGTTATAAAATGCACAGAATAGGCATGTGGTGAAGGAGGAGCTCCCCTGATTCCCCTGCATGTCTCTCTCATCGTGGGAAGCCCCTGTTCTCCCCTGAGGTTCCACTTGATCTCTGGGGATGCCGGCACCGTTCCCTGCCTGCTGCACCCTCCGAGCGCTGCCCGGCCGAGGCGTCAGCACTCGCTCCCTCCAACAGCAGCCAAGTGCCAGAGTTAGCTGCTGGCAAACTGCTTTGGTTAAATAACAAAACAACAACAACAAAAAATTTATATACATAAGAAAAGGAAAATGAAGCAATGATGGGTTGGGCAATTAAAGTAAAAGCATTTTAGAGTGTAATCCAGCTCTCTCTATCAATAATTCAGGAGACCAAGATCGGTCTAATTGATTGAACACCTTCCACAGTAGTCAGCCACTAATAAGACAAATGAAATGTCTTTTTTATTGTCAAATCTCCATCTCACATTTGCTCAGGCAAAATCCTGCAGGGCTTTTCATTTGAGGAGCTTGGGCATTTTTTTCCTCTTGATGGAGATAAATTGAAGGCCAGCATCTGTTTTTAAAGAGCAGTAAATTAAGCCTGTCTGCTCCTTTGGCCGTGGGTGGGTGGAGAAACAGAGCTGTGCTGAGCAGGATTCACACGTAGACCTCGTGTGGATTGTCACAAGTTGAACCTGGTTCCCACAGGATGTGTTTTCACTGTGTAATGATTTAAGTGCCTGGGACACTTGGCCTTGACAGACTCCAAAGGACTGCCGATCCTACCCTAAAGCTGGTGTCTCTCACCTCCTTTCCTCTGAAGAGGAACCTCATTAGGATCCTTGGTTTCCTGATGGTGATATTAATGCTTACCTTTTGATGTGGCACAGGTGTTTAGAAGGGGCTGAGCAATTGTTTAACTTTTCTAATTTACATGAGCAAACCCCACACAGGTTTTGGGGGGAAAATACGTGAGTAGAAACTAGTTTATGTTTTATAGCTTTCCTCCAAAATCATGCCAAATGCAATAATTTGGGGGACATCTGTGAAGACAAAGTAGGGCCTGCCTAGCAAATTTGCTTGATATTGTTTCCTTTGGACTGTATCACTGAGTGAGAGGGTGATAGCTCCAGCAGGATGGAGCTTGTGGACGCCAGTTTCAGAGCACTGCCCATCTCTAATCAAAAGCCGATTTGAAGAAGAGCTTCAAAAACTTGAACTACCACTGATGCACATACAAATGCCTATCTGCAGGGTGTAAATCTGTGTGTGAGAAGGCTTCTTTAAGCTCAGATACTCACCAGTTATTCTAAAACATCCTCTTGCATGCACAGAAGCTCTGGGACTGGATTTTTAGCCAATATAAATCAAAGTAGCTCCTCAGGGCATTCTGCTGACTTATCCCAGCCAAAGATCCTGCCCTGGGGTGAGGAGAGAGCTCTGATTACAGTGTGTATGTGTGTGTATTTAATTAGGAAGGACTTCAAGCTGTGTCTGTGCTCTGGAGTCCCCACTGAGTTAACCTGGTGTGGCACAAGTAATCTTGTGAGCAAACCCAGAATCTGGAGATTTGGTAATGACTTCCCTCATTTGCCATTATGGTATGTGGTTCCCCACAGCCTATGAGGAGGGAGGGAAGGAGGCAAAGTGCCTTAGAGGTTTTGTTTTGCCTGTATTGCCTTTGAAATATTATATAACATGTTTGAATGCTTGATCTAACCAAGGAGTAGTTGTTTCACTTCCTAATCTAATAACTTCCTGATGTCTGTCTCCTCTTAGCTTTGCTCTATCTTCTGCACAAATACCATTTAATTGTGTTCTCGTGGAAACTAAAGGCCAGCAGCTTTGCCAAGAAGGGCTAATTTTATAATGCCCCATGCCAGAATTAATCTTGATGGCAGAGATAAGGCTGATGGTTTATAGTTGGCAATTATCATCACAGGAGATCTGTTGCATAGGGTGGTGACAGGTTATGGAGTTCTCTTAAATATGGGGCATTGCCTTTGGAGGCAGGTGTTTGCTGTGGTTAGATAGAGGAGAATGAAAAACAGACAGATGGGAACGAAAGAAAGTGGGTGACAGAGAGGAGGAAAATAGAACCAAAAAAAAGGTGATAACAGCAAATGAAAACAAGAAGGGTGAAGGCACAAGAACAGCAATAGAGTGATTTATTGGTGGAGCAGGCAAGGAAGAGGAATGGATATGACCAACAAAAAGGGAGAGGTGTGGAAATGAAATTGAAAGAAACTGATGGGAGAATTAGGCCAGTGAGTACAGAAGTCTATCTGAGATTCAGTGTAGTCAAAGGCATTTTTTTGTTTTGAAGGAAATTTTCAGCTCTGTCTTTAGGCCGTGTCCCACCTGTCTGCCTGGTAGGAAAAGCAACTTGGTTACCCAGCAGATGTGCTGGTGCTTACTGGAGTCTTCTCCCTGGGACAGGTTCTTTGAAGCTGAGAGCTGGTCCTCCGCAGAGATAAATGAAACCTTGCCAAGTTTATAATGCTGCTGCTATTACACAGCCGGGCAGTCAGAGGTCTTCAGGACTCAGGAACAGCTTCAGACTCAGTGTGAGCACTTGAAGCTGCTGACAACAGCGCTATCAAACTGTTTATGGTTTTGCAAGGCAAATGAGACCCATCAATGAATGAGGTAACAAGTCTCAAAGTGAAGTTGTTACTTCCAAGAGCTGTAAGCAACCAAACAAGCAAATATAAAATAGCTGTTGATACATTTACATGGAAAGGTTTTGGCAGCCATGGGCTGCAGGGGTGGCTTCTGTGAGAAAATATGAGAAGCTGTCTCCATGTTGGACAGAGTCAGCTCCAGCCAGCTCCCACATGGAACATGCCAAAGCTGAGCCCATCAGCAATGCTCGTGAGACCTCTCTGATATATTGAAGAAAGGGTTAAAAGTGCCAGACAGCATCTGTGAGAGAGGACTGAGAACGTGAGAGAGGAACAACTCTGTAGACACCAAAGTCAGTTCAAAAGGAGGGAGAGGAGCTGCTCCAGGTGCTGGAGCTGAGATTCCCCTGGTGCAGACCATGGCTGTCCATGGGGAAGCAGAGATCCACTTGCAGCCCTCAGAGAACACCCCAGAGCAGATAATCTACCCTGAAGACTTTGGAGGACCCCATGCTGGAGCAGAAGGATTTGCCCTGAAGGAAGCTGTAGCCCTTGGGAGGCACACACAGGAGCAGGAATTCCTGGCAGGAATGGCAGCTCATGGAAAGGAACCCACTGTCTTGGTTTGAAAGACAGGTGTCTACTAAGGAAGGCAGGAGCCTCCCTTGGAATGGAAAATGCAACCCCCTTCCCTCTGAATTATAAATTTGAAATTAAGGGGCTTTCAGACAAAGATATGAGGAATAGGAATAACAGTTCTTTTACTAGTGTGTGTGTATATATATATAACAAAACAATAATACAGAAACACTGGCTTAACCTGACAGAGTCAGGGTAACCTGGCACCCTGCCGGGCAGGGTGTTGGTAGCAGTCCGATCAGGTGACAGCTGCAGTTCTCTTTGAAGTGATTCTGTTGAAGCAGTGATCCTGTAGAAAGGTCTGGTCCTCCTCAGAAAGTCCAGTGGTGATTGTGTAGCTCTTGTCCTCTGGAAACCCAGTAAGTAAGGCTCCTCGTGCTGTTTCGAACCCCAGATTATATCCACATGGGAATGCTGGGTTCCTCCCCGTGGGCAGAGCATCTCACAATGGGGTTATGTAATTCTGTGAGTCCTCGATTGCCCATTAAACAGACATAGCTCCCGGAGGGAGTTATCAAGGATGAGTCTAGGGGATAACGAGCACAGCCCCACCTGTTTTAACAGCTTGTGGAGATAATAGAATACATACTTTTGATTACATCTTACACTGTAACCTAGGACACCATGCTGGAGCAGGTTTGCTGGCCCATGGGGGACCCACACTGGAGCAGTTCCTGGAGGACTGTACCCCGTGGAAAGGACCCACACTGTGGCAGTTCTTAAAGAACTGCAGCCCAGAGAAAGGACCCATGCAGGAGCAGTTTGGTAAGGACTATATCCCATGGGAAGGACTCCATGCTGGGGCAAAGGCAAGAGTATAAGCAAGAAGGAGTGGCAGGGACAAAGTGTTATGGACTGACCACAACCCCCAATCCCCATTCCTCCTGACAAATTGGGAGAGGAGGAGAGAGAAGAGTTGAGAATGAAGGACTGAAGTTGAGAATGGGAATAAGGGAGAAGTAGGGATAAGAGATTTTTGGTTTTGCCTTTGTTTCTCACTGACCTAATCAGAGAATAAATGGCAATAAAAGAAATTACTCTTCCCCAAACTGAGCATGTTTTGTCCATGATCGTAACTGTTGATCAATCAACTTGTCCTCATCACAAGCCACAACTTTTTCAATCCTACTTTTTCCCCCTATTCTACTGATGGAGGGGAAGTGAGAAAGCAACTTTGTGGCCAGCCAGGGTCAACCTACCACATGATAATATATATTGATTCCCAGAAATGTGCAGTTGAGGAAACTGGACTTCCACAAAACTATTCTAATAAACTTACTGATAGTTGAAAATTGAGCATGTGTTTGTAACTCCAATCCTGGACTGACAAGTGTGAGCCGATAAATAACTCCCACTGTAAATACAGGGCCCTTGTAGACGCAGGGGACAAGTGGAACGACATTATGTCTTTTAGGCAGGGTCTCCAGCAGACCCTCAGCAGTGCTGCTCCTTACTTATATAAGCTTCAAAGCCTGCAAGTGAAGCTGAAATAGAGACTTAAATCACCACAGGAATAGTTCTGGAGGATGTTTTGTTTGAAGAAGTTTTAAATAGGACAAGAGGGAATGGCTTTAAACTGAAAGAGGGTAGATTACATTAGATATTAGGAAGACCTTTTTCACTGTGAGGGTGGTAAGGCACTGGAAGAGGTTTCCCAGAGAAGCTGTGGATGCCCATCCCTGGAAGTGTTGAAGGCCAGGTTTGATGGGGTCCTGTGCAACCTGGTCTGGTGAAAGGTCCCTGCCCATAGCAGGGGATTGGGATGAGATGATCTTTAAAGTCCCTTCCCACCCAAACCATTCAGTGATTTTCTGAAATAACTGTTCTAGTGGTTTTTCTCTCATGTTGAATAAACTAATAACTTCTCTCTTTTGCGGGGGATATCAAACTCTAAGTCTGATTTGTATTCTTCATGACTAGGCCTTCTCCCTCTCTGGGATCCATGCTTGGAAAGTGCAGATGGTAATTCCCTGTGTCAGAGCAGAATTGTGGCTAGTCAGGAACCATCTCATGTGTCATTTATATAGCCCCTGCCACTGCAGGGTCTTGGAGCACAGTTGAGGTTCTCAGGTATAAAATCTGTGCAAATGATGTTTATAGCTGCTCAGAAATCTTCCATGAAGTACTTTGTCAGTCTGATTTATTGAGCCACCTTGTATGGAGGAGTTCAACGATGAAATGAAATGAAAAACACTGGTTATGATATTAAAATAATATAATAGGTCATTGTTTTCCACCCAGCAGAAGATAAATGGTGAGGGGTTTGAAGGAGTTTTTCTAAGTGACTTCCCATTTCTTCCCGCTCAGTTTGTCTATTCCTGTTGGCTGGGAATAGAAAACTGAAGTGATGGATGGCTCTGATTATGCCTAGTCAGGTGCATTAAATGGTGTCTCACTCTACTGCCTCCCACAATCTCGCTGCTCACTGTGCTTATCAGGGCTGGTGGGGAAAAGGTAGATGTCTGTAAACAACAAAGAAATAAAAGGGGAGGTGAAAGAGCTCAGACTGGTCCCAGCAAAAGGATTTTCTGGGCGCTGGAAATGTGTTGAGGAGTTTGAACAGATACACTTTTGGAATAACTAATTGGGATATGTCTGTCAGCTTCAAGACTCAGTAGCGCACATGAACCCCATCCTGCTTTTCATGGGTCATTTCATGGGAGAGATACTTGCAGTATATGGAAAGTTTCTTTTTAGCATCCATCTGTTTAATGCTAGCATGGAGCTTAGCTCACATGCTTGTCTCTGGTTAAATCATGGACTCGTGTACTTGAGTTACGGTGCTGTGAGCTCACAGACACCAAGAAAAATTACTCTATTTTCATCAGTGTAAGACAAAATAAGATCCTATGGATTTTTAGCTACAGACCAAGGACAGGTAGGTTTGAGATGCAGTACTTCATTTCAGGTTTTGTGTCAGTGTTGTATACAAGAGCTGTCTAAAGTTGTATGAAATACGATTCAAAGTCTGTACAAATGAAGCATTGAATTTCTGTGGCTCTGTATCTAAATTTGGGTTGTTGATGTACAAGAAAATTGAATTCAAGCTGGAAAGGTGCAAAATGCGGTCAAAGTGACCCTTTCTAATGCAACAGACTAGCTGTGACTGCTTTATTCCTCCTAGGAAAAAACAAATAAACAAACCAACCAGGCTGGTGAGATATGGCTGATCTTTGTTAACCTGTAGGAAAGGTGAACTAGGTGAGTTGCTGTTTGAGCTAAGGACTTCCATGAGAAAAATCAGACCTTGAGCAAGTTTGGATTAAAAACAGGAAAACTTGTAGCTGCAAGAGCACTGAGTTTAGGGACAGCCTTTCAGCTTGATTAGTGGAAGTGGAAGCCCTAACTGAGGTGTACCTCTGTCTTTTTATGAAGAAGATTTTCAATGCACATGAGTTCAAGTTCTGGGTTTAATGTCTTTTATGCTCAATTTCCTGGCTTTCCTTGGGCAGCTTCTGATGGCTGAACAGGATCCCTTGAGAAATGTCTCTGGCTTTGTCTTGCTGGGGAAAGGTACCAAGGTCTCCATGCTCCTGGTGTGTCCTTGCCTCTGTGAGATCAAAGCTGCTATCAGAAAAACAAATGAGGTGGCTTCATTTGAAAGTTCCAACCCAGTGAGTTAGGCTGGTGTAATTACCCTGATACTGCAATTCCAGCAAATCTTCCCACAGCCAAACCTGAACAACGTTGCAAAACTTCGACCTTCATGTTTTAGCTCAGCTCTTCTGTCTTCAAAGTACAAGGACAGATGTGCCTCAAAGTTAGAACTGGCCCAGTGGAAAGCTGGACAGGATGGTACCATTGGGCAACGTATTTCCACTAACTTTCTTGGTTTCAGCTTCAAAAAATGCTTTCTCAATCAGAATTGAACTTCTTCCTTCACAGAAGCTTTGATTGAATGATTTCAGTGTTTCAAAGACAGTTGTCAGAACGCACTTTAAAATTTACAGAGGATAATTGAGGCATCTCTCTTTGCTT
>WEIT01039477.1:124075-242503 GCA_013389985.1 Dryoscopus gambensis | reverse complement strand
ATGGTTTTAAGGTCCAGTTTTAAACGGAAAGTGTGGGAGAATCCAAACACACAGCATTTGTGTGCATAAATTTCTGTGTGGACTAACTTAACAAAACCCAAGCGTCTTTTGTTGCAGGCAAGAAAAGTCACGATCCTTTTGAGGTTTCCACACTTTTTTTGACATTTCCAAAAGTCAAATATAGTCCTGTTTACACAAACTCTGCAGCATTTATGCAGTTCAAAGGTGTTATTCATTGGTTTGACTTGTTTATTTTATGTCTTCAAGATTACATTTTAAATAAGCTCTGAAAGATTTATATGTATGTTAAAATGACTCAGAAATGTCCCTAGGAGTTCAGAAGATGAAAATGTGTTGAACTTAAAGCGAGAGGATACTGCTTGCTATTTAATATTGACCAAGGGCCTTTCAGGAAGGTTATCTCTTTCTCTATTTTCAAAGTTGGTTCTGAATGTTTCTGAATGTTTAGCAACATTCTTTTTTCTGGAATAAAGAGCTTGAATGCTGTGTTGTCTTTGGGTACTCAGTGAGACAGTACTCACAGCAGTGCTTTGGGACTACATTAGCTTTTCACTTCTGATTTATGCATTTATTTTCCTCACAATGTGAATAATTAATATCAGCATGATTGGGATTTATTTTTTCATAATATTTTTTAAACCGAGGTGAAAAAATATCCATGTCAAATATTTGCAAATACCATCTGAGGACACATAAAATGTTATTAGTTACTCCCCAAGTGGGCAAAGGCAGGGAGGTAGGGTGGTCACATATTTTTGCCACATGGCATTTTCAGACAGCAGACGCAAGAATTATGAGATCCCTTTCCACATCAAGACAGGTCGGTTTAGAAGAAACAGAAAATGTCTAAAGACATAGAGAAAGTTCTCCAGCGCATGTAGCTGATGGGGTATATCAGGAAGGGATATATCCTACAACAGCTGACTAACGTGAAGCTAAAAATGCCAGGACAAAGCTGTCCTCTGTGCTACCATTTCAGCAGAGTTTGAGATCTCCTCCCCGTTGGCGCCACTGAAATTTTCATTGAAAAAGGAGGGGGTGGGTTTTCTCCTTGTTGTACTTATTGAGGGATGTGGAAAGGGGAGGCTCAGGGAGAAAACTGCAGCCCCATGTGCCCAGCACAGCTGCCTGGTGGTGTCTGCATGTCGTGTTTGCTTCTCCACTGAGGACTCTTTCTGCAAATGAAAAAGATTCCTATAAAATTAATTTTATCAAGCCATAAGCATGACATGAAAGTAATTTTCGGTGTGTTTATTTTGCATACTCTTGAGCAATTTTCCCCTGTTTGGCCATAACTCTACGCTTCCCTGCCAAGCTCTTGGAGAGCATGGCTAAAGCAAGCAAAGTGCAGTTAGGCAATTTCCCATTGCTCATCAATACAGTTTTCCTTTGAAACTTCATCTTACTTTGTAATGGACAGGTATAACAAGGCAGCCTATATTTTTCATACATAATTTTCTCCTTCTCTTGATTTTTTTTGACAGAATCATGAATAAACTGGCAGACCAGCAGGACCACATGATACCATGAAGAGAAGCTTACAGGTCCTCTATTGCCAACTGTTTAGTAAGTAAATACTAATTTTTATTCTGTAAGAAAGGAACTATTCAAAATCCTTATGTAAGATAGTATTATTTATGCAGGGCACAATTCAGGGAAGTACTTAACCATGTGTCTTGCTTCAGGTACTTGGAGGAACCATGTGGAAGTTAAATTACCCTGTTGTCTGAGCTACCTGGAGATGTATTAAAAAATGAGTTGAAGGATCAGCTGATTCTGCAGAGTTTTGTACTAGAGTAGAATTGATTTGCTGTGCCTTGTAAGTGTAAACACTTTCAAAAAAATGAGACGTACATACAGAGGATGGTGGCTGGAAGAAATAATGCAACATTTTTGGAAGAGGGATCCATCCCACTTGGTATTTCTGATGGTTGCCACTCAATAAAAGATGTATCAATGAGGAAAAATCTAGGCTCACACAGACCTAAATTCTGTGTCACTTCCTGAGATGACAAGTTTGGTTTTTTTCTAAGTTTTGGCTTTCAGAAGAGTCCATCCAATGTGAAAGTCCAGCAAAAACATCAGGTGGCATTTAGACTGTGTAGACAGGGACTGGCTCCCCTGTTCATGGAAGTAAGGGAAGGTTCTAGGTGTATTGACACCTAAAGTATTGATACTGTTGGTGCATTTCTGTCAACTGACAATTTTCAGTGCAAGCATCATAAGCAACAACTTTTCTTCAAAGCTGTAGAGATTAAAAAAAGTAGGACTAGACAAAATGTTAAGTATAACCACTTGCTCTCATGTTTTCCAAGGGAAATTGCTAATTTCCAGTAAAAATGGGAAAAAATGAGGGTTTTTTAATGTCACTTCGGTTTCGCAGAATGTATCACTCCAATATACATATTTTCATAGACAGTTTTGTATGGATTTCTCTTATTCTGGCCCAAGCAAGAGAAAAAAACATGCTTAGTATGCATGGAATGAGCAATGGAAGGACTGGTATTTTTACTGGAGTGTGTGAAAAATAAATCTAATGAATATTTTGTCGACTGTTACAGAGATCTGATTACTGTCATATCTTTGCTTTACTCATTATTGTCAGAGTATAGAGTGAGAGATTTTTTTTGCTTTGCTAAGTTGGTTGATGTTCCTATTCTAATCTACAGCTTCTCCCATGATATAGGGGAAACAGAGTTTATTCTCATGACATTGGAGGGGAGACTCCACGGGTGCACCCAAGGTTATTTTACTTGATCATAAAGCTGGGCCAGATGTGCCTACATGACCTGCCCAGCAACACAGCTTTGACTCCCAGAGATTTGGTACCTGGCTGGAGTGCAGTGTGGGAAGAGCTCCTCAAGGAGAATTTTAACCAGAAACCCACTGAAAGCAGTGGGGCTGTGGTATTTTTACCATAGCTAAGGACCCAGAATACTTCCCTGCATCCATTGCCATGTTGAAATGGATTTTAATTCTAAAACCAGCTTGGTTGCTGGACCAACAGTAGGTTCATTGTAAAGAAAATATGAAGCAGAACTGTAGAAATACATTCCTACCGACATGTAGGGGAAAAAAGGAGGGTATACTCTTCATCAAACCTATTGCAGTGTTGAGTCTTTCTGTAACTATTTTTATTTTTTTTTTTAATACCATGCTTCCCTGCTTGGCAGCATTCCTCTTTGTTATCCCTGCTGCTTTAAACTGTATTTTTCAGGCTAACATGTTGAAGAGATAGGTGGCAAATAGAGGAACACTGAAAATAAAGAGGGAAAACCCGAGAAAACTGTATATCTGTGTATATATACACACACACATATATATAGTATGACTGTGCAACAATATTGTCAACTGTGATGTAATTTGAAAAGATGGATTCTGAACTTACTACTTCTAATGACAGATAAACAAACTGCTTTATTTCTCTGAGTGCAGCAAAAACGTGTAATAAATTTAGTTTTCATTAACAAATGCAGCAACTATAGCTATATAAAAGGTATTTTGGGCATCTGGAATGAGTTTTTTCACTGGTTGGTTTATAAAAAGCCTATGGCAAGATCCCTCAAGTTACTTAATTTCTATTATATTGACTTTCTTTTAGATGCACTGAGGTGTGTTACCTAAGCTCACTTTTCCCCCAGTTACATCACTATGCTAAAAACAAACTCCAAGAGAGTGCATTCTGTCCAAGGAAGAGGAAATTGCTTTAATGTGTTTCCTGTAACTGTTCTTTATGATATAAGAAGGGCCTGCAGCATGGTCTTATTTGTTTCCTTTGGACAAAAGAGGAAAATTACTGCTACTATACAGCTGAAGAAAAAGCAAGCCTTCAGAGAAAGAATCAAAAGAGGATATTCTGCTTTGAGCTGATTCACCAATGTCTTCCACCTGCCTGCCTTCCTCATCTGCAACTGCAACAAGTGGGTCTGTGGTGCTGCCTCGATACCGTGGCAGTGTTTTTGTCTTGTCTGCTGTGGCATGAGTGAGTGATTGAGGTTCAAGGCTATAGGGAGAAGTGCCCTATGGATGCATTCATGCAAATATGTACATAGGGCATACATAAACATGGAAAACCTAGGACAGCTGGAACAAAGTGTTGGTGGATTTTGTAGAAACAGTGATCAGCTGGAGAGACAAGACTCTGTTAGTGCTTGTCAATGTGCCTGTGGCAAAGAAATGTAGGAAGAAGCAGTTTCACTTCCAAACTGGTGTGTTGTTATGAAGCTTGTCACATTTTGCATGAGTCCCAGCTATGCTACTGAGCCAGTAGTGGCCACACTCATCTGTGAATTCTTTTCCACCTCTGTTCATTTGTGCTGTGTTCAGCTGTGTTTGTGCAGTGTCTGAGACAGTAGGACTCTTGTACTCTAGAGGAATTCTTGGCTTTGGGGCTGGAGGAAAAGACTTAGGTAGATATTGGTTTGATTTTCAAACAGTGGGATTTTTTAGCTGTATTTTTAAAAGTCAGACCCATGGATAAATAAGATTTTGATTGTAGCTTATGTCTGCGTTTTTTGGTGAATTTCACATGGGTTACGTAAGCATTCTATTGCCATCCGTATTCTTTTGCTGTGCTTTCCAAAAAGAGCACATTCCACCCATTCATGCTGATCAAGAATAGCATGTGAAAATGGCACTAGCAACAGCTGCTCTTTTGAATAGAGTTGTATCTGGCTTGAATCTGATCCAAGCTGTCAAGGGGTAGAGTTTGTAAAAATTGTAGCACTACACTTGGCCCAGGACAGGGGCTCCGGGTGATGCTACTTTACCTCTAATCATTCATAATTTATGAATAAGTAATTAAACATGTGATGTAAAACTATAAAGAAGTAATGCTTTCATACTGTATCTTCAAAGATTCTATTTAATCTGAAATCTCTTAAGACATTAAAAGAAAAAAAACACATAAAAAGAATAAAACAAAAAATTTGGAAGAGGTTTCTTAGTAAGAGCTCTTTGAAGTCACTAGCTAGATTGAGTTGATGAGGACCAATTAAAGCAAAACATGTGTCCACAATTTGCTGCCATTTGTTCTAGGCACATCTTTATGGATGAAGTTTGTTGCCTCTGTAATGATGAAGATGCAAATGCCTTTCCCATGAGGCTGAGCGATCTCCATTTTTTATAAAGACCTAATGTGATGATTTAAGCCCTACAGCATGAGCCACAATATGTCCGCATTTTCTGTAATAAAACATGAACATTATAATTTGCCATGAGTGCACTGTTCACTCAGGGCTTCTAAGCTGCATTTAAGCTAGAGAAAAATGTGGGGACAGGTAACTGGTGAAGCTCTTAGTGCACAACCTGTGTATGGGACTTTCTTCCTCAGACATTTATTTTCCTGTAAAAATGCAAGGACTTTTATTTTCTGTTTACTTACAGCACTAGGGTCTGTGTGAGGACCTGTCACCACAGCATCTGAAATAAACGCCCATCTGAGTGCTTCTTTGTGTCATTATCACTTAGTGTGTTCCCAAGTATCACCCTTTCATCTCTGAAGCCTGGCACGATGCCCAGTAATATCAATAGAAAGAGTTTTCTATTTTCCAGCATGTACCACTCTGTAGTAAAATGAGCAAAACCAGCTCAAAGTGGCCATGCCTTATAACACAGGCTGTCACAAGTCTTGTATCCCCTTGCTGTGGATGCAGCTCGCCTTCCCCAGTGTTAACTGGCAGCCTGGATGCCTTTCAGTCAAGTCTTCGCAGTGAAGTTCACCCTGTAGAAGGTGTTAGCACAAGCCTGCACTCCGTTCCAGTCTGCAGCAAGTCCAGGGGCTCATCCCTCGTCTCGAAAATATTTGATAAGCAATTGACTTTGTCAAACTCCTGTATTAGAGAAGACCCAGTTCTAAGTTCCTTCTGAGAGTTGTTGAGCAGCATTACCTCCTAATGCCTCTTGCCTCTGATAGGAACGCACACCACCAGCTTTTCTTTCTATTGCCAAGGGCTGTCTGAGAATAATTGCATGTTATTAATAACATTGTATGCACTGATGGCTCGTTTACACAATTATACATGGCTCGTTTAGAGCAAGTGGAGAGGCATGGTAACAGTACAAGAAACGCTGCTGCCAGATGAAGAGGAATAACCTGTTCTCTGCCCACAGTAGTAGATGAGACATGAAGAAATGGATTTATAGAGCAGATAGCTTGACATTAGGCGTCATGCAAAAATGCTTTAGCAGGTTGGGATATTGAAACCCTAGAACAGGCTAGTCAGGAGGATTTAAGTCTGCCACTGAAGCACCAAATGGAAAAAAACCCCTCTCTCAGGGGAGGCAGAGGTCATCTAGATGATGTCAAAAGCTCCCATCAAACCCTCTGATCCTGTGACCACTAGGTACTGTGTCCTTAGTGCAAATGAGCCTGCTTGCTTCCACAGAGGCCTCTCAGCTTGCACAAGCCATGTATAATTAATCCATGCACTAGAAATGTACAGCTGACATGAGCTTAAGGGTACTGGAGATCACTTGATACACATCAGCAGAGAGTGTCTTCCTATCGTTCACAAGGACTCACAGAAAGAAGAGAAAACAGCATTTTTATTGTGCTCTGTTAGACTGGCAGGTATTCCGCTTGAGCTTACACAGCAGCAGGGAGTGGTTATCCAGCAACAGATTCCATCTGGTTTGCTTAAAAATTAGAAAGGTAAACAGCCTCTGGCTATGCAGTGTATCATGTATGAAGCTTTTTGGGATACTCACTGGGCTGAGGCATTTGTATTTGAGAGTCACATGGCTTGGTAACAGCCTGCCCATCGGGTAGCTCACAGCAAGCGGTCCCTCAACACTTCCTTTTCCCAGAATTCAATTAAAGGTTGTTGCTTCAGTTTCTCAGCAAAAACTGCCTTCTTGAAAGATGCTGTAACCTTCCATTTTGTGATCCTGTCCTGGAAAACAGACCTTTTTAAAGAGAATTCTAAAAGCAAAGCAATGCACCTTATAAAGAAACTAAATAGAATATGTATTTTCTTATCATATGTTGGCTCCAGTGTCCTTGATGTGCCATTTAGGTGAGATTTCAGCTGCACACACACAGAAGAGTGAGGGTTCCTGCTTGCTGCCTGAATAAGCACAACTCTGTGAATCGGATGGCTCTTGCTACTCCAAAATTGCAAGTGTTCTCATGAATAGCTTGCAGTATTTATTTTAAATTTGCTGGTTCCATGAACATTCCTGCTCTTAAAGGCATTACAGTTTGGTAGGATTTCACAGATAGCATGAACTCTTTAGCAAGTTTGAGGTACATCTGTGGGGTGGGGATGTTCTGCCTTGTTTTGCCAAGAGCAGATACAAATTTAGGACATAGCAACACTAACAACTAACATATTGTGTAAAGTTCTCCACTTTTCTTGCAGATTTGGTGAAAGACAGAAAGATGTGGAATAGGCCTGAGGCTGTAGAATTTCAGGTTGTGGTTTAGGTCCTTGACACTGAATTTGAGATAAAAAGCCAACAGGCAGTTACATTATTATATTTGCTCTATTTGCAAACAAGCAATTTTTGCCTTTGCACATATCATTTGATAGTCTGAGTATGTTCTTGGCATTAAGCACCTTCAATTTTATACGTATACTGGTGCTATTTGCACTAGAACCCTGTAGAGTTTTCAAAATTAATGAGAGCACAGATCTCTCACAGTGTGTTTATATACTTATATTCATAAAACATTCACACACCATTTGTGTGACATTCTGGTAACAATGTCCATGATCAGTATGCTAGAAAACCAAGAGATATTAAATAAATACTTATAAATATGTATGCTTAGCCAAATTTGAAAATGCTGCAAGGATTTGGTTTTAAAATTCCTTACCACCTTGTTAAAACAGTAATCCGATATGAACCCACCATATTACTTCCATCCTATGTTGTGAATTATTTGTGTTTTGGACCTGAATTGATCCACGTTGTATGACAGCATATCTGTCTAATCTATTTTAGGTTCAGTACTGTTTGCCTCAAGCCTTGAGAAAGATGTTTTAGAGGGAGAGTGAATAGGCAGGAATACAAATGCAACTTTCCTCTATTTTCCCTTTCAAAAGTCTCTTCATCCATCTCTAACAGAAATGAAACTTCAGGAACAAAGACAGCAGCCTGTGCAATTTCACGTGTGTGTTTTGAGACTCAGTGTCAAGTGGAGGAAGAAATGTTGCTGATGTGCAGGCCTAGCAACCATGAAATATTGGTCCTATTGAGTTCAATGGCAAAACTCCCATTGACATTAGTAGGATTGGGATTTTATTCCCAGCCTTCATGTTCCCTTCATGTTGCTTTGATATGTTGCTATATAAAATGAAGATATCTTGGCAAACATTCATTTCTTTCCCCAAAGCATTCTTTTCTTCCTGGCTGTGCCTAAGAAACATTGCTATGGTTTTTGACAATATTGCAATCAAGGCCTGATTCAGCAAAGACAGTTAAATATGTAAATTGAGTTGTTAGCCCCAGCCAGACTGCTGCTGCAGCAGCCACTAGCCTTAGGTTTGACTCGCCATTGGACTACTTTCCAATAATCTGAAATAAGAAAATTTATATGTCAAAATGCACACCAGTGTCTAATGTCCATGAATTATCCAATGCCTGTGACTGTGTTCCTGTGGGAAAGACAGAAAAATTGCTGTTAGATACTCTGATACGTTGTTATCTGATATTCCCCCATGTGCAAACTGCCCTAAACAAGGATTTGTACCGCTGGTATCAGTAACGCAGCAATACTTAATCCTCACCATGTTTATGTGCTGAAACTTGTATATGTTAAAAGTGTCTTTGACTTCTTGCAACGCCTTTGAACTTTTCTCCCTCCAGGCACCCCTTGGCATGCTACATTCCATTATTTTTGAGCAGGAAAGACTTAACTGTGGATGTTACGGCAGCTTCGATTGCTCATGTGTGTGTCCATTGTAGCTCACTGCAGGCTGTGTAAATAATTTACTTGTAAAACCAGGCTCATTGCAGGCAGTGGAAACAGTTTAGAAGAAATACACATACACCAAAATGTCATCCAGTTAGGCAGTGTGTAATGAGTATTATCCCTGTCCCTTCTCTAAACAGAAAATATATGGATGTCCCCTGTGGTGCTACAGATTTTCCAAAGAACTTGAGATTATACCAAAACTTAAGCACATTCAACTCAATGAAAGACTTCAGAACTCCACCTGTGTAAAAATTTGTTGTGAAATGTCATCCAAGCTAGCCTTTGGAACAAACACTTTGCTTCTAGCAGCAGTGCATCTGTCCGGTCTTTATTTGAAGACAGATATCTGCAAATCTTCCTTGGCAAATCAAGGCCCTGTACATAATTGGTCTGCATGTATTGTTTTGTAATACGTTACTCGTTTAAACTATGTATATCCTCTAATGCCTGAAACCTCAAGGGCAGGATGTGCTCCCAAGGTCTGGGAAAAGCCACAGTCTCCTTTCACATGATTTTATTCCCATATTATTCTTGGATAAGAGGAAGATGTTTGTTACATATCATACACAAGATGTTTTAGAAGTGACCTTGCAGGAAAATTATTCTACCCCTGCTATACTAACTTAAAGGTTCTGGAAAGGAGGAGAGAAAGTTTATAGCCGGTCACAGCCCTTGAGCTAGCGAAGGCAAGGGAACCGCAACACTGAGGCCATGATTCCTTGGGGTGAAGGTGCTGGGCCTCCACAGTGGCTGGTGTGTATCTCATAACGAGTGCCTGGGAAGAGCCACCACTTCAGGTTTAGATGGAATAGTGCAGCGTAGCCCTGCCGGCTTTCCCAATACTGAACTATTCCTTTTGCTCGAGACCAGGCTCCTGGTCACATCCAGGGCCAAAGACAGGATTTCTGGGGCCAGGTTTTCCAAATCAGCGAATACTTAATAACTGATTTTGGCACTCAGTGAATTTTCCTAAGTATCTAAACAGATTAGCCTGCTTTCTTCCTGGTGGCTAGAGCAGGAAACTTCTGCAGGTGCCTTGCAGAAGTGCACGAGGCATGTCTCTCTAATACAGAGTGCCAAGATATTTTGGAAAATCTTATCCCTTTCCCTCGAATGTAAGGGATCAGACTTTGTTTCAAAGCTATTTAATACTATACAGGGCATGAATATTTTGCTTCAGAACTGATGAATATTGGGTAAGTTTCATTTTCAGTGCTTGCTGAGACCAAGTTATAAGGAAGGGGGAAAAAAAAAGAAGGCACATGGAAGGAAGCAATGCAGCAGGGATGGGTAGAGAGATGGCTGGATATTCCTCATAATAAAGTAAATATATTCATAATAAAGTAAATATATCCATTCCTTATTGCAGGTGTAATTGCAATCTTTAAGTGTATTTCACATACCCACTGAAACACTTCTGCTGATCTGATTTATTGTGTGCCTATTCTGTATTCATTTGACTGTTGTTCCTAATTCTCTACTTCAGGTACACATAAATATCTTTCCAGTCACTGCCATCATCAGTAGAAATGTGTGCTGTGGCAGAATAAATCTTGCTCTGCATGGAAACCTAAAATATTGCTTACAGGGAAATGTTCAGACCACACAACAAACTCTATCTCAGGAGGTTTTTAACCCATGGACCTTCCTTATTGCTAGAAAAGGAACAAGAGGTTCCCTCACATCCCTTAGGATTACTGGTCTTAAATAAGTTGATGACCAATGCCATCAGTAGGTATGAGTCATTGCAGGAGACCCTGAAAGAGTGTGAAATTTTTGTGCACTTATAAAGGGCTTCACATCACATTTTATTGTGACTTGCAGGGTGAACCATGGAGTATTAGTGACAGTGCTTTGGTGTAAGCTGTGCAAAGCAGCATAACTTCAGGCCCCATTATAAATCCATTTTGTAAAACCCATGGCTTTGTTGCTGCTGGAATTCCCATGCATACAGCCTGTGAAGGACATTCAGTTCTCTAACACGAAGTTTCTCATTTTTATGCATTTGGAAAAGGCGCTGCTTCTTAAAGTTAGCATTCCATGGGAAGGACGATGACTTTGCAGTATCTTCTAAAGCATTAGATTTCACTGGCCCCTGTAGAGGCTACAAATTCATTATGCTATTGCAGCTTCTCATTGCTGAGGGCATTAACAATTAACATACAGACACTACAATGAAGATGTCAAAGAGAGGAAAGTAAAGATAACAAACAAGGAGAGCACCTGATAAATTAATAGCAGCTTGCTTGCAGGGCAAAATACTTGTGTTTGTATAGACAGATTTAGTTTTGCCTTAAAGCACAGGGAGAGAAAAAAAGTGGCTTAAAATCCGGTGAACTTGCAGCCTTGTCTTGGAGGTAGAATGGATCAATTATCTCCCATTTTTTGTTGTTCACTTCAGTAGTGCTGGGGTTTGACAGTATTTTTTCCTTAGAGAACCTGGCCATTTCACCTAGTTCAAAGCTGTTTTGTTGCACCATTTCAGGAAGGAAGAGCTGTTTTTCTGATCAAGGTTCTGTACATGCCTCACGTTAAATCCCTGCCCCGGGACCTACTTCTTAATGCTGAGGTTGTGAAGCATAAAGTTAATCACATTACAGTCTGTACTGCACAGAGGTGCCCTGAAAGTTATTAAGGGTGAAGCCTGTGCTGGAAAAAGAGCAGTAGGTGCTTAGGGAAGGAGGATCCTCCAAGGCTAATTCCCAGGAGCAAACAAGGAGGCTGTGCAGGAATGGAGTAGTGTTTACAGCTTATTAGGAAGGCACAGTAACAGCTTTTTTTTTCATGCAGAGCAATCCTTTTTGAGAGAGATCATCTACAAGATAAGAGTAATAGGACCCTGGGCCTCAGCTATGCACACTGCAGTGCATCTTTTCTTGCCCTTGGGACATTTATGACTGGGACCATTAGCTTCAAAGTCACTGCTGAGCATGTATGTGACTGACAAGGAATCAGATATAAATCCTCTAGCCTCTGAGGTGGAGATGAATGAACTGGAGACAGGATAAGACAGAAAATGTTTAGTGTACATTGTCAAAGAAAAGGCTTCTACAGGAAGAAGGAAGATCCTCTTTTCTTGTAATTTACAGAGCTGAAGAAAACCTGGGGTGAGTGGGGTGCAGTGAACATAGACTTGACTAGCTGTTCTTTCAGGAAAATCTGTTTCAGAAATGAAAGGCAGTTCTGAGGAAAAGTCTTGGTCTGAATTGTTGTTGGCAACAGCTCTTAACGCTTCTAGCTATTAAGCTTCTCTCAGTTCCAGCGCACCTGTCTTCACCGGTATTTTCGCAATATGGAAAAGATCCCTTTTTCTTGCAGAAGGTGGTGACATCATTAAATGACTTCTGTCAGTTCTTCTCAGCCCTGAGGAGGCCAGTGTCCCATCCTGTGAAAGTTCCCTGCTTCTGGCAGTTCAGTTCTACCAGAGCAATGTGCCTTTTCCACAGTGGTTTGCACTGCTGCATCAAAATTTTCAGCTTCATTCCCCTGGGTCACAGGCTCTGTGGCAACTCAGAGCTGCACAGCACAGCTCAGCACAGCAGCCTGTGCTTCTATGGACCATGGGCTGGCTGTGCTCCAGAGCAGCCCCATCACAGAAAGAACAGCTTGAGGGTTACAGTCAATTAGCATAAATTGCCAAGGGCCCAAAATATGTTGTATAGCCAGTTTGGATTGTTAAGCCTCGAAACGTGTTCCCTTTTTCTTGCTTCTTTTTTCCTTGCTGACTCTGTGGAGGAGAAAAGACTTAGAACCCATTTTTTGTCATTCTCAGAGGATGGGTGTAGCTGATGCAGCTGGAAGAGTAAGGCCGAAAGCACCTCCTAATATCCAGGAGACCTTGGGCTTCTGTTTTTGTCACTGCATTTCTCAGTATCTCCTGTCCCTGCATGTCTTATCTTTTGAACTGTGAGCATTTGAGGCTAGGGGTTGACAGTATTTGGATGTGTTATACAGCGCTGAACATGCTTTTGGCTCTTATTTAGTAATTATAACAATTAATAAGAAATACCATATGGCTAAAAATATTGTAACTCTCAAAAGAATTCTTGGGCCATTTATTTTTTGTGCATATGAGTGTGTGCCTCATTTAAGCCAATTATTTTTGTATTAGCAGGCATTGGTTATGCCATCCTTCTGCTTTTATTTTTAGAAGTATTCAGGTTATTACAAAATGTGTGAAGAGTGAATGAAAAAAAAGAAATCCGTTTCTTAGTACTTGTCTTTTAAAATTAAATTTTCTGGTTGAATAATCCTACATTTAATCCTCAAAGGGATGTGTCCCCTAGGGGGATCATTCTCTGCACCCTCAGGTGCCTGCTGTCAAAATGTCAGAGGATGGGAGAAGAATCCAAATGAATTAATAAATCCTTGTTTCCTTGTTTGGAAATCAGGTGGTGTTTGATAATGGCTTTACCATCTTTAACCACAATTGTGAATTTTATGAACTAGAGACATGTTACTCTCAAAATTTAATTTCCAGGTTGTGTTCTGCTTTTCAGACAATGCAGCAAAATATGATAGAGTCCCTCTTACTCCCTGTCTTGTCAATTATGGGAGACTGGGAAATCTCAGTCTTCAGTGTTTCAAGATGAAATTTTTAGGTCTAGCAGAGGTGATCCTTTTTAGCATGGCATAGACAAGTGTAAAGTCTCTTTTGTCCTGTGGATTGAAGGGATTCAAGCTTTATATCCATGGAGGAATGGAGATCGTGCCTCAGGAATGGAGGTCCTGGAGTATCTCCAGACTGCCTCTGCGTGTCCCACTTTTTGGAGTGGAGGCCTATTGTCACAGGCTATGACAAAAGTTTCTGTTCCCATTCAGTGATATAATGACAGCACCTGGTTGTTGCTGAGCCTGTGATCTAGTGCAAAGGATGCATCCGTGTGTTTGTACTGGGCAGCAGCATCCACAAGGGAGCAGGAAACACAGACCAAGGCCTTGGGTCACCTCAGTCCTTAAATAATCAGTATTTACAGTTGGTTTTTAAAGTAATGAATGAGTTTACAGAGGTGTATTTCTCTAAAATTCAGCTGTGAGTGGAATATGATGCTTATCGTTGTTAAGAAAGGACTGATGTAGTGTACCTATTTCACTGATAATTTCAGAACTATTTCTTGTGTTTAAATATTAAGTAGAAATGATTGAAAAGCTTTTGACTACTGCCTTTTTGAGAATAAAAGCACAAGTAAATATATTTTTAAAGTGTGATCTGATATGCTGAGGGGGAACACAGGGGAGAGATGTGCAGAAGAATGCAGGTTTGTGTTAGTATTTTTTAAAAAAACAGCCAAGACATTATTTTGTGAGGTAAAGTTGTTTTGTGGTGGCAGATGTATAAAGACATTGGTTGTTACAATGTCAGGTGTCACTGCCAGATGAATAACAAGATCATGTGAAGAACTGCAGTCGGATCAGCAGGGCTGATTCTTACCAGTCAGGGAGCTTTTGGAGATTGCGGTATAGCATGGAGAATTTATTGAGGTCATTTATCCACAGTGCTTGTGAATACATTACATCCATACTCTGTCTCAGCTAGTGCAGAGTGGATCTCAGTACCTACAAATGTATTATTAATGTTACTTTGGAAAGCAGTACATTTTTGCAGAGTTTCAATATCCTTCCTGTTCATGGATTTTGAACATAACTCTAAAACTCACAGTAAATCTTCTGTTGTTGAAACAAATAAATTTTGGGAAAACATAAAAAATACTTTTAAAAATTACATTTGATAACAATACTCACTCAGTCTTTCTGCTGCTGAGAGCCTCTGACAACCAGAAATGGAAACCTCTGTAAAAGAGACTTCTGAAAGAAGCAAAGGAGGAAGATTGAATATTCTGGTTTTGCCTGTGGAGCTATCTTCTTGTTTTGGAAGCTTCCATCAGTAGGTGTGGTTTGTAGAAAAGACAGGTGGAGAACAGCAAGCTAAAAAAAGGCAACAGATGAAGCACTATTTCATGTTCAGTAGTCTGCTTTTCCTCTGCATCCCCAAGTTCTTGTGCTATGATGGAAACAAAACAAAAAAAACTTGGTAGAGGAGGAGACCAAGAACTTTTCTTTTACAGTCAACAATAAGAAAATCATGTGAGAAAAGGCTCTTCCTCTCATGTGGTTTCCTCTGTCATGATATCAGTCATGAGAGAGTGAGTTCTCTCTGCTTCACAATGTCAAGCAGTTCTTGAGCTGTTCACCTCATGCTCACAAAATCCAGTAGCCGACCGTGCTGACATTGCCTCCTGCCCAGCCTTGCAGATCCATGTATTCTGTTGCTCAGCATCTACAGCCAGGGATGAGTTACCAAAAGAAGTAACTCCTTTACAGCCACCAAAGAAGGACCCCTACCTAGAATTTCTTGTTGCAGCATTTCTGAGTGCTCCTTGTGAAGTGCAAAGAAAGGAGTCAGGCAGAGGTGCCCATTTTGGCATCCCTTTGGATATTGCTCCTGGAGGTAGGAGGAGAAGAGCAGAGTAGGTGAGGGTAGCTCCCCCAGCGAGAGTGGGGAAGATTGCTTTCAGATCAGTGTGGTACCCTCTACCTCAAAGCTGTAGTGAAAAAAAAAATGAAGTTGTTCCAGGAGGCCAGTCATCTGTGGCTGATTTTTCATAGCAAAACATGTTTTCTACAGTGCATCTGTACAAGAGTAGCAAACAGTCGTGAATTTGGCAGTGAGAAAATTTTACCTTTATAAAATTATTAGCTGCAATGGCTTCACTTTGACAGCCCTGAAAGAAACAAGTGAGAGCTTCTCAGGTTTGGAAAATTTGAAACTGGTGTCTTTGCACTGAGTTATGGCAGGACGCTGTATAAGCCTCTGGTAAATGAGCTTTAGAGATTTACATCCTTATGTTTGCTTTTCTGAGTAAGCCAATGTATATTAGTGCAGAGGCAGTATTTTTTATGCAGATAATGGGATGCCAGTAGTGTTATGTTTGTCATTATATAAGATCAAAAATGCATTCATTTATAATATGCATCCCAATCTCAAGACCCTGTAATTTCAGTGAATTTCAGGGTCTAGTTTGAGGGACAGTGAAGACATAAATCACCAGTCGCACGCACATCTTGCTACTTTCATATATAAAATCAGTTAGAGGTTCAATGGCATTCATAGTGCTTTTGGTCATTACTGAAGGTGTATTTTTCCAACAGGTCTGGGACTTTGTCATTTATAATAAACTGTGAGAATAATGGACTGGGAACTGTATGTGTCTGAGGGAGAGAGGTACCTCATAGTCTACTGAATTGCCACATATTTCAGTGTTTTAAAATATTAATTTATTTTTATTCCATTACCTAATCCATTTGTCCATTGTTCAGCATAAGAGAATTTCAACCTGTCTGCCGTACATGCATTAAGCACATCTACTAGCCTATGGTACACTCATCAGATTCTGTATATTGTTAAGATACTGCCTCGAGGGCAAGTTTGCATATGAACTGCATCAATCTTGTGCTTTCTTCCCCTTCTCCTACCCCATTTTCATTTGTAGAGGACGTTGGCACTGCTGGTTGTCATAGGAATGTGGTAGGATAGTTCAACAGGAAAATGGGAGACGCATAGCTTTGCCTATAATACATTTAGGCTGCTGCCTCCAGGCTCTGCAACAGCCAAGGGACACGACACGGAAGGAGTCATCAGTGGCTCTGCGATTGCAATAACGTTCTGGTGAGGGCAGTGGGATTTCAGTACTCCTGTGTCAAGCCCAAAAGCCTTTACAACCCCCACTAAAGACTGGGAACATGTTGTTTAAATGGTCTACAAACATAGAGGTGATAGATACGTGTGAGTGAGGTGTATACCCAGCTGTTCTGTGGTATCGTGGAGGATATCGCTGTCATGCATTTCAGAATGCAGCAGAACCTCTCAAGTGTTTGGTGAGGAGACAGAAAAGCTGCCAAACTATATTCCCTACAGCCTTCACAGAAGAGGCAGAAGCTAAACTGTGTTGTGAATGGCATGTCTTCACCCAAAAAGAGTGCTACATGGCACAGTTTGGAAATGATGTAAAGGAGAGACCTCGGAAATGTACGTCTGACTGCTATGCTTCTACAGTATTCCTGTCAGCAGCCATCTAGCTATTTACTCAGCTTTGAATGGAATTGTATTCGTTGATGGCTCCTCTCTAAAGCCAGGTTTTGTGATGGAGCAGATTAATGGGTCTCTTTTTTAAAGGAGCTTTGCTTAGTTCTAAGTCAGTATGCTAAAAGTACCCTTAGGCTGTTTTTAATGTATGTTGGGATTGCAATACTCTAAAACGCTGCTGGCAGTGATGGAGCACCTGCAGTTTTCATTATTTTAATTTTATTTCCTAGCATTTGAACAGGAATTAATCAGACTGTGAGGAAAGTGCTGCAAAGTTTAGGTAGAGTTGTGGCTGCCCAAGCTGCTTCCTTCAAAAAAAGAATGTCTGTCCATTTCTCTGTGACCCTGTCTGTGCTGGCAGTGACTACATCAAATACTTAGCCTGAACAAGAGAATTTAAGGTCTCGCTGAAGAGAAGATCCAGAATATTTGAAGAAGGAAAAAAAATAGTCCTGAACTTCTTCAAAACTTGTTAAAATTGAGGTAAAAATCCTTAACCTACTTTAGTAAAGAGGAGGCTCAGCAAGTACAGGTGAGACAACAAGGTAACAGTATGCATAATGGGAGTGTGGATACATTGGAAATGAGGATTAGTTTTTAATATTGTTTAAGAAATACCTCACACAAGTGAACAAGAATGCCAGAGCCTGAAACATGCTGTATTTACTCCACAAGAAGAAATATGTCACCAAGGGAAACTCTGGGATCTCTGCTGCTCTGAGTACCACCTTCATGTTTCTTTCTGAATTTTCAAATTGCTTCATTGCCATAAGGAAAAAGTAAAAGTAGTATATTATTAATGCTTCTATTGAATCTAAAGATGATACTCCGTCTGTATTTCTAGCGGTGTCATACCACTCAAATTTCTTTAATTCCCTGAATCAGATTCTTAGTGGTCAGAAAGAAGTGCATGATTAGCTTGGTTTGAGTCATTATCACTCCACTGAAATAAATCACACTCTTTTATATATACTTTATATATTACGTATTATATTAGTGAAATATGGGAACGGTACAGGCAAATACGAGAGTTGTGTCTGGCTTTCTTGTGTCCTTCTGCTAGGGTTCACATTGTTGAAAACACTGTTTATTCTTCAGGACTCGATGAGGTAATGCTCATCTTTTAGGCACAGCTTTACTGCAATTAATAAAATACTGATTATATTGCAAACCCATAAATTTAGTAGAACATTTATTTGCAAAACTTCAAGCTGGTAGATATTCATTAAAGCATCTTTTTGAGGATGTTTTTACTGTTTTCTACATTAGTGTAGTCTCACAGAAATATATATGTAAGGGCTGTGCAAGTCCTTTTTTACATGCAGCTACTCACATAAATGCTCTCACTGAAATCCATGAAGCATCTCTTAATTTATTTTCTGGTTACTGACAACTTTCTTTTGCTAGTACAGGCATTTAAGCATTGTCAGAACACAGCTTCAGATTCTCATCTTGGTTGCTCTTATAATTTAATTTTGAGGAGAAAAATTTAATTCAGTGGATCATCTTTGGATTTATACTGATGTTAAATGTGATCTGGTTCACTCTGCATATGCTCCAGTGAGAAAGCCAAATTATTTTAATATTTTCATATCCTTTCTTTGCTGCATTTGCTTTAAATTTTGCCTCTTTATGACAGCCCTAGATAGCAGCTATCTAGGCTGGTTGATTGTCATGTGAGAGACCAATAGTGGACATCTGGCTGGGATAGGATGCTCCGTAGGAAAATGATCCCATGAAGTGTACCGATTTTGGGCTATGCACAGCCCAAGGGGGAAAGTTGTGTGGAGTGACAGATGGATGCCTCTGGTTGACCTCACTGTAGGTGCAGGAGGAGCAGATGGCGGGCACGGTAATGTCCAGACATACGATTTTAGGTACCTTTGACCCTCAGCATAGCTGTGTACAGTAACAAGACTGGAGTCTTGTGAGTCACCTTTCCATGGTGCAATGTACTTCTCTGGTAATTCAGACACAGACACAGTTACGAGCAATTACAAAAGAATAATGTTGTCCATTATTTCTTCTTCTGAGGTTCTTGTGGTGTCTTGCATGGATAAACTGAAGAACTGATACCTCATTAGTGAGGTCCACAAAATAATTGCCTATAACTATTTCTGTCCTTCGTATGCTATAAATACACGCTGTAGGCAGAAACAGGTAATGTGACCATGCGCATAATTAGTTTCTCTGCCTGTTTTGCAGATGGGAAGCCAAATATATGCAGGGAAAGTGTTTATAGGTTACTAATTGAGATAGCTTACTATGCGAGTTATGTGAAGACCCTCAGACAGTCAGTGGTAGAAGAGAGCTGAAGGGCTGTTTTTTTCTGTGTAATTCCTGGTTGTGGTAGATTTTTTGGTGAATATGGGCCAAATTCTGAAGTCTTCCTCAAAACATTTGTTTTTCCTTGACTGGTCTTAGTTCAGATGATGACTTGATCAAAGCAGGAGTGTGGTGATTTGACCTGAGATTGCTTTTATTTCTCTGAGTGATAGCTAAATAGTTCTCCTTCTTTCTTGGATGAAGTAATGCATGATCGTGAACAGACATTAATCTCGACTGAGAACATTTTGTATAATGGGAAAATGGAAAGAAAATGAATCCAGGCTTTTATGCAGCACTTGTCTTTCTTCTTCTGTAGCAGAAAGACCTTAGTGTTTTGTAGGAAGGGTCCCAGTTCTTCCTTTTTTGTCCCCAGCCAGCAAGCAGCTAAAGCCTAGATACAGCAAAGTGATTTCACAGCCAGGGTATAGAGAGCAGGCTAATCTCTGATATGACAGACCCCACTGATCGCTGAAGAACCCTGCAGTCGCCACAGCAGCAGTCTTGCCCACAGTAATGGAGTCATATAAGGAAACCCTAATTTCGGGAAGCTTCTCTCCTCTCACCTATGAACAGATCCATCAATCTCTCTCTCACACCTTTCAGGAGCCCCTGGAAATCGGTATGTAGAGATAAATGAGGCTATTTAAGGTGAGGAGGGTGAAGTTCCTGCTACCAGAAGAGTTTCTCTCAAATACAGCCATTGTCAAGGTCACGCTCCTCAAATGCCAGGGACAAAGGCACAAAAGTTGAGGAAAACTTTCTGTAGCTTATTATTTCTGTTGATAATAATAGTCTTTTCACGTTCAAGCAGGAGAAGGTCTCATTTTTAAACCCTGTGCGCATATGTACAATACCATCCTGGATCCTAATGCATTTGAAATCTGAACTGAGAAAAGATGAGCAAAAGCACTATTTTAGCCTTGGAAAACTGAAACAAGGTATGATCTGGCTTCCTCAAGATTGGAGGGATCGTTGATGGTTCTAAACTCTATCCTCAAGGCCCCCTCAGTGCTTTAGTACACGTTCATTCATTTTGTCAACCAGTCTAGCTTACTGAATTAGGGGGAAAATCGATCCTGTGTTAATTTCTCTTCTTTCTGGTCTTCAGTATCGTAGAAATTAAAACTAAGCAGCAAAGAGTAAATAACTTGATTTTTATTTCACTCAGTACTGTACAGCAATTGTAAATCCTGCAGATAGTTGCGGTGTGATAAGCACTCTGCTCACATAGGGAGCTTATCTTCAGGGGGGACAGAATTCCCCTATTTCCCCATAATCACTGTGCCTTTATGAGGGAGAAAAGCAACACGTAGGTTATATTTACAAAAGGAGTCTTTATTGCCAAAGTGGATAAACTACAGTGAAATGGTAGTGCCTGTTGAGCACATGGTAGGACATAATTGCCTGCCACAGGAAATGAAATAGGGGCATTTCTTTCCCTTTTCAGTGTATACTGAAACCTTTGCCCCTTCTCTTGTCATTTTTGTTAGAAGCTGACCAAGAATTTGGTATAATCAAATTACATCATGTCATATCGTATCATAGTACTCAGTGGGTGGACTGAGCACACACTGAAATGTCTGTGCACTTCTTCCTTACTCACTTTCCCTGGGAGACATGAGATAGCACATTCTATTAAGAATCACAGATTCAAATCCTCTTTGTTTCTGTTGGGTGGTTTTGGCTATGTTGGATTTTCTTACTGCCTTATGTACTTTTTTTTGACAGTTTCTTTATCTGTCATGTATTTTTGTACTCGTTGTGCAGCTTCTCTTGATCTCTCACATTTGCTCAGCTTGCTGACCATGGCCGGTGGCATTACTGTGCTGAGTAATGCCCAGCCAGGACCCATGTCTTGTTTCAAGCACGGCAGAGCAGGACTGCGATCTTGCTCTGAATAACTGGCTCTGCTGCCACCTTCCATGTTTAAATCTCCCATTTAACCTTGAAAGACTTGGCCGTCTTATGCCTTGTTTCCCCCCTCCCTGCACCCTGCCTGGCCCATGTCCTGTGCAGAGACTGGGATGTGCAAACAAAGCAGAACTTATGGCTCTAAGTAATGTGGTGATTTAATGTCATCTTGTGTTTTGTTTTGTTTTGTTTTTTTTTTAATTAAGCCAACTGCCCTCAGCAGCACTAGCAGATGAAAAGGTCTTTAAGTGCTGGTGAGCTTTAGCAGGAAAGAAACCACTTACTCTGTGTGAACCTGAGTGTGCCTTGGAGGTTTCTCTGAAAGAGAATATTTGAAGAAAACAAGAGCTAATTTCAAGCCTGCTCAGAGCATCCTCTGCAACACAGACTCAATCCTGCCCTGTTCCTCTCATTCATATTGGTTTGCAGATTGCAGTTGAAGAAGCTTTCACACTGACCCTTTAGAATCACCCTTATAAACCAAAGCATGGACTTCTTGGTTTTTTTCCATGTGTGCATAGAGTTAGTGGCATGATTAAGACTTTGCCTGTATAGAGGGAGATTGAGAAAAACAGGAGCTGGCTTATCAGCTCAGAAGGGGTGTCCTGCTCTGGCTGTGGCTTCAGGGGACACGCTCAGCACGGTGAATATGTGAGTGTAAGATGTTTGTCTGCACTGGGGATGAGCACGTACTGTGCCTGCGAGGAAAGGGATGCTGCTCCTAACCTTGTGCTTACAAAGTATTCGGCGCCACGTGCCAAGCCCAGTCACACTCATTGTTTTGATACTCTGCTATTAAAAGCTGATTTTATAAAACTTCTTGTTTAGCACAAAATCACAGACACTGGAAACAGAAAAAAAATATATTAGGACAGTTTATTTTTACACTCTGCCGGTTGTCTCCAGATGTTCCCACCTCATACTTTCATGCCCTGGTACAGTCCTCTCTGAAGTCACACCTTTCATTTAGAAGTTATCAAGGAATAACAATTAAAGGTCTGTTTTTATCTCTCCCAATACCTAATGACTACACAAGACATGAAACCTAATTTTTATGATACAGAGCTAGAATTATGTGGGAAAGGCCACAAAATTTTTCCTTGTCTCCTTTTCTTATCTCTATACCTTTGGTTTTGGTTGAGCTTCATTTATTTACCATTAACCTGCATGTTCCAGTCCTGATGTATTGTTCTTGTTTGGATGTAAAATGCAATGGACAAATACTCCAGTGCATTGGAGAAATTCTGCAGGGAAATTTAAAGGTTCCAGTAAATAGACTACATATTTTTTTGAAGTTTGGCTCTGTCAGACAGTCTCTCCTGACATCGATCAAAAAATTGATTAGGAGTGAACCTCCCCTTTGGTTCCTTCTTTACACAAAGCTGGAGGTGGCTTGGAAAGTATGCTTGAGGAACCTTTCACAATAACACATCACTATATTGCTGTACTAGTTTGAAAGTAAACTAGTGAGAGACTCCAAGTCAGAAATACAATTTAATAGGAAAAATAAAATAAATGTAATAGTACAAAAAAGACAACCCACTGACAGAGTCAGAGTACAAACCTGACCCCCTGATAGTCAGGGGGTTGGCAGCAGTCCAATCAAATGGTGGCTGCAATCCTCCTGAAGTGATGGTTCTGTTGAGGCAGTGACTCTATAGAAAAGGTCTGGTCTTCCTCTGAAGGTCCAGTGGTGATGTAGAAGGGTCTGGTCTTCCTCTGGAAATCCAGTGGGAAAGGCTGACTCTGGTGTTCGAAATCTCAGCTTATATCCAGGATGGAATGCTTGGTTCCTGCCTCTGGGCGGAGCATCTCACAATGGGATGATGTAATTTATCAGTCATGCAGTGATGGCCCATTAACAGATGATATCCCCATGAGTTTATCAGGGATGAGTCATGAAGGAGGTGGGGAACACTGTCCCACCGGTTTTAACAGCTTATGAAGATGGTGATTGAATACAAACTTTTGGGTACATCTTACATTGTAACCTAGGACAATTGCTTAATATATAATAGTAATTACCACTTTCTACTGCCAGGGAAAAAGCACGTTGCACTTCTTGCTGCTGATGAGACCGTGAACGTGGTAGAATGAAGATATTTAATCTGTCAGCATTAGCATTTGCAGTGAACAGAGCTTTGTAATAAGTCATAAGATAACCACTTCCAGATCTGGAACTGCTGCTTATGCATTGTGCTGGTTGAAATTAAAAAGGGTTTTTGTTTATGCGTTTTTCCTTTTTTTCTGTACTTGAAGCACTAGCAATTTTAAATTGAATCTCAGAAGGGCATGAAGATTTGAACTTTAAAAATGAGGCATGCCTATAGCTCTTTCCATTCTCTCATAGCTCTATATTCTGAGGAATCTGGTTATTTTATTTCCTTGCACTCTTAATGACCAAACTGTAAAATCCCACTGAAGGATTCACTTCTGTCTAATGTGCTGTATGTACCTGCCAAAATGACCATGGGTGCCCCTTTACAGGCCAAACAAGAGCAGGGTCCCTGGCACCAGATGCTGGCCCTACAGTGAGAAATAGGTAGTCTTTATTTCCCTCCAAATACCCTCACCTCCCATTTTCCTAGATGTTTCAAGAAAATCATTTTGGAATTTGACCAGGGAACAGGAGATCATGCATGGACAGATTCCCCTGCACAGATAGCAAAGCAATTACGTCCAATTTAAGACGACAGTCATCCAAGCTGTTATCCGCGGAGCCAAATTGAAGTATACCCAAAGCAGATTGCAGGATGTGAGCCTGAATTTGAAACCTCAATATTCTTAGAACTTTTCTTTTATATTTAATTATTATTTACTGTTTGTTTATTTTGTAGCAGTTTTCCCCTCCTTCATCAAGCAGAGCATTTCCATAAAAATCAGCCAGTTGCTTTCTGTAAGCGTGTCAGAATCAAGCTTTCCTTATGAGTAATAAAGAATACATTTATGGGAGGTTTCTTTTCCACAATGTAGTGCCAGCTCTTCTTTCCACCAGGAGAGACAGTCTGTTCCATGGCAACTGGAATAGAAATATGATTTTTCAGTTGAAATATCCTAAAGAGGCTCATAACAATGAGGCCCACCTAAGACTGAGGGGAGGGAATCGGTGATTTTGAATAGAGTGCTCTGGCCATTTTAGACTGGGATATTTTCTGAAACACTAGGGCAGAAAGTCTCTGAAAACCCAAACACTATCCGGCAAAGAATTAACTTCTACTTTATAGCTGCTAAATTGAATTATCACTGGAAGGGAAAAAAGCCCCTTAATGGTTTACCCAGCTATTGATTCTCTATTGTTGTCAATCCCCAGCTGTTCTGTGGAAGGGAATGGTGGGGTCAAAATATAACCCTTGTTCCACACTACAAAGGATCAATACCTGCTGTATAATTCAGGTGGTTGTAATTGCAAGGTCTTGACAGCTTTGCCTGTAGGTTAAATGACAGTCAATACCAAGTTGGTAGATTTCTTTTTCCTGAAAGCCCCTAAATGTGTGGGTTCTGCTTCTTTTCTAACAAGAAGGGATCTTTGAGTCCTAGCATTTCTAAACTGTGTGCTCTGCAGACTGGCGGGTCTGCTGAGGGTGGATGTGTAGGATAAACTCTGGCATAATTTACACCAAGGAATCACATTACTTTGCTTTCCATGCAGCCTGCAAATCATCCTATTTTATAATGTTAAGATTTTTTGGGTCATGGCGGGAATGAGGAGAGGCATTTCCAATGACCAGGACCAACTTCCCTTTCATGTGAAGGACAAGGCTGAGGTTTCCAAAGCAGCAGCATGTACTGGTGGATGGTATGGCAGCTCTGAAATCAAATCACCAGCACCCCAGCAGATATACTGGCGAGCTTTTTGGACGGATTGCTGCTGCTCCCGGATTTCAAGTGCTGTCTTAAAATTCTCATCCACATCTACTGTCACTGTGAATTAAATAATGTGTTCGTACCACACAACAGGACAAACCATAAGGCTCCTTGTGTACTTGTGTGCACACCAGCACGTGTGCCTAACACTGCTTGTGACCTAGTCACAGGCTTTACAAGGGACATTCTGCCCTGGAAGGACTCCTGCTTTACTCCAGCACAGCTCACCACTTTACTCCACCACAGCTCTTAGTGACTTCCATCAGCGGGAGAAAGAGGATGGTGCCCAAGACAGGAAGAGCTCAGTGGGACCAGTCACTATGGCATTGAAAGGACCTGCTTGGCTGGCCCTACCTATGAAATAATGTGGGCAGTACATCATTGAAACGATGCAGGTGCAACTCTATACATAAAAAAATGATGGCATGGTGCTAATCAGCATTAAAATAAAGGCAGCATGGTCTGCTGTCCTGAGAGACCTCAGTGCTGGGGCACTTGAAGCCCAGCTGAGCACAGCCCAGCTCTGCATGCTGAGTCCCAAGAACCCAGCAACTAATCACAGAGGGACGGGCTGTGGTACTGTGGGTGCGTCAGTTTGATATTTTCAGGTGCTGCTGGGTGTTCCAACTTATACAGCATTAAGGAGGGAAGAAAAGCCAACTGAGTTACTTCAGTTTATGACTGTTGAATGCTTTTCCTGACATTCAACACAGTCTGTGGTGCTGGAAGAGTTTATAAACTGATCTGTGTATTTCCTGGGGGTATGTTCATGTTGAAAATTTTTTATTGTCATCCTGCATTACAAGGAAGAACAAGTAGATTTCTTGCCTTGATCTCCCTATCCAGAACCTCTCAAAAAATTGATATTCACCTTATATTTGATGTGCACTTCCAGTGGAGGGTTCCATGTCTTTGGAACAATCCAACAGCTCAAAAATTTTAGTTGTCTCTCATGACAGTTCCCTCATCTGGAGGAACTTAGAATACAAGTAGATACAAAAAGAAAAAATCTTGAACTTCAAACAAAGATATATTGTTAATTATTACCACTGAGGGAAACTGAATGAAAACCCCTGTCTCACCCTAGCAAATAATATTTATTCTCCTGCTTTATATTTCATCTGAAAAAAATAGCCCCCTTAGTAGCGTCTAAGAATCACACTGTAGTGACAGAGAGGGAAGTGTGCCACCCTATGAATAACAAATGAACTGTCACCAGCACCCAAAACGTGCTGCTTTTTTGAGGTATTTTTTTGAGGTCTGTCATCTTAGAATTCATTAGACTAAACCACACTTAGCTGGTGAGACCAGATGAGATATAGAAGAGTTACAGACTGTCCCTGCTGTGGACAGCTGGTAAAGTCATTTAATTTTTAGCTGAAGATTTATCTGCAGACTTTCACCTAAAAGTCCCTGGATTCAGAAGCACAGAAAAGAATTATATCTGTCTAATTAAAAGTATATATATAGTTCTTACATATTTTAAAGAATGAGAAGTTACTTCTGGGTCAGGATGTAAGTTTTCAAGCTTAAGTTGTTCTAATAAAATAAAAATGGTTCGATACACCAAGTCCAAAAAAAAAATTTGAAGGACAGTGTGAGCAACATAACCTCATATTTTCCATATGAATTTGAAATGAAGCTGTTTAACAAAATGGAGACATCTTTCAGTTTGAAATTTCTATAATCTCTCTGCCATTATGGGATAGACAGGTAATCGATTGGAATTTTGATTCTTTACTTACACTGAAAATCCACCCTGATCCTTGTTTTCACTGAAACATTTGGTGTTAAAATAATTTGGATCTCCTTTAGATAGGAATGCCTAGAACAGAATTTTCAGCTAATAAATGCAACAGAGTGGGGAAACAATGTTTACAGGCGTCCCTTGAGTCTAAATCAAGGCATTAGCAATGGTTATTGTAATAACAAAGGAAGGTGCATCCCCTCTTGGCAAATTCCTGTTGTTTGCTTATCTCGTGTGCAGCTCTCTGGTGTTTTATTCGAAGAACATTTATTGATTGTTCCTCATTAACAATCATGTTGTATTGAATGAAAAGAGTCAAGTCATGTTTGATATACTGCCCTCAAACCCTTAGGCTTAGCACATCCATCCTGTTTCCATTTTTTCCCTGACTGCTTCTATTCATTAGTTTTAATGGACACTTTGAAAACTGCATGATTAGGAGCTGATTGTGTTTAATTATTTTCTTTTCCTTTTTTTTTTTTTTTTTTAATGAGACAAGAGATCTTACATGGTAGGAACATACCAGCTCATTCAATTTGGCACATCCAACACCTAGATATGGGTATATCTAATCTGATACTATCTTACTGAGAATGGCAAATATGAGAGTACAGGACGTTCCCTAGAGAACAACTGCTAGCTTAACTTTGCTTATGACTGACTTTTATCCTGAAAAAAAAGAGCTTATTGTTCCATTTTAAGCTAGCTAGATTAGCAGTGTGCTGTTCTCTCTTTATTTTTTTCCTTAGGTGGAGCTAGATTGGCTCTTGATGATTCTAATTAAATTCCTCTTTCTACAAGAATAACACAGACCAATTTATGTTTGTCTCTCCTGTTCAGAGCCATATACCAAACCAGTTTTATTTCTACAGCTTCTGTTTTCATGCATCTCATTATTCTACAGGTCTAGATACTATTGAATTTCGAGATAGAGTAAATAGACATGTTAGATTTATCTTTTATCATTATTAGTGTGCAGAACTGTCTCACAATCCCTTTTGTGCATGTCATCTCTAAGCCTTAAATCTTCATCTCTTCAACTTATCCATAAGGATAATCCTGAACAACTTTAATTATTTTTAACATCATTCACACTTTGCTCCTGCCAGAAAAGGTATTGATAATTTTGGGGCTCAGCATAATACTTTTTATCTGATTGTATCTATTCCTGAACCATATGTCTATACTTCTGCTTCATCATATTTAGCAGAATATTGGCTATGTAATTAAAAAGGAGAACAAAACATCTTGTAATGCTACTCAATAATTGTATTAAAAAACCATAACTCCAAGAAGTGACATTTTAACAATCATCAGCTAATTGAACTTAAACTTATAAATAATTGGGGATGTATGACCTCTCTTTGAAGAATGTAGTCCTGCTCCTTCAGCGTAACCATAATTCTGCTGTCTGAGTCATCAATTCCCAAGCTGCCTGTTTTTCTCCGGATGGCGATGCTGTACACATGCATCATGCAGCACTGACACAAACACAGTTTATTAAGCCACTTTCATCTCTGGTGAAAGTAAATGCTACTGCTGATGCCTGCTGCAAAGTCATCTATATCAGCTGAAAAAGTTCTGCTGTTGTTGTCATATTATAGGCCATAATCCTTCAGAGCTCTGGAAAAAGAAAACAGTGCCAGCTACTGGTTGAATTGAAAAACAGATTATTTTTGGGGTGCCTTATATGCATTTTGGCATTTTTTTATTTCATCCTCAGCAAAGTCTGTTCTACAGCAATAAAATTTAAATATGTATTTCCATCTCCTTGGCAACTAATGCACAGATTTATATCAAAATGCTACTTGAACAGGAATCAGGTGTGGCTAGATGCCCTACATCCCATGCTGAGTCAATTCTTTGTTCCCAAACCATTAAGCAGATACATCTTGTGGAATGATTATTCTCTCTAGCAGCAAACTAATTTCATTTTGCTCTCCACTGTCAGGTGATTTTTTTCCTATTTTATTTTTAGTTGGAAGTGCAAAAGGGACAGGGGATACCCTGACAAGGGACAGGGTAGTGAGATTTCAAACATCCATTTCTGAGCAGGCAGTTTCTTTGTATGTGACCTTAGCATGCATTTCAGTGAGCAAATTCAACGCCAGCTGCATTTCCCCTCACCCACAAAAGATGATCCTTCTGGGGCTCAGCTTAGTTTTCCAAGAAACTTTCTAGCCTTAAAAACTGTGGGAAAAGCTCAAGAATGTGCCCTGTGTCACAGGACACCTCATTATGGACAAGCCTTTTAGGTGGTTGATCTCTTGCTCCGTTTTGGGATGTTCTGAAGCACTCCCAGTTTGCACACTGACCCTACTTACATACTTACACACTTACCCTACTCCCCACAGCCCATGCAGATGCTTTCCAGCAGACACATACATGTGTGCATTTTGCTCACTAGACTTTACAGGAAGGTTTCCTGGCTCACTGCTCTCACCGAATGGTGTTTGTCTTTCTCACTTTAACAAGACCTCACCTCTGGGAGTCACAGCTGTTTGCAGTTTCCATCCCTCTTTGAATTCCCAGGTTACCAGAGGCTGTGGGACAGCTCCTTGCACAAAAGCCAGACCCCTCAGAATCAGGATCTTGCAGCAGACACTGTGGTGTGCTGTGGCTCGGTGCTCTTGGCTTGTGCTGGTTTGGAGTTGAATGCTTCCAGCGGCCATCAAGGTGCCCAGCTTCTCCTGGGAGCCGGAGCCCTGAGCCAAGAGAACTGAGCCGTGATCCACTGCTCATCACACATTAAGAACCAGCTATCAAGGTTCTCCCAAGCCAGTCTGTTCTACATTTTGGAAGCCAGTGAGAAAAGTGGTTCTGGCACTCCTGAGCTAATGTGTGCTGATGTAGTCCCTGCTCTAGCACCCCACAGCTCATTTTTAGATGTCAGGTAAAATGTACAACTGAGACAACTCAAAAACTGACTACAGGGTCTCTATAATGGACTTTATCTCTACCTAAATTTGTAAATATCCTGAAATACTGGTTTTGAGCCAATAGCCCACCTTACTGAGATGCTTAGAAACAAAAGGCACAAAATGAAGCACTGAAAAAATGGAGTACAATATAAATAAAAGCAGATTGTCTCTCAAAATAAGCAATAATAATAATGATTATTCTTCCCACCTAGTTCAATAGTAATATATTTTAAAATAATATACATCTGTCACACAAATGTTGTAATATCTACGTGCTTTGCAATAGAGCTTGAGCCATGCCACTACTGAACTAAAAAGTCAAGGCTGTAATTAGTAGGTGTATGTTGAGGAATTTGAGAGTATGTGAGTATTTGAAAATCAGAGTTTGACTTTGTGGTGGGTTGACCTTGGCTGGAGACCAGGTGCCCACCAAAGCTGCTTTATCACTCACCTCCTCAGCTGGACAGGGGAGAAAAAATATAGCATAAGACTTGTGGGTTGAGATAAGGACAAGGAGAGATCACTCACCAGTTCCTGTCACAGGCAAAACAGACCTGGCTTGGGGAAATGAGTTTAATTTACTGGCAATTGAATCAGAGTAGGAACAGGAACAGACTGCTCTAGCATTAGTCCTGCACAGCAAACCTGCTGCAGCACAGGCATCCCCTGGCATCACAGCATCCTTCAGCGTTTACCTGCTCAGCTGTGGGTCCCTCCTTGGGCTGCAGGTGGATCTCTGCTGCACAGTGGACCTCCATGGCCGCAGGGGCACAGCTGCCTCACTATGGTCTTCATCACAGGCCACAGGGGAATCTCTCTTTTGGCACCTGGGGCACCTCCAGCCCTTCTCCACTGACCTTTGTGTCTGCAGAGCTGTTTCACTCACACACTCTCACGCCTCTTTTCTCTGACTGCAGTTTCTGTTGTGCCATTTTTTCCCACCTTCTCTTGTGCCACCTTTCCCACCTTCTCCCAGAAGCACTGCCACTGTCACTGATGTGTTCAACCTTGGCCAGCAGTGGGTCTGTCTTGGAGCTGGCTGGCATTGGCTCTGCCAGACATAGGGAAAACCTCCAGCAGGTTCTCACAGAAGCCCCTGCTGTAGACCTCCTGCTACTGAAACCTTGCCATGCAAACCCAAGACAGACTTAAAAGAAGATAACCATCTTAGAGGAGCCAAGTCCCTTGACAGAACTGTTGAGCAACACCAATGTGCTCAAATATTAAACTAAACAGAGGCCAACTGTTTGGAATCCCAGTCTCTCCCTGATTCTTCAAGACTCTGCTCATATTAGTGTTTTGTGGAGGATACCTGTTTGTCATCTCTGCAGAAGAAGGTCCTCTCCTGACCTTTACAGCAAAAAGCTCACAGGCAGTGATGCACAGTCCCCTGACACTTAATCTCAACAGAAAGCTAGAAGGTCTGCCATGGGGACAGGTAGACCACTCATCACCCAGTGTCACCTTGACTTCTTTCAAAATAAGAAACCACCCCTCTAGCAGTTCTTCATAGCAAAACTGACAACAAGTTTTTATTTGTTACTTGTGCTAACTGTTACCAATTTTGATTGTCAGCAACTTGGAGTGCTTCTGAATATTGGTCTCTGCTAAACCAGTTGTCCACAGCTGCCAGCTGTATATTCTTCATGTTGACCATGCTGTACCATCAGACAAAATGGCAATATTGTCTCCAAATAATGATCCATGTAGTGCTCTGTCCTGGTCAGGTGCATATCAAAGTGTTTTGAAACTAATTGCTACATAGTAAGTTTTTTATATGGGTGAAGGTAGCTCTACTGTAAATCTTGGGGTTGGTATCAGAGCACTGGGGCAAACTTTGAAGCTTTTGTCTCTAAGTATTTCCTCCGCAGCCCAAGATGGTTTATCCTATGGTCATGTATAAACAGCAGCACACTGATGGATAAACAGTGTTCCTGCTGTGTCCTGTTTGGGAGCTGTAATTATTACTCAACAAATTACTGAGTACCCTGCTGAGACATTATTTAATGCTACCTCAGGTGCACAGGAACTGATTAATTGAATGCCCCTGCAAGCCGCCACTACATTTTAGTAGGATTTTATTGTTTTGTCTCCCCTCCATTGGGTATTTAGAGGACTTTTTCATTGCTTAACTATCCCATATCGTAAGCATTTGCATCTAAGGCAGAGGGAGGAGATCTAGCCCTTCAAGGTCTGTCTGAGACCATGACTTGGCTTCTGTGAGAGTGTGCACCACATCAATTAATGTAGATCTTGATTGATGGTTAGTTCTTAAGCTGATACAACAAAGGTTTTCCTCCCCATCTAACGCATGCATTGGATTAGCAAAACCATTTAACATGATTCTTGGTCACAAAAGAGAACAGTAATCAGGGAACTTTAGCCTCCCAATCCAAATGAGTATGTCTGAGATGGATCTCACCCCTCAAATGGCAGTCAGGATTGGGCTAATCAAGATGGGTTAATGGAAAGATGAGTTTGGGCTGCTTGTGAGTTAATCCACAGCAAAATTCTAAATTAGCTGTCTGGATACAGAATTAGGATATTTTATAAACCTTTAAACTGTTCACAGATCATGTATTATTCTGCATTTTAAATCAGTCTCATGCAAATCAGCCCTATGGGAGGAAAAAGGGTTAGTTAGATACTGATTTCTAACCCGCAGTTTTGCTTAAATTATGTTTTTCCGGCACTGATTTACAGACATGAAGTATAATTCTATAATCAGAACCTCAGATGGACTGAAAAAATATGATTGCTATGGCTAGGAGAATTCTGTAATTCAGATCTGCCTCCATTTATGCTGCAGTAAAGGAAAAACTATTTTGTTCTTTCATTTTGCCTTATTTGCTAGACTTCATCCTGCAGAGAAAGTAGATCTGCAGATAGCAAAAGATAGTTTGCAGCTCCATGAATTTATTTTTGTTAAAACATAAACAAATTCTTACTTTCAAAGTGGTTTTTAGTGTCCGGCTGCCAGACACTGAGACATCTAGTGGTTTTCATCAAAGTGTTTGTGAGCCTTGTTATGACTGCCTTGATGGTTTCTCAGGTCTAATTTCTCTCCCAGGTAACCAGCATTGTTACCTGAATAGATTACCTTAAGCAACCTGGGCAGGTGTGTACCGGCACACGTGCATGATGACTTCTCCATTTATCTCAGTCATAAATTAAAATTAGCTGCACATACATGGAAAAACTAACCTGATGAGCAAGTCCTCTTTCTTCTTTTCCCTTGTGCTCCCTAAAGACCTTAATAAATCTCAGTGGAGAAAAAATAATAATCAACACTTAAACAATGACTTTTTGCTTGAGACCCTGGGCAGTGGTTTTTAAGCAGCTCATGGTGGTTTAGTCATGGGCAGCTCATTTGAACTCAGTGAGTGCTGCATGCCTGAAAATATGCAAAGCAGTTTGAAATTTGTAAATACAGCAGTGTATAAACATTAAGTATGAATGCTGTCTGCTTTCAAGTATTTTTTCATCCCACATCTTGCACATGAAGAGGCACTAGTTCTGCTGACATCTTTATGTGGGAAGAGGAAATTACAGTTTTCCTGCTGTCACCTTCCCAGACAAAACACAAAGCTGGTAGTTTCTGTGAAAATTCTCACATTTTATTCAGTGCCTTTTCCTTTGTCTATTTTTCTTTAGTCTACCTATAAAGTCTTCTAACTCTAAAAGAGTAGTGTTGTCAGTTTTTTAATTTCTTGGGTGCCTAAAGCATAAGTGACTGCACTTAGTGTGGCCTCAACATACTATATTTAATTTGCGTCCTGTTATTTTGCCCAAGAGATCTATGGATTTCAGCAGCTGAATCTCATTTAGAGTTCCAGTGTGGGCTAAGTCAGCATTTTTGTTTAGATTAGAATGATACTTTTGAAGTGAATCTCCTGCCTATCCCCAGTTACTGCACTTTGGTTCACATCAGGGAGCTCTCTCAGCATGCAGCAGTTTGATCCCTGTGGATGAAACTAGGCTGAAGTCCTCACCCTGGGAGCACACTGTTGTACTCCAGCTGCTGTTGTGGGCTAAAGATCATCGGAAGTAGCCACCTGAAATACATACACTGTATGCATTGGGTCCTCAGCAGCTCCAGCTGCACTCCAGAGTGTTACTCTGGTTGCTCCACACTATTTGCCACCGTGGATGTTGGTGTTTGTTTCTGTAGTCCTCTGCTGCCCTGAGTCACATTGGGTTGTGTGTGCACTCTGCTCTGAGTCAGCATTTCTGCGGGAGCCAGGTGACTCCAAACGAGTCAGTCCCTAACTTCATGTCTACACCAAACCCATTATCATTCTATAGCAAAACCACTGCTGCTGTGAGATTTACTACATATAAGGTGAAATGAAGATTACAAATTTTTCTTTCAAAGCAGGTTGACAAGATAATGAATGAATGAATGTGCAGCGCTTACTGACACTGGATGCCTAATTCAAAAGTCACCCTGCCCATGTTAAAGTCATAATTACCACCAAGTGAGAAAAATATCCCATGCTATTTAGCCCATGCTACATTTATTTTAAGTTGCTTATTTCTCAGTTTTCACATGCTATCAGATTTCGAGTCCCCTGTTGTCAGGTGTCATTACTTCAGAAGGTCCGGTCAGAAGAACCAAATCACGACATTTTCAATCCCTCTTGGTTCAGTACTTCAAATCCTTTTTACCCATGATAGGAAATGCAGTATGACTAACTTGGTAAATGCTTGAAATAATTGAATAAAATCCTATTTTCATTGTGGAATACAGACGTTCAAAGCAAATGGTTTCAAATCCAGAGATCAAAATAAAAGTGCTACATAATGGGTGTTGAAGGAGCAGGAAAAAAATTTCCTTTCATTGTGGTGAAATGCTGGGTTCTTTCAGCTTCCCTTGCAGCAATTCTGATTTTTTTCATCACTCTATGTTTTAAGCCACAATCTAGATTTAATACTATGCCAAATGAGATAATTTATCTTCGTCTGACTGCATATTTCTACTTAATCTACTTAACAGATTTTTACTAGCTCTGTCAACCATAAACACAACTCTACCCTTATACAGATTGTTTCAGTGCTCGTGGCTGTGTGATTACCTCTGCCGTCTTTGCTTCTGTAAGCTTTCTTTCATGCATAATGGCTTACAGCTCCATCGTGACTTCTCAAAAAAAAGAAATATTTTGTATGCATGTGGTTATGCTGTTGGGAATATAACATCCCTTCTTAATCAGGATATGCGTTTGGAGTGTATAGCAAAACTGCTACCCTGCCATGCTTTTCACTGGTATTGTATTTAAGTCCCATGCAATGTGGAGTGTCCAGTTCTCACTTATCTTTTTGTGCTACAAATAAACAAGCATAGTATTTTACATATTCTCAAGTTGTGTAAATAGTTGTGAAATTGATTGCTCAGGCAGGCCCTGTGTTCCCCAGCCTTGCTCCCACTCAGTATGTGTTTGACATTGCGCTTCTGGAAGTGGTTCCAGCTGGTCTTAATCTTACTCCACGTCTCTCATGGGCACTTCAAACTATTTATGCTGGTATCTACACTAGTAAATTAACCATTCCCGAGAACAGTCCTGAGAGCTGATGCCAACTGGCAGGAATCAGCGGGCTGCTGAGGTTTACTGACATCCCTAGGCTGTGAAACTCTCCCAGCCTGCACAAGAGAGTGGCTGGGTCCCAACTGCGCTTGGCAGCAGTTCGGTAGCCCTGCTGGAGCAGCAGCAGTACTATGCCCGAGAACTCTTTTGCTTTTGGATAACGTGGACAACTGCAATCCAGGCCCTGGAGGTCTTCCCAAGTCTTACTTAATTAACCGATATAGGCATAGCTTTATATAGGCATAGCTTTATTCAAGGCTAGTGTGCTGTTTTCCAAGGAAGTTAGTAAGTACAAGTCAGACCTGCAATTTAAGATTCATGTTTTCCTCAGATGGTGAGATTTCATAGCACTTCTGAAAGAAACATTTAAAATTATTCATACTCACTGGTTGTCATGCAAGTGAAAAAGTGCTTATGGTGTAAAGGGCTTAGAAGTGAGATGAGGTTTTGCATGGTTATTCTGTGGAGCAGTCTAGTACTGAGCAAAATCAGAAAGGTTAGACTTGGGGATCAGCATCAGTACTGTGTCGCAGAAAATTGGTACGGAATTACTCCTTCTAGTTAACTTATGGTTCCAATTTCTGTGATAATGAGCTATGCTATGACCCAGCATGAAAGACACAGAAAAATTTCTTTCTTTTTTCCAGAGTCAAGGAATGAAGAGAAAGGAACATAAAACAAAACTCACTGATTTCTGTTAGGGAGCTATGTTTGCTGTCTTCCATTGCAGTGTTATGATCGACTTTGATATTGAATTAATGTGTGGTAAGAGAGCTCCACATAACAATTTATGTCTCTTGGATGGGCAGTTTGCGCTGAGATAATGAGAAAAGAGTTGCTTTCACTCAGTCTCCTTGAGCAATGTATTAGTTGCCAAATCATTCTTATTTTCAGTAGAGAAAGGGGAAAAAAAGTTTTTAAACATTAATCAGGGTATATGGCAAATAGTTCTCCCTTTCAACTATTTTAACAGTGCATTTTTTAGAAATAGATTCCATTGATAAAATAGTATGGCACAAGCCAGAAAGTTCTGACTCGTTTATTTTTTTTTCAATGATGTATTGTAATAAGGGTTATTCCTCTTTGAAGTTAATATATGTCAACTGATATTTATTTAATCCGGGAAAAAGAATTGCAAGAACAGCAATAGATTATATTCTGTTGTGTTGCATTTTTGGTCCACTGAAATAGATGGTAAGAGGAGCTGGTAGTGGTTTTTGCCGAATAAAGAAAAAAAGAAAGCTGATCTGAGCAGTTACTGACCAGCTCATCTCTTTTGGTTGTTGTCACTTGTGTCACCTGTTCTTCATCTTTCCATAATAAACAAGATCAGCTGAGAAAGGTGAAGAATTTTTCTGCAAAGAAATAAAAATGAGGAGATCATTAATGCTCCGGCGTTAAACATCATCTCGATAGGGAGCTTCTGTCTCAGTTCAAGATAATAGACAATGAAGCTCTAAGACAGGAGCAATTTAAATTACATTTTAATCATCTCTCAGGAGGGAAGGCAGCGTTATGTGAAACTGTTAATAGAAAAACAGCAATGTTTCTTACTCTATCATTTGGGTGCATTATGCCTGAACAATCCGATGAATTAACAGATTATCTCCTAATTCAGTCAAGCACTCTTCTGTGACGCTTTAAAAATATCCCATCCTATCTTCATGACACTCTTTCAGAACAATAACATCAGATAATCAGAGTCTCTTCTCTAATTTCATTGCATTTAAAGTCTGAGGGGTGAAGGCAGCATGAATGTAAGAAGCAATGTTGTTACTGCTGCATGGTGATCTTAGTGGAAATATTTTTTCTTCCTTAGACTTCTATGCACCCTGTCAATGTTGCTGGAACAACCTATAATCTGTGTAGTAAATGCTAGAGATTTGGCCTGGAGTCCAATGAGTAGGCTGCATTTTCATATAGTTTGTTCTTCTTCCAGAAGGCAAACTCAATCAGCAAAATGTACCAATTGTAACAATTATTTAGTGTGAAGTATCACTGACAGAGATGAAATGGCAAGTGTGCTGTGCTAATCCCACTTCCCAGGCTGGAAATGGAAACTGCTGATTAAGAGCAGCAAATCAATTTGCTAACTATAGTTCTAAAAATAAGGTGTGCTGCAAGTGGAAAACTAATGGGAAATGGATAATGTTGAATGGATTGATCAGTGGAAATGTAAGAGAAGACAAATGATATGTAACTTTACTTTTCTCTTGGCTAATAAACTTCATGCCAATATGTAACCAGTGAAAGGAGAGGGAGAGAATATGTTAGTAAAAATTAACCAGCCACACTGAACACTGCTCCTCCACAACCCTGAGGAATTAGTGCAGGAAAGAGGAAAAATGTTTTACATGAAAAAAGCTTGTATTTCTCAGAGTCTTGGTTTAGCTGAAATAGATCCACTCTGTGCTTTATATCATCCCTGGATCCGCCAAGGAGTTACTGAGAAAGGGCAAAAATGGAAGTGGAGGCATTACTGGAGGGAGAAGGAGTAGTGTCTAAGGAACTTGCAGTGGGCTAGAGGAAACTTAAGTTTAACTGCACATTGCCGTTACTGGGTTTAACTTGCAATGGTGACCGTGGTCGTGTTTTCACCTCGCATGCTATCCCAGTGACTGGCCTGGGATGACTCAGAGTGAATGAAAGAGAAGAACTTTGCCTCTTGAGACTGGGCAGTACTAGTGAAATTTGGAGGAAACAAAGCAAAAGCAGAACTCTGCAGCTCAGAGATGCAGTTGTGCTGTGACCCAGATTAATCTGAATACCTGCAGTTGTACTGTCTTTTGAGTTCCCTCCTCTAAGAGGAAAAACAAGTGGGCAATTCACAGTGTCTTCTGGGAGTCACACAAATATGTCTGCATGAGACTTTTACACCTTGAGAGCACATATCCCTGTGTTGGTCTACATCATATCTTGGTTCCTGATATGAAAACCACAGCAGTGTTTCTTATTCTCCTCAAGCCAAGCATGGGATGGTGGAGAGTCTGGAGAGAATCTAGTCTTTTAGGTGCAAAGGTCTATATTTCAGATAGTTTTCTTTCATAACAATGGGGGTTTTGAACATATTTTTAATAGGAAATATTGATTTCATAGGTAAATGTGTACTAATCTCTATAAAACTGAAAACACTGATAACATTCTGATTTTTGAAAAAATGGGGAAATCTGGTGGATGTTTGTCTTCAAGAAAACCAAAAGTAAATTGGTTTTTGTTGTGATGTTTGAAGATGCCCAAAATCTAGTCGCTTTTTTACTTCTAAAATTAAAATAAACAAAGCACAAAAAAACATTTCATGCAGAGACAATTCAAAGTCAATCCCTAATTTCTTTCAGGAATTATTTGCCAGCTTCTTTCAGGAATTGTTTGCCAGCTTCTGACCAGGAGGTCCTGTGATCAGGAAGTTCAGGATTAAATCCAGCACAGAGCGAGGTCCTGATGATGTGGATGCCAGTGCTGTGGTCTGCAGGCTGCTCTGGGCAGCTGACTGTGTTTTGGCAGATCAGAGATTTCAGCATCCCACACTGCAAAGCAGGCATGTCCTGATGAGAGTTTCTTGGCTTTATGCTACTGACTGCAATCATCACAGCGTAACTTCATGTTAAGGTCATGAAGCAGGTCCAATCCCAATGCCATCATGGCTTTGCACAGGCTTTCCACAGCCAGGTATATTCATCAGTGGCTGGAGTGTTTTGTCAGATCAACGTGTCTTCCCCATATCTGATCCTTCTGCATGTGGCAGTAATAAGATTCATGAGACTTAAAGAAGAGTAATTGTCTTTTCAAAAATATTTGCATTTCCTACGTGCAAAACCAGTTTGTGATTACTCCATAATTGTTTTGGGGTGCTGAGATATACTCTGAGGTGAGCTGTATGTTTATTTAATTAATCAATTTCCTGAACATGCATGAGTATGATAAACACAGTCACCAGTCTGGAACAGGCCAGTGTTGATACCCAGCAGGGTGTCACATCTAGCTGAGATCAAATCCAACTTGCATCTAGTGCCATAAGTTATAATAGGACTTCGCTTGATTACTTGGGGAACAGAAGAACTGGGAAAGGGGAAGTCTGAGGTGGAGATCCAGGTATGTGCATGAGATGACTGGGTGACCTTATAGATGGCATGTGCAGCTGAACAAACCAGACAGCACTTTAACAAAAACCTGAATGATTTTGGAAACTCTCACAAGAAGTGGTGCTTTGAGAGAGTATGAAAGTCAAATGGTGCTCTTCATCTGGCTCTACAAGCTAAGCAACCTTGAGGTTCCTGCCTTAGGAGGTGATCATAGTAATCTAGCATTTGCGATGCATGAAGTGCCCATGTAGTTGCCAGTGCCTGGATATATGGAGAGCTTTTAATCTGGCATGGCATGTCATCCCAAGGAGATCACTGCCTGAATCTTCAAAGATGATCTTGTCTCACTGGCTTCCAGTTGTGTTTACTGGCAACCTGCAGTGTGTTGCCATGCAGCTGGTGTGCAAGCTGAGGAGAACATAAACAGCACAGTTGGGAGACAACACATGCTGTTTCAAAAAAAAAGAAGTCTGAAATGCAGCAGCACATATTTATGAGAATTCCATATGGAAACAAAGTACGAAAGAGAATCAGTCTCACAAATTATTATTTTTGTGGAAAACCTTCCATTTTCCCTGATGCTTTCTCTTCAGTGATCTTCCACTGTAATTCCTTACCATTGACTAAGGTTTTTGGCAGCCTACAGACGTGGGTCTAGCCTGCAGCTGGCCTTTTTGGATGCTGCCATCCTGTAGGAAAGAGGTGCCAGAACCACCTTATCTTTGCTTTGCCATTTACGAAGAGGCAGCTCTAGTAGTCCAGTAGCTCTGTGGCAGCAGCATCCATCAGCTCAGGGCTGTGGCCAGGACACGCAGCCATGCTCTGCGTACGCAGCAATGAATGTTGGAACACAGGCTGCTGCTTTTGAGAGCAATGGCAAAGTATGCTGTTGCAGGCCACATCCTTCCTAGGCTGTTAAGCTGGCAAGACAGCTTAACCTCCTGGTTGGCTTTCCTTCCTGGATCCCGTGCTCTTCCTCCTAGGAGTGGCTTTTTTGCACAACAGGTCTCACAGTGCATGTTTTGTTTCCTAGGTGTCATGACAGTGGCTTGTGAGAGCTGGAGCTTACTCCAGCAGATACAGCCTGCTGACGCTGAAAGCACTGGCTGTTTCTTCCCACTAATTACATGAAAACTGCTCAGTCTGCTTTACTCTCCTGCTTCCCTCTGTCTGCTCAGGACTGCAGATCAGGAGCGTGCCAGGAAAATAGACAGAGGTCATATATGGATTTCATCTTTCCAGAGAGACTGGTGTGCCAGAAAAGAACAGGAAGTCAAAGGTACCAGTGTATTTCAACATCTTTGACTTCAAAGATGGCTTTCCTCATCACTGCTTGGCCGTTCCTTTGCTCTGTCAGTATCTTGATACCAAGTGTGTCTTACAGTCATCTTAAGCTGTGCTTTGTGAAGGCAGGATATTGTCAGTGCTCTGTGTCTAGATTGAAGAAATACCTGCAGAGGGTCAGGCTGAAGTGAGTGCCACAGCCTTCCCACTGCAATGGGCTTTGGCTCTGCTTTTGTAAAACCATGTCAAGGATAAGACGTGTGAAAAGGAGAGTAGTTGTTATACAGTAATTTAGTAAATAAAGTAAGTGGATATCACAGCCCCAGCTGGAGTTACTGCAGTCCTAAGTGCTTGAAAGTCATTAGTCAGGCTCCAAGAAATCCTGAAATTGGCTTAAATAATATGAGATTAGAAAATGCATTTGGGGTTCATGTAGTTGCTTTTCAATATTGAAGCATTAAGGGCTCACATGGGTTAGAAACATATTTTTATTAGAAAGTGAAGCAGGGATTTTCATTGAGGCTGCTTCCAGGTTTGAAGAAATTCACAAAATATGGCAGAACTCACTGAAGCAGCTCCCTCAGTTTTTGATCTGGGAAGGAGAGCAGCATCAGCTTTCAATGGGTAAGCACTTGGTTCCTCTAACTCCTTAGGTCCCAAGGCAGCTGCTCCAGATTTACACTTGAGTGTATGAGACCAGAGTCAAAGTAGACTTCAACTGACAAAAAATGATACAATGAAGTTATGATTAGTCTTTTCTTTGGTTCCTTTCTAATTACCTCACATATCTCTTAATTTCTATGTCAGGCAGCAAAGCACAGGACAAAAAATGTGGACTATTGTATAATTAACATGACCCTCATATACTCAGGGTCGTGTTTTTTGCAGTAAAGATGGTTATTTCTAGTCAATTCCATTTATATGATGGCATGAACATACCATATGAAGATGAGGATTTTCTTTCGAGATATTAGTGTATCTTCAAGAAAGATAAAATCTTTTAATTGATGTAATCTTTAGCAACAGCACCGAGGTACATTTTGATAAAAGCAGGCTAAGAATTTTAAAAATTCTGTATCTTCCTTATTGATACAAACTAAACTCACAGCACTTTTAATTAAATTGTCAGTGTAGTGACAGTGACATTGAGAAGGTAGTTGCACAGTCATTCCTTTTTAAAGATGTCTCTTCTTGGTAATTAGGGTAATTCCAGATTTATTAGGATTAAAAGAGCCGTATACCTTAAACTCATTCTTGGAGGTTCTTGTAAGAGACTGAAAGTACTGTGTCAGTGTAGTAAAACCAGAGGCAAGGTAATGACAGATAGATGATTCTCCCTTTCTGAAATCATGTCATTTGTCTTCTGGAACATTTTTACATCTATTGTACGTGTGGCTGGAGAGAGAGCACAGGCTGCCCCCGGACATAGAGACTAGACTGGCATGGGGGAATGATGGAAGAGTGTTTCTGAAGCAAAAAAAAAGATGCTGGTTACTGTAGTGAGAGTTTCCTACAGTAAAATCTTACCTGCTTTTTAAATGGGACTAATGATTTGGAGCACTTCAATCTAAAGCAATATGAAGGTTGGGGAGTAAGTTCTTAAGAGGACAGGTAGTTCAGCCTGTTCAAAATCAGAGTGCTCTGATGTTTCTGACATTGATGCTTTGAAATTGAGGCATCTATATCCAGAAAAGAGGTTGGTGGATGTGCCTGTCAAGTTCATTTCCTTTTATTCCCTACATTTTTCTTCGTGTGCTCCAGTCTCTTTGTGTGCAGAGTTTCTGTTCACCATGTAGACTTGTGCAGGGTAGTGGAGGAGGCCAGGTGGTGGCAATGCCGTGTGTTCCTGCCTGCAGCCATCTGCCAGTGCCTGCCAGAGGCAGGGTTAGCTCGGCGCCACTATTCCCCACGTGCCGAGCTCTGTGCTGCCCACCCACACCACAGGGACTTCCATTACTCGCCAGTGCTTCTCACTGAAACAGCAATGTGCAAATAAAGCTGACACAAAACGGGCCTTGAAAAAGGAGCTGAGAAATGAGGTCTCTGACCAGGATGCAGGGGAGTGGCCAGTGCTGTGCCTGTGTCTTGTGTGGAAGGGGGCACCGTGCACTGCACCCAAGCCCTGATGTCTCCTGCCCATATCTCTGGTTTGAATAACAGCCTTTTCATGTATCAGAGTTGAGGAACGAGATATTCCTGTGTAGACACCATTCCTGTTCCTCAAGTCCCTGTCTCTCCTGCACGGGAGGATAGATCACCATACACTCTCTGCAGCATCTGCTCAATAACTATTTAACTACTGCCTGCCTTTTCACATGTCTGATTCTTGACATCTGTTTTTACAAAACCAGACAAAATCACACCTTAGCTATCTGGATGGTGACATGTTCACATGCTGAAATACTCAGCTGAGGTAAAATTGCCACTGAACGCTATGCAACTTGTATTTGGGGGATTAAATGTTTAATTCCTTAACATAATAAACACCTGCCACAGTGGATGACAGCCAGAAGAGCCAGTGCCAGGAAGCCCGGGGTTGCAGGCAATGGTGGCACAGCTGTTCCCAGCCACACTGGGGCTGAGGCTGCATCCAGGGTGTCTGGAGCTGAGCAGGAGCACAGGCATTGTCCTCTTTCCCTGAACTGGGGCATGTTTTACCCAGTAGGCAGGTTGGCTTATGGGTGCAGACATCCTTTAAATGAAAATCTTATTCACTCAAGAATGCTTCATGATTCTAAAGGAAAATGCATAAATGAAAATACAAACAGTGAGCAGAAAGTGGTAATTAATGTCCGGTGCACATGTGCAGCATCGCTGATAATGTTGCCTGGTAACAGAGGAAGGGGTGGCAGAGCCTCACCAGGAGCCAGTGGCAGCCTGTGAGTCCTTTTCAAGTCTGGAGTTTTGCCCAGGGGAGAGAGAGAGCCCCACTGACAGCTCTCTCCTCCTTATTGACCCGCATTTACAGATGTACATGCATGCATACATACATACTTACATTTCTTTTGGGGCTGCAAAATGCCATCCTGAATAAATAAATACATGCGCTTTCTCTTTTCATCTCGTACCAGACACTCATGTTTTGCTGTGAGATGCCTACAAAGGGCTTTGAATAGCAGCATGTTCCAGTGGGGGAAATTTTTGCATCCTGTTCCTTTGATCATGATAGCATGGTGAGAAGGAAGCAGACTCTCTTCATTTCTGTAACTAGGTAGGGTGCCCAACTTGACAAGGAAAAACAGTTCTTACCCTACCAATTTGCTTTTTATGACCTGAAGAGCATTAGAACAATTTATGCATTTGTAAGTGCATTAGAAAGAAGCTTGAAAAGAAAATTGGCAAATTCCTCAGGAATCAGCATTCTTTTTCAGTCGTTAGCATATTCTGTTCTATGACATTATAATCTGTTTTCCTTGGGGTTTTTTTACTATGTTTTCTCAGTTACAAGGCTAGTGTCCTTTTGTGTTCCTGCTGCAGTACATGAGACTGTTAACTAAAATTTGTAAACCGTGAATAAGCAAAAACATTTTATTGTTGCAGCAGCTACCAAGGCCGCAAAAAGACACTTCTGAATTTACAATCCCAGCAGGCCACAGCACAGATTTTTAATTCATCCAGTCTAAGTCCTACCTCATGCTGAGAGCTCGAGCCCAGGATGGAGTCCACCCAGAAACAACATGCATTGTTAAGTAAAACGTGCTCTCACAAACAAAATTTCCATCTTGTAAGGATGGAACTAATTGTATTACGTGTTTCAATGCTGATGTGAGTCAGGCAGATTATAAATGGTTCTCACTGGCTCTCACAGAAGTCAGGATAGTCTTTATCTGCAGCTGAGAGGTGCCCCAAAAGGATGTGTATTTTCTTTACTTTCAAAACTACCTTGTGAATTCAAATAAACTTCCTGCCAGAGGTGTGGCAGAAATTGCTGGTGGCCAGCATGAGCTTCTGGGAGACATCAACAGCTTTATTAACTGAGTTTTGCAATTCATTCAAGAAATAGTTTGTTGCTCTCAGTAACTCATGAATGTTTTATTTAAATGTTGATGGCATTGGCTGGAAATGAAATAAAAGGATTTTAATTTCTAAAAAGCCTGTAAGTAATTACGAGTTCATGCCTAGGAAACCATTCAACTGCAGTAGAGCCTCAGACCTTTTTTAGCATCTACCTCTAGCTATTTTTTAGAGTGTAGAAGATTAGAATTAAGAAAACCTATTAAACACTTGAATGCCAGCTTTTACAATAACTGTAATCTAATAAAAGATTAATGCATCACAGCAGATCTGTGTATGCTGCCAGTGGAAGGTTTTTGACTGAGCCGTTAGAGGTGTCACTTTCATCACAGGCTAATGACTAGATAAATAAAACAACCTCACAGTAAAAGAAGGCTTTTTTATGGTAATAAAAATTAATTGCCTACAATCAAAAGTGAAAGTATGAGTACACAAGGGAGATCCGTTATTTGAAGTGAATCATAAAAATTGTTAGGAGAATTAAAAAGTTACAACACAAACAATGTGATTCCTATCACCACAATCTTAGTTTGCGATGAACAGCAGTTACCAGCTTTGTTTTGAAATTATAGCAGCACTGACTGAGGACAATAAGGAATAAAAATGTCATCTTTTAAAGGCACTTTTCATTTATAGGCTGCGTTGTTCAGGGACCAAGTGCTGAATCCACCAAAAACCATATCATGTTTAAAATCATGTCTCAAACAACTTTGCAGGAATGATATGCAGCCTCAGTTCTAATTACTTGCAGTACACGGGATAGATGGATTTTCTGTTCACTTGGGATTGTCACAGCAGCAATGAACGGGGTGTTTCTGAGTGAGAGACTTAGTGAAATATTATGTAGCACATTGGGTAGCCATGAAATTGGAGGGAAGGTTGGACACCCTGAAAGGTGTTTTTCTGCAACTCTGAAGCCATGAAATTGAACAGCAGCCAATCCCTTTAAAAGACCACTCACTAATGAGCTGTAAAAAGCAGGATAGTTCAGTGAGATGCTGCTTTCTAAACAGTAGGAGAGAGATTTTGGCTAGCAGACAAACTCCTTCCAGCATCTTGATGAAGCAAGCATGATTTTCCTGCTGGGACGCTACCCATTAGCATCAATCCCGACCACTGTGCTTTGGGTCTTCCGAAGGAGTCTTTTACACTAATGACATTAACAAATATAAATTCAGATAGCACCTTTTAGCCTTACTGTGTGTGGTTTATCATTACTAAACACAACAGTAATCACAATAACAATGTATCTGAAGTAAAGTTAGGAGATAGAAATACAGTAACACCTCCACAACCTGGTGTCAGGTTGATCATCTGATCTTAGTAGGAGCTTCAAGCCATGGCAGTTGGGTTGCTGATTAATAATGCAAAATACAGCTTCATGACTCCCAACACTGAGGAAGAGAACATAGCCAGCAAAGGCTGTTTATTTTCTGTTTCTCTATTTGCTGTTATCCAATGGTACTGGGTTTTTTCCAAAGATCTGCTATTGCCACACAAAACACGTGGCAATGTCGATAGCTGTAAGGAAATTATTTGCTGGAGGTTGTTGTGAATGGTGTCCTCTCTCATTCTCAATGTAGAGCACAACCGGGTTTGGTAGGGTTCCTCCCTGACCACCTGTTCACTTTGAATATTTTCTGGTGACAGTCTAGCAGGATAAATGCCAACCATCAAAACTTTTGTTTAATGCTGTAGTATGAAGCTAATTGAGCCCCAGCAGCCATGGGGGAGTGACAGAGAAAAACAGGTAAGCACAGCAGGATGGACTTGGGTACCATCTGGCTTCAGGAGTTCCTCATTACCTGGGTTTTCTCATTTTCTCCAAATTACTTCTGCTAGGGAGGGGTTACCTCCTGGAAATGAGCTCACTTTTGCTAGGTCCTAGAATACATATTAGCATACTGAACTTTACATATTCACATTTGGTGATCTCTGACTAGGAGCTCACAGTTTGAATGGATGTGGGAGAAAACTTATGGAAAAGTTAATTTTTCTCTCACATGAAATCTAATACACTTCTAATTTGGGCCATTTTTAGACCTGTGGTCTTTGGACCAAATGTTTTCATCACTGTACCTCAACACATTAGTTCCTAGGAGCTGAATTTAGTTCAGAAAAGGAGTTAGCAAATAAAAAAGTAGGGTTTTTTTCTTGTAAGTTATTTCATTCTGGACATTGAGAAGTGAGTAACCTCCACAACATAAAATTTTGAAGCACACAGGCCCTGTTTGCCTTCGTTTTACCCATGGTTGAGGCAGCATATTTTGACTAGTCAGAGATCATTTAGATAATCCTTTAAAAGTCTGCCCAGTTTCATCAGTCTTTGTGAGTGTACTGAGCCCACCTAGTTGTTTTGGAAAGCACCAAAATCAGATCCTTGGGATGCTTTCGTCTCTCAGAAGCTAAAAATTCTCACAAACAGAAGGGTTCATCTACCGGTGGCAAAGATGTGGTTTCATCTCAGTGCAGTATTTGAGACAGTGTCTTGGCTAATCCTGTTCTTCCTAGATGCTGTTATCTGCAGCACCACTGGAATATAAACCTGATGGTGACCTTCTGTGCAACTATGAATTTCTTACCTTACCCCTGCTTTCTCAAGTGCCTGTGACTTTATGGTTTTTATAGAGGAAAAAAAGGCTCATAAGGATCTTGAGTATCCAAATCTTTGTGTTCACTTGTATGTCAAAGCTGTTGAGACTGGAAGGATGCTCGCGTGCTATATATATCTGTGTTGGATATACCTCCACCATCTATGGCACAATAATAAGAACAAGATGCAGGCCTAGAAACTGACAAAAATGCAAACCTCAAAGCTGCCAAATTAAGTAAATTTGTCAGAGAAGCAGTGAAAGCATCTGCAGGCTGCATCTCATGAATTTCATAAGGAAGAGAATTCCACCAAATTGGGGCCAGGCATATTCCAGATGGCACAGATGGTTTAGCAAGTGACAGATTGGAAACAGAACCCAAATATGAGCAAGTACATAAACAGAAATCAAAATTTCTTCAATAGGTAGGAGTCAAAGTCTGAAGGGTCTTCGGAGACAATAATAACATGTTAATTTTAAGCCTTAAGAAGTAGCCAAATTGAATGCCTGAATAAGGATGGAAGATGACAAGTTGTGAGAAGAGTGCGCAGCTTTTCAATAGCTGCCAAATTTGGAGTAGATTCTCAACAAAACAGAGAGGCAGAAAAAGGCCCCCCAAATGCAACTATGATCCAACCTGTAAACTGCAGAAAAACAAGTCAAGATTCCATTAACTTGCTCATTGCAAAACCAGTCTGAAAGCTGGGTGGAAAAAATGACATTGTTATCTTTTTTAATCAAAATCCAATTCAGACAGGCTTTTATGAGAGCCAATTTATAGATGGGTGAAAATGTGTAAATTATAAAAACAGTAAGTACCTGTGACCATGTGAAGAAAATGTGTGAAAACAATAGGAGCAATGAAAGAGGAATCAGAAGTAAGAATATTTCAATATCAATAAGGGAGGGACAGAAATCACAGCAAAGCTAATCGTCAAAATGGCATGTGGGGAAAAGTGAGAGGAATCTTAGCTCTGACTTAAACAAAGGCTGATTATTTTATTCTCCAGTAACGCAAGCCACCATATGTGCTGTCTTAAAATTCAAGAAAGCAAAAAAATTTAATTAATTGAATAATAATTATATTGTAGGGGCAGTATAAGAACTTTTGAGTGTGAAAATACCAGTTACAGGTTTGGTGTATGTGTATGTACATATGTGCACAGAGAGATATGTTTATACACAGAGGCATGTAAAATTCATGGCTAAAATTTTACAGCTGCAGGTGTCTCCTACTCCCTTTAAGCCAGTGGTCATAAGCCTTTCAGAAAGCCGTCCCCTTTCTGGCAATGCTGTCCTTCATTGCGGATGAATCCCTGGATGTTAAACTCAGGTTATGGTCCTTATTCATGTGTGAGAGTTGGTTTTGTGGCCCAGGGAAGGACTTCTATAGAATCAGAGTGACGAGGAACATGCTGTGGAGCTGACATCCTCTCTCTTAATACCTTCTAGACTTTTCCTGGCATTATGGACGAAACGTATTTTCCTGGTGAAAGGTCAAAATAATCAAAGCAGTGGTGGTTTGACATTTCTGGCATGGTTAGCTCTTCCATGTGGTCCTTTTGCAGAGGGGCTGTGGACAGTCTTTTCCTGCTGTTTTCAAAGGAGTTGAGTCTGTTTCACCTCCTATAACCACATGAAGAAGGCTGGAGAGCCTCAGCTCTGCTCTGTCCCACCATGTACACTTACATTCTCATTCAGTTTTCAGGGTTACAGAGAGCCATTTAATCTGATAGGTTTTGTTTATGCTTTTATCTGGCCAAATGCACTAAATGCACATCTCCAGGATCAAGGTCAAGCTCTAGATTTATTCCAGTGTGGATCCAAGGAACTGTCTTAAGCAGGGCTTGCTCCATAGTACTTTGGTGTAAAACTGTGTCATAGCTCTTCTGTCACCCACTGTCAGAAAACCTTCTGTTCAAACAGAGTATGTGTGGCCTATGAACAACTTATNTTGCCTGCTGGCCAGGCAGGTCACCTCTTTTTTTCATGTTTTAATCTGGTCTATCTGCAATATCATCTCTGTACCATCTCCCTAGTTTCTTTATTTTCCTGTCAGTCTCTGCCCTACTCGTTGCCCCACTGCCTTTCTGAATTTCTTTGATATTCAGATTGATTCAAGTATGCTCTCAGATCAAGCAGCAGTAAAAAAGCAGTAGTTTAAGCCACGTTACAAATCCCAGATAGGCGCTAGAGGTTTCTCTCTGTATCTGCCTCCCCTCCAAACATCACCAGAATGTTTTCAGGGTCTGATACTGCCTGCCTCCTCTATCTTTCCTGAAAAAGGGAGAAAAATCCCCTGTGGGTGGAGAATGCAGAGACCCTAAAGGCTCTTGTCTCCTCTGATGTGCAGCACATGCTGATTGTGCGGGAAGGAGGGGAGGGGGCACTGCCAGGGGGAAATGCGTGCTGTGTTCCTTGGGTAAAGCCAGCAAGCCTGTAGCTTAATGAATCAGCGGCTTTCATCTGAAAAGGGGCTTGCACAACGTCCCTAATTGGATTTCTCTGAAGAGCTGCAGGTCCTAGATCATCGCCTGAAAGGGGGAAGTGGTAACAAATGTGGATAATGTGTGGCGTTGCTTAAAGGAAAGGGAGGGTACTGGGTTGGAGACGGTGTCAGCACCAGCCTCATGTGGCTGCTGTGATATGACGGGGCCCACATCAGTGATGGCATTTCAGGCACAGCAGGAGACCCTATTAAAAGTAGAAGAAAACTGCCAGCCTTCCTACAACAACACAACCTCCTGTGACAATTTATCTGACCCCAGAGGGATGCCAGCATCCCTGGGGGATATCTGCATTCCCACCTCATTCCCCCATCACTCATCCTGACTGAAGTTACGCTATCCATCTTTGGCGTCACCCTGCTGACTCCACTGTCACTATGGAGTGTGTGATGTGGATGCTGGGGGCACTGGCAGGGGGCCTCTTAGGAGCACCTGGTCATGAGGTGGGAGCCTGCATTAGGGCTATGCCAGGGAGCAAAGAGCTGACAGCTAATTAAACATGGCTTTAGGCTGTAGTCGCTACACCTTTGAGGAGATGATTAAAGGAAAAATGCATTGACGTGTTCTCTGTTAGAAAAAAAGTGTTTAAAGTCTCCATGTCTGTCCCACCATATGTGGAGGTGGAGATGTTCTTTCAACAGAGGCTTGTGAAAATATATGGTGGGCTCTCACTAAGTGAGAAGAGGCAGATACCAAGAAATTTTCCTGATGACGGGGAATTCCTCTGCAATTCCTTGGATAACCATATTTTGCACCTCCTGGAGTTGCTGGTAATGTCAAAGAAAGCAAAGAGACAAATAGGGTTTCTGTGTGTACGAGAGAGTGCATTCACTGGTGACAGCTTTGTCAGAAACCAAACAGAGTCTTCAAACTAGGAGTAGATTATCTGGCCTTTTTCTTTTTTTCCCTTATTCCCTCTATTCTGACTTAATTTTTCTAAGTAGTTTTGTTCTTTCCCTTTCACAGTTCCACTTCAGATGCTTGATCCTGCCTAGTACTTTCTCTCTGACCTCACAGTCTGTTGCCATGGAAATTCAGCTTGGTAACTTCAGTGATGGATTAGGCAGAAGACAAAAGATAGACTGGATAGGAAATTGTTATCAAAAATCCATAAAATAAAAACTCCTCAAGACCAATGTGACATCAAGAAGCAGGCATTCTTTATTTGGTGCCAGATGTGTGAGGGGATATTTCCACCAAAATATCACCCCTGTTGAGTACAGAAAGGGCTTGTGTTTATATACTGTAATTTACATACAGATTCATCGATTTCCCAGAAGAAACATACATATGGTAATCATTTCCTCGGAGTCATCAGCACATTTCCTCCCTCATCAGCACATGTGTTCTCTTGTCCCAGGGGTCTCTCTGGTGGGCTTTGGTGGTCACCAACCCCAAAGTTGTAGTTCACTGCCTGATGAACTTGATATTACTCCAAATATGGAGCTGAGGTGGCACAACTAGTCTAGTTCATTACTTTGGAGACCTTTGATCAACAAAGCATATTCTCCCATCCTTCTCCTTGGTTAATGTGCGGTTCTCCTCCTTCTCCTCCTCACTGTGCGGTTTCCTAGGCTGATGATTTTGCAAAATAATCATTGTCTTTTCCCTACCAGCTGAGCAAACAGTTCTTCATCTGGCAACAAAATGAATCTCCATTTGCTAAAAGGGCAAGACTGGTTATGGCTGTGCTGCTACCAAGTCTGAGCAAGCCGCTGAAAGCAAAGTCCTGACTCTGGATTTGTCCACACTATGCCTGAGATCAGGCTCTGGACCAGCTCATGTGTGACTGCACCAGGAAAGTGGTATACCTGGCAGCCCAGTGCTGGAGGAGGGGGTTCAGTCTGTGTCTTTGCCCACCACAGGTGGGTCACATCTCAGTAGCTTGCAGACAGGTGCCAGAATTTCATCAGCATTTCATTGGCCCCTGCTGGGAACCAGGGCTACTAGGGCTCCAGTGGTCTATATGGCTGCAAATCCTTGATTTACCAAGAAAAAGCACACAAGGCTCCCTGAAATACTTGCATTTCTGTGGAAGATCTCATAGAAATCCCCAAGAAGAAGCTCTCTATTAGCAAGGCAAGGCCAGGTGTCCATTTAAGGTTTGGTCTTATCACACCTAACCTTTGCTGTAGAAAGTTGTGAAGGGTATTCCTCGGTCTGCTTGCCCCCATGGGTTTATGTGATGGTTTCAGTGGCTTTCCAGGAGGGTGGGTGAGCAGTGCTGCTGCCCCACACAGTGCTCCACATGCTGCTGAGGGTGCGTGGATAGGGCCAGATGTGCAGCACTTTGCTGATCAGCTCCTGAGACCCCCGCAGCTTCCAGGACGCTGCTTGACATTTTGGTACAATCTGACGACTTGCAGCATGTGCCCAGAGCACTGTATTGATGTCACTGTGCTGGATGTGGGCCAAGCATCTAAAGGGCAGTGAGTTGGTTAATATGGTAATCACATTGCATCCTAGTCTCTCCACATGACAGAGCTTTCCATTCCTGTTCATGACTCTGCCACATTTTTCTCTAAGGGCAAATGTGACTTAAGCAAAGTGGCAGAAGGGAAAGAGACTAGTCAGCATTCATGAGGTAAAAGAGAGATCTGTGGTGTAAAACAGTAATATTTGGGATTATAAACATCAGGAGCAACTCCCACCACTGCTGGATACAGTCTGTTTGGTCTGATAAATCTTCGAGGACTGGGAGCCCAAATAAGCAATAAGAGTGCTGGAAATTAATAACCTAGTGAGGGTCAAGAAGCCTTGGTGTGGCAGGGACTTCCATATCCAATCCCGCAAAAAGAAGGGGGAGCTGACATATCTCAGAAGAGGTGATGCCTCTTCTCTGAGGGATGAGAGCAGCAGCAGCTGGAGATTGTGCAGCTGGCTGCAGGCAGTGTTTAACAGCTGGCTTAGCATCCAGCCCTACTGAAGGGCAGAGCTGTCCTCACACCGTGGGAGTTATTTGGGTTCCCAGCATGACTTTATCCTCCTGCCAAGGATTAGAGCAGTGCAGGGCCTCTGCCATTCTGCGGGGACAGAGTAGGGCACGGGAGCTTGTACAAAATGAGAGCCAAGCTAAAGGTTTTGGCTAAAGCCACTTTAGATTGGTGGATCCAGTGATGGCAGTGGCCCCAGGATCAGACTGTGAATCTTTGCATCTTGCCTTGAACAAACACATATCTTTTTAAATGTGGGGTTATGTCATCCGAAGAATTTGCCAGCATTTCCAGCCCTGAAATGAACTCTGGAGTCTCCAGCTGCACCTGCTTCTCCTGGGTTTGTGCAGACTGAATTTGGTGGTATTGCTCTGAGCTCCTTGGGACAAGAGCTCTCTGTTGCTACGTGCTGTTAGTGGGCTTTAGGCTCATGGAAACTTGCTTCTGGCTGCTTCTTCCAGTTTCTTGGGCACAGCTTGGCCTCATGAACAAGCAGAACATGGGCAAGCAGAGCAAAGGGAAGGAAGAGGGCTGTGATGCACCCATCCAATTTCTTCTTTATTGCAATCCTTTGTTATTGAATTGGGCATTGTATTTTAATGGAGAATATGGAAACATTGTTCATGCAATGCACTACTCATGCCATACATTTCCCATCATTAATCTGAAATAAAATACTGGTTGATATGATCAGTATTTGATCAGCAAAGCTGTAATATCACCAGATGAACTTTCATCTCATCCTTTCTTAATGTATCTATACAATACTTCAAAAATATTTGCAATGGATTTATTTCCAGTTGGGTCTAAATCCTTCAGCAAACTCTAGATTTATTACCTCTGTCGTTTGCAAAATACCTTCTTTATACCTCATATCAGCTTCCTTTCTAACCAGATGGTACTTAGAGTTTATGGCATAGTACATTATAGTCACTTACCATCATACATATTGTGTTCTTCCATGGCTCTAAATGTTAAAGGACACCTTTTTGCCCTATTTGAAAGGAGGGGGAGAGCAGAAAACACATGTATTAGCAAAATTGCTGTCATTTATTTCATCACATCAAGGTTGAAATAACCAATCCATTATAAGAGAGGTAATACATCATTCATTATTTGCTGCTTGCTACGGCAAGCCACTGGCTCAGCACATATAGACTTATGGATTTGGTTTGTGGAAAACTGTAATGAATGTGCAGTTGTGATGAGCAAAATTGATGCTAATATTTACTGCTCTACACAACTGCTGTATATCAACTGCTTCCCCCTCCCTCCCTATTTGCCCACCTCTGTACAAGCAGGCAAATGTTCCAGCTATTTAATTTCCATCCCAGCTATCACTCAGTAGCAAGCTCGTCAGCACGGGCTCCGACCCTTTAGAGGACAGAAATGGAACAGAAACCTGAGATTGGTTTGCCATGCCACTGTGCCCTCCTCTTTGACTGCTGTTGTGCCTGTGTGTGAGGGCAGCTCCAGAAAGATGCTCTCTCCAGGAAATAGTTTAATGAAAATATTTTGGATCAACTGGAGGATGTCTGGCTATGCAAAGCAACAGTGAATTTGGCATCAAATGTTTCCAACTACTGTAACAACGTAATACCTTATATAGGTGTATATCTATTACACTTCTTGGTTTTATATCTAGAAAGACATTAAAAAGTATGTGAGACAGACAGATAGATAGATAGATAGATAGATAGATAGATAGATAGATAGATAGATAGATAGACAAATAGATCTGTTATTGTATTCTTACAAAGCCACCTGGTTGCAACACCCCATAATAAGACCCTTTATTTAAGCCCCTGCTCCATTCACGGCAGGGTCAGAATGAGGCATTAGCAGGCTGGATCACTTTGAGTGGGAAGAGGACAGGACACCATGGACAGGCTCTGTCCGTACACTCCCAGGAGCTGCAGACAGCCCTTGTGCAGCTTCATAAAGAGAGTTCTTTCGGCAAGCCCTGCAAAGGCAGGGATGGGCAGGGCAGCATGCCTAATGTCAAGGCTTGGGTGACTTTCCGTGTGTTCTGTGATGTTCCTTGCATGCAGCGTTTAGGTTCCTTTTGAAGCAAAGCAGAAACACCCACATGTACAAGCCTGGCTCTTCACAGTCACCTGTGTAGCGATACAACAGGGCATGGTTGAGGCTTGGTGCTTATAGTTTCTGGACTCATTAACTACATGTTCAGGAAGTGGATCCATAAAATTAATTAACCCTGAATGATGCATCAGTACTCCCTATGGTGCAGACGTCAGCCCTGTACTCTCATTTTTACAGTATGGACAGCAAGAGCATGCTCCAGGATTAGTTCTGGCCAGAAGACAGCTACTCCCCATGCACATCCCAGGCGGCTGAGCCTATGCTAAACCACCTGCCCTTTGGAAAGGCAGGGAGAAACACAGGGTCACCTGATCACCAATGTAACTTGTTTCATATGCAGTGCAACAAAATCATTGCTACTATTGCCAAGCATCATTATTTTCAGGATCTGAAATGTTTTTCTAATCAAATCTTCCTGTTTTCCTGAATGCTGAGTTGCAGATGGTTTATAACTACCACTATCCTATTACTTTTAAATAAGAATGCTGTATGCTCACTGAAAGTCTGGGTGGCAAACCTCCTACTAATTCGTCTCTCCACCTTTCAGCATTCCCATGTCACCCACTTTAGATAAATGGGAGTTATGTGATGCACCTTGAGGAGCAAATCCCCATAAAAATGCAAACACTTTAACCTATTTCTAAAGAGGGGCAGCTTCACTATTATGCTTAGTTTCTCAAAACAGCCAGAAGATAATGGGTCCAAATTTGCCCTCAGGTCTGTTTCTGTAACCCCTGTGATTTCAGTGCATTGCAGGTGCCTCATGGATGGGCAGATCCTGCTTCCCCTTGTGTCTTGTTTTGCCCTGATCATCATCAGAGCACCAGGGTGAGACTGAACCTGACAGGGAAGCTTAGTGGCACAGGTGGACTATGCAGGCTTTTTGTCTTAGAAGCATGAAGCAAAAATGACAGAGCAGGTACCTGGGTCCTTGAGAAATTGCTGTCTTCTGCCCACAGCACTTGCCCTTCATCACCATAAAAAATGTATTTCAGCATCTCAGTATCCCTTCCTTCTGGTGATCAAGATATGGGCATTTGTGTCTCAGTATTTCTATATTTGCCAGGAGAGTTTGAGCAGGAGCAAAACAAGTCATTCATGGCTCACTAGAGCAGTGAGTGGTTGCTGCTTTTGACAGTGTGACAACTGAGTAAGAACGTGTTTTCACATGGTGGCCGCGCGTGATGTCCTCAGTGTCTTCATGCAGTACTGGAGATTCCCTGTCCCAGGGAATGACATGTGAAATGGGATAGTTACATGATGTTTCATAACCACTGCCCTTGGCTAAGGATGTGCATGCAGTTAGGCTGGTCAGAAGGTTTTCCAGTGCAAATAATTTTTAGCTAAAAAGGGACTAGAGGTAAATCAGCTTTCTTATTTTTCTGTGTATCTTTTATGCAACAAAGGAAGTTGATTTTTAATCACCCAACTCAAATTCCTCCTTGAACCTTCCGATATGAGCATTAGGATTTAGGGGTTTTACTTCCAGTGGCTCAGACTTTTGAAAATGTCCTTTGCTGTATCAAAGTTGCAGAAGGCAAGCATGGGTACAAGTACTCCTTGGAGAATGAGCGGATGACTACAGTGTCCCTGCAATGCCTAACAAGGAGAAGGCTCCTCATCCGACCATTGTGTCTCAATGTGAAAGTCATAAATATATCAAATGATGATGAAACCCCTGGGCAGGCTTTGTGAGCATAGTTCTGGCCATGGTCTGGGGTGCAAGGTTCAGTTTGAAAGATGGGGCTGCCAAAGCAGGTGGTGAGCAAGGATCTGGGGGAAGTCCTACACACGTTCCTGATAGTCATTTTGGCAGGGTTCCTGTCTGCAAGACATAAGGAACAGATTAAAATTTCCCTAAACAGCCTATGATTATCTGATGCTAAGAGCAAAAATGTCTCTTCTAGGAAAGAAGAAAGCCACAGTCCCACTCAGGAGCGTGTAGGCTCTTCCAAAGCTAATTAAGATGGAGGTGTGGGAATTGTTAATTACTTCTGTGGAAACAAAACCACTGTTACTGCTTCGGATTGGTTTCTTCTTCCAGGCTCTTCCCCAGTTTTCACTTGTTCCTAATTTTCTGAAGAAAGTTCCTTGAGGGGTAGCAATGTACCTTTCAGGCTTGGCTCAGTCTAAAGGTGAATATTTTGAGAACTCTCAGCAAAAGCAGCTTGCCTGTTTTTGTGATATGTGGGCATGAAGAGAAACCAGCTATTCCTATTTGTTCCGGTTGCAGCTTCTCTGACCTCATAACTCAAGAAGAGCTGACGCTAGGAAATTTGAACCCAGCTTGTTTTATAGACCTCAGTGATGAAGGAGAAAACAGTTTATGTCTGAAGAAAATCAATTCAATATTTCTGGAGTTGGGAGCAATTAGAATTGAAGGCCAAATTTTGCTTTGAAATACTGCAGCACGACCCTACTGAAATGCCAGTCCGAGGGCAGAGCTCATCCTGGCACAGTTTGTACATATTGATGAAGAATTTGGTTTTTCCTAGAATGTTAAACAGAGGTTTAAGGGAGGAATGTCAGATTTATTCTGCATGAGAGGCCCAGTTCCAGCTCTGATGGCAAACTATGGGCCAATGTATAAATAATGTTCATTCAGCACAGAGTAAAAATCTCAGCTGTGTCAATGGGAGGTTTGTGCAATGATTGGAAAGAGGATTTTGCCATATATAGCAATTAACTTTTTCAGATAACATTATTTATTCTGAACACATTTCTTATATCCAGTATTGCTTGGTAAGAAAATATGCCATCTTCCATTCTTACTTTATTCTGTTCCCCTTTTTCCTTCCTCTGTCTTTCTCCCTACTCCCTGTCTTGGGGTATCTCCTTTGTTCTTCCTTCTTCCTTTCCTTCCTTGGAGCAATTCTCTAAGGCTGCTATCTGCAGATGTTTCCTAATATCTTAACCCAGGGAGTAGTAAAGAGTTAGTGCTGGAATTCAAGTGTTATTTTGGGGCTTTGAGTCGACATGTTGGTGGCAGTAGAGAGAGATAAACTTTCAATTTTTAGAAACCCAGAACACAGGTATGGATTACATCTCATCAAAATATTGAGGGATCAGTCGTGTAAATCCATTGAGTAAGTTTGAATCAGCCTTTGTCTTGGGTTTTTCATTGGGTGAATTTTGTTGTTTCTGTCAAGCTGAGCACTTCCGTAAAATTCCACATAAAATTCCACCAAATCTGCCCCTTCATCTTCAAATAAGCTTCTTGACCTAAGAAAAACCACTGTAGACTGCAAATCGTTAAAGGGAACACACATATTAAAACCCCTTAAACCCATAACGTATTTACAGAAAGCGGATTTTTCCAGCTCCTGCCTTTATTGAATTGTCACCTGCTGTATCAGGCAAACTGTAAGTGAACCTAAACCATCAAAAGATGCCTCCACAAATGACCCAGCCATCCCCTGACATCTCTTGACAGAATTCTCTGCTTAGTCCGACAGAGATGTCCCTCAGCAAAGCCCTCCAGGTCTGGCTGAGGTCAGTTTGTCAGCTAGGGCTCTGTTCCACCCAGCTGAAAAGGATTCTACTTCTTGTAGCTTGGAGTCAGAACACTCCACTCTTACACCTCACCTGAGTGTCAGTTGTCATGATGTATATTTGGGGTTAAGCAAATGTCATTGTATCTTCACTTTGCATTAGGAGGGATTCTTTTAAATGGATTTTATATTCATAAGCTGCATGCCATGTGTACATGGTAGAAGATTTTGCCATATGTAGAGATAATGCCTCCAAATGACCAATTTTGCTCAGGGTCTGTAATAGAGACTGACGAGGAGGCTCAAATGTCAGGATTTTAATCTTCTCTCCCAATGGATATGATGCCATGTGGACACTTCAGACCCACCTCAGAACGCTCCATCTGATTCACGGTACTGCCTTCCTTGGGCAGCTTGTGTCAGTAGCTTTTTCTAACTTCCAACAAATGAAAGACCTTGATTTGTTTACTGGAAAAGGAGGTAAGACCTAAACTACAATAGATTGCATTTTTTTCCAATTTGTTTATTGATAAAAACATGAACAAAATGTAAACATGAAATAGAAATATGTGCGTTAATTATAACTAACAGTGATATGCCCAGACTTACTCCCCCACAACTGCTGCTGTAACATACCTGTGCCTGTGGGTGCACAGGAGGGGTGGAGAAAACTCCTCAGCATAATCATACACGCATCACGGAAAGACATGTAAATGCATCCCACAAGGTGCCTGCTAGGAATGGATTAGCATAGCTGCCACCAGCAGCTCATAGTCTGTGCGTGGTGAGTTTGATCATATTCATGCCTGTGAATGAATGAATGAATGGGTGATTAATTTTTTTTTAAAACAGAGGTTACAATTGGTTATTTTGTCCTACCATCTTAAAGTATTCTTCCCTTTCTCCCTTCCGCTTGTGTTCTCCCTTTCCTTTCTTCCCCCTTGCAATCAGCTTATTTGTTTAAGGCCAGTGGCAGCACTGTGTCAGGAGGGAGATGTAGGGAGAAGCATGCACTGACATGATCCTGGTAATGGACTGTGCCACCAAGATGGGACTGGAGCTCTGGAGGAGTCAGTCTGCACTGCTGGCTCTATGGGTGTGGTAATGATAGAGTGCTCTTGGCCTTGCAGCTGTCCAGCTACAGAGCCAGCCCCTGGATGGCTCCAGCTTGGCAGTGCGCTTTGGGTTTCAGTAGGGTCAGATGACTCACATGAGCTTAGGGTCGGCTCTGTTGCTCTACAGAGCCAGCAAGACAATTGATATGGGTGTTTCCTGGGCCAGGAACTGAAAATGAAGAGTTAGGTGGGACCTGCTCAACTCACAGGTCCTGCTGCTGGGAAAGCCAAATGCACCTCTTCATCCATCCATTCATCCATCCATGTGGCTGGAGAGCTCTGTTCCACCGGCTCTTCACCTCCACATTTTGTGAATAATTAACACCCTCTAGAGTTAAGTAGCCTCCGTGGAATCACACAGGAAAAGTTTTAGCCTGCTGTAGAAAAAGATCTGAATCTTCATTAAAACTTAAAGGATTTTAAAGAATAATTTCTGATGCAACTTGCTGGTTTCATCCCTGCTAAGCTTTCCCCGTGACTTTTGTCCCATATGGGCTGCATGGCAGCAAGCAGGAAAGCCCTGATGCAATGTGCATATGGTGCCTGGCCACAGAGCTTCTGATGCCTTCTCTTTCTCACCAGAGAGTTGTTGTTCGGGAGCCACAAAGGGAGCAAGATTTAAAATGTTTCCCTTTCAAGCAGCAGTGAAGCACAGCAGCTCTCTGTGAAGTGACTCAGCCTGCCCTTGGGCACATCTCTTTTGCTGCCATTCCAGAAACTACACGGCAGAGCTCTCCAGCTGCATCCTCTCCCCGTCCTCCCCACCTCTGTCCTACGCTCACATCAAGCTCCATCATAGGCAGCGGGATAGAGCTGTTAAGATAATTCAGTGCTACACAGACAGTCCTCATATATCAGAAGGGTTTTGTTGAGGGAAATTGTGCTCCTACTGTGCCTCCAGAGATGCTCTATAAGTGACTGAGCAGTAAAGAATCAGCTAAAATCTCCTTCTCAGATAAAAGCTTGGTGTCAGATGTTTTGCTTTCCAGTAACTCCATATAAAAAAAATATATCTCTTTTGTTTTCAGGGATCATTTTTAAACTAGCTTGTGAGAATTGTCATAATATTCCCCTTTTAATCATGCTCTGCCAAGAGCAGCTGCTCCAGAAGTGAAAGAGTGTTTGTGTCCATCTGCTCCCAAGACCCCAGTGAGTGAGCAGAGACAGCATTGCCTCTGTTTCAGTTCAGGGTTGAGCCTTGCATCGTTCCTTCTCCTCCTCTCTTCTGGAAATATCACTTCTGGACTGACTCCAAACCTGAAACGTTTTAGCCCTGTTAAATAATTATTGTGACAGTTATATGTCTCTTAAAACCACAGGCTTATTGGGGAACCATAATTTTGGTCTGTGCCTTAGGTACATTCTTCCATTTTCCCCTCCTTTCAGTCCTTTCTAAACTGTTCCACGTATATTTTTAACATGTGCCAAAGATTTAAATATGAAAAGAGGGAAGGTTTGGAAACAGCCCTGGATAAGTTAGGTAATATGATGTCATTTCAGGGAATAAGTCTGGATATTTTTTTCCTCCTGCATGGTATGTGCCACGTAGCTTGGAAGATCAGTTAGTGCCGTGGACACATGCGTGGTAGCTTGATGATTTTTCAAGGGACATGCTGAAAAAATGAAGTAGCTAAGCCTGAACCCAGTGCAAAGAGTTATACAGCCTTTGAACTTCAGTTAGTGACTAAACCCAAAGATGAATCTGACTGTAGAAATTAAAAATATGCCAGAAAAAAAGCCTGTAAAGTGCCCAAGGCACTGCTGATAAATATGGAACATTTGTGTCTTATGAAATGTATTTTTTCATAATTACCAGTATATGGATTTGTTCTGTTCAAAGCCCAAACAGTGAATGTTCTGTGATGGATGTGCAATAAAACAGGACTAATTGGAAGCATTAATTTAGACAGAGACAGAAGTTGACATGGAGCTCCAGTTAGAGATGCTTTATATTACCATAGCAAGTACAAAGTGCTTGTCCGTAATTTGCAAGCTCAAATTGCACCACCTTCACAAACAAATCGTTGCAAACTGTTGCTGTGTCATTTTTTCCTCTTTTTGTTTTATTACACGTCTGATAAATATCTTGGACCCAAGGTCATCTTAAGGAAATAGTTGTAATGCAATAGAAACGTTGCTCTAGGTGCTGCTGTGTTTCTGGCAATGTAATTGACAGTGAGTGAGCATGCAGGAGCAGCTCACAGCGGGGACACTTTGGAGTAAATGTACAATAAATAAGCACAGAGGAATGGGAGAGTAATGTGTCTCCATAAAGAGCTGTATTCTGTACATCCCCCCAAAGCTCTTCTGTGGTTTAGGCCCATAAGAGCAGAGATACATGTTAATTTTGCTGCTTCCCCTGCTTTATCTGCCTGCTCCCACCGCAGTCCCACTTCAGTAAAGTGTGATCATGCATGACTGGCACGTGGGTGATGCCACTGACATCAAATGGAAGCAGCTCTGTCTCCAGTGCCCTTCTGAGGCAGAGCTCAAAACAAGAAGTCAGATTCTGACTGCATGAAGATGCAGTATCAGGCAGGTTTCTTGTTATTTTGTGGATTTTAGCCACTGACCTTGGTTTATGCCAGATCGCTTGTTTTCAGCCACTATATACAAGTTACTGTTTGTAAGTAATCTTGGGCTAAGCAGCTGTTTTCCACATCTTTGGTATGTAAGAACTTGAGTTTTATTTAAATCTCCTATTTGACCGAAACACTGATTTCCAACAAACAAGGTAAAGGGGGAATTTAGGCACCCAAGCACCCAACCAAGGTTGTGCTAAGTTATCATGATGGTTTCAGATGGTCCACCCAGCACCCAGATTTGAAGAGAACAAAATGAGCCTCTCCACTCCTTTGGCTACTTCTTGCAGTTCTTAATTGCCCTTCATATTATTTCTTACTCCTAATTTGGTCACTGGTCTTCAACTCCCAGCAGTGTTTTACTTCTTCAGGTTCATTAAGTGTTTCCTGTGTTCTCTGAGAGTCATTTGTATGTTGAATAATCTTCCCAATTGCACAGGAGTTGTCCTGGATTTATGCTGGTGCAGCAGAAGCCACCATCAGTCCCAGGGGACTTTTCCTGACACTGCTGTCAATGGTCCTGGAATTGGTACTTCAAGCAAGCCTTCTGTTATTTATTTCCATCTAGTCCTTTGAACTCATACTGAACAGGGCTGAAACTCTGCACTTAAAATTATGTTCTTTGTATAATGCTTCTTGGTATTCCTTCCTCTTGGTGTCCTGACCTTTGCTAAGGCTGTTGCTAATAGATTCTCTTAGCCACAGTAGTTAATGCTAATGCAAGGACTAATGTTCTCCTGCAGCTTAGACGCTGATGTGCCACACTTAGTGCTCTGTCTCCAAACAGAATTGCGTTCTGATACTGCACTTTACTGTGGGAGTGATTTTACTGTTCGGGTACAATGACAGCTGAGAATCCTTAAAAAGAGAGAGGGAGAAAATGTAGTAAGGCAAAAGTGTGACAAGACACTTGTGTCAGTATTATCATTGCATTTCATGGGAATGTAACGTCTGACTGCCACACAGCCCTTCCAGCATCTGTCTGTTGAGGACTCAGTGTGATGTTTAATTGTAGCTCTTTGAAAGTGCTTGAACAGAAAGTTCTTCTTTTGTCAACAGCTCCGCTGCACCCTGGTTTCAAGATTATGTTTTGCATGTTAATAAATTAAGTCCAGACCAAGGAAAGCCTGGAACTGAGCAGTGTAGGCAGTAAAAACATGTTATTATCTATTTCAGCGATGAATTTGTCTTTCCAAATGCACCTCTGGGTATGTTTTCACTTGCATTGTTTCTAGGGAAACAACCCACGGGTGTGTTGGAAGTTTGTTGCAGATGCGCCAGAAGATCTCAGGCCCTCTCTGAAGCCCAAGCAATGCAGTGAAGCCAGGTGCTGCCACTGAGGTGGACACTGATACTACCAGAAATCGAATGTTCCTGTTCCATGGCTGGCATTTCTGCATTTCCATCAGAAAAAAAATCAATAGCCTTCAAGAGCAGAGCACCTGGGTCACGGGGCAGAGGCACATCTCCCAGTAAAGCGTTAGGACAGGCACCTCAGGACTTGGCTCCTGCAGTGCTTTCTCAGCATGGGACACCCATGTACTGTAAAGGCAGAAGTGTCTGAGCACTTGGTGCTCTCAGTGGCCACCCAAGGGTGCTGCTCAGCTTTGCACAGCCACTGTGCTCTTGGAGGGGAGATGGTGCAGGGGAGAGATAGGAGAGCAGCCACCCTCTATTATGCCTTCTGCTGCTCCCATCAGCAGTAGCTGAAAAATAAGCACTGTGCTTCGGGAACTATGTTATAGCCTGACTGAAATGAAATGAGGCTCCCAGTGTAGTTTCTGGAGGGGGAAGGAGAGAGATAAGATGTCCACGTCATATCACCAACAACATAACTGGTATTAACGAAACACAAGTCAAGGATGAATGAGCATTGAGGCTGAGCTAACTTTCACATCAAGAGAAGATCCCCAAAGGGCTGTGTGCTGACAGGGCAACATGGAAGAGCTGGTAGACTTAATCTCTTCACAAGGGCTGTTCTGTGAATAATCAGAAGTTGTTAGGGTTGTCAGTCCAATTTCCTTCCAAAATAAAATTAAGTGTGGAGGTGATGCCATTTCAGAAATGGGTGAAGTAAATTCTCTCCTGAATATAAATAGAGGCAGGTTTAACCAGGAAGGAGAGACAAATAAAATATCTTATCTGTAAAGTACTGTGTGAATAATGCTGCAATAGGGGGCCTGCACATTATTATTGCTATAATTCCAAACAGTTATTCTGCATTGATGGTGTCAAGTGCCAACCTGCCATGTGTAAGGCAGGATGACTTTAGTCCACCATGAACACTTAAATCATTGAATGTAAATGATGCTTCAGACACGCAGTATATTCCTGTGAAAAGACAAGACGTGTTCAAAATTACATTCCAAAGCAGCACACACATGTTGGTAGTGGATTTTTAATTTCTTTTTAATGCAAATAGGCATGTAAAAAGAGGCCATCCACACAGGAAAGTGAAACATTGAAAAATTTTACTTTGTTGTGTAACTGCATTCATGCTGAATCGCAAATACGAATTGCAGAAGTGAATGAAGTGCAGAGTTGATAGAGTGTGTTTTTATAAAGTGAGATCCTCTTCCTAACTTCACATGTATTTCCATTTAAATTACTGATTCCCTGACTAATCAAATACGCTGTGTCACCACGTCATCTCACCCTTCTGTTCCTTGTATATGATATTACATATCTCCACCTCTTGAATCAAATTCAGAAGCAATAACAGAGTGAAATTCAAGCAGAGGAGTCATGCTCTCATTAGCAGAAATTATATCCAGCTCCTGCTGTGACCTTACTTATAAGTACATATGATTTACTACACCAACTTGAACCATCATTCCTTCCAGACCAATACCCAGCTTCAAAGCATGGCAAAAAATCCATATCTCAATACCTGTGCAATCTTGCAATTCACCTAATGGAGCAAAAATCCCATTCTTCATCTCTGCAGCGAGCAGCTGATATTTTCAAGAAGGGAACTTGATCTTCCCCTTTTTTATCCTAGTATGTCCTAATGCAACATGCACATCTGACATTCTAGAGTTCCAGACATGCACTTCTGCTTTCTTGCTGTGCAGGGGCTTTGCTGACCCCCTCCGGCCACAAGCAGAGCTCCTTGGAGAGTAGCTCACAGACCACCCTTGTGACTCAGTGCAGATGGGCCATGATGAACATACAGGTTATTCTGAAATCAGCTTTAGCTGAAGCCAGGTTCAATTCAACACTGCAAAGAGGCAGTATAGACTTTTGTCCCAGTAGCCAAAGGAAAGCTGGTTCTAGTCTGTAGGAAAGATGAACAGAATTGAAAAGTAAGAGCTCACTTCTTTCCCTAGCAACCTTACATCCACTCCAGAGGCCTTGCTAGCCCTGTGTAATCCAGCAGATAATAAAATCAGATAATAAAAACAGCACATTACAGCCTTTCTGACTGATTTATGTGCAACCTTACATCCTTGTACTGTTCTCACAGAAGAAAATCTGGACATGGAAACTTTCACTCCCTATTATATCCCAAGCTCACCTTGGAAATAATTCCCATTTACATCTGACCCTTTGTATCCCCAAACCAGTCCCCAGTCCCCCATACCGGCAATGCTGACTCCCTTGATCCTGACCTGGTTTGTTTCTCACTTACCCAGGGGATAAAACTGGGGCCGTACATAACTTGCACAATCCTCCCCTGCCCATTTACTCACTCTGAGGCAGTGTCCCTTTTCCTTCAACTGGAAATGATCAAAAAATCAGAATAAAGCTTTCCTGCAGGTAAATATAGTAATTACTCCCTAATGGTGTCTTACCTGCTCATATAACAAATCAGGGCAAGCTCCTCATTACCAGCTCTCATTGGAGATCAAACACAAGGATAACCAGGCACTTGGAAGTAATATTGTATTTGAAAGGGGCATGAGTAATAAATCATCCAAATTACTTTCAGCGAACAGATGAAATGACAGAAATACCTTCAGGGTTTGTAGAGGTTAGTCAGCCTGTGCGTAACTACAGCATCCCTCCTGGCTGCAATATCAGTGTTTCTGTACCTGCAGCTGGAGAATTTAAGCACAGTTTTTGCAAGTAGAGGAGAAGAAGGTCTGCACCATTGAAGCAGAGGGATCCACGAGTAGGGTGCTCTGCTCTGCCTCACCAGTTGTCATACAGTGTGTTACAGTATTTGAAACCAGCCATGGATCAGGAGTTACTGGGAAAGGTAGACATAGGATGGGTAGAGGACAGATGGGCAGGGTCTGTTCCTTTAAATGTTTCCTTAGAAAAGACAAGTTGAAATGACTGTGCTGTAATAAAAGAATATCCTGACTCTAAGAATAAGCATCCTTGATTGATAGGTAAGTCAGTGTACATTACTTAGGGCTGGCTTAGTCCTGAAGAAATCAGGTTTGGAAAAGACATATCATCTGGTGCTGGAATCAAATGCCTTAGACTTGGTTGCCTGCAACAGCAGGTGGAAGGATTTTGAAAGGAGCGCAGCAGGCCCGAGAGCTGTGTGTTTTTGGAAAAAGGTTTATGCATGAAGAAGTGGCTCCTACTTCCTCATGCTACCCACCACTTTCCAGTTCAGCAGGCACCAGACATCTTGCCTTGCAGGGGCCAGGAGCAGCTGATCCGTAGTGTGCTGTTTCTTTGAGAGGCAGCAGCTCCAGTTTCAGCTGAATTAGTGTTTGCCCACTTACCCTCTAATATGTGAAAGAAAAATGCTTCCTAATGCATCACCATGGAAAAACTGTCAGGCCCTGTTCTAGTCCATTCTTTATGCCAATGAAGTGTTGCTCTATAAAGCTTGTTGTTCATTTAATGTTCTGTAAAAAATGGTTCTGAATGTCCAAAGCAGTGGGATTTCATCTCCTGGAAAGTATCACAATACAGGGACTGCATTTCACTTTTTCAAACATCACTTTTATTTATCCCTTCGTGGTTTGCTTTATGATGATGCAATCTAAATAGGTAGAGGGATATGAGGTGGGATTCCTCTCACCTAATTTCCATCACCTGAAGGATGAACATCAAGTTAAAAACTCATCATCCTCAATGTGACCTCTTTTGCTAATGGCAAGAGAGGTGCCTCTTTGAGGTACTGGTCAGCCTCTGGATGGAGTGAATTGCCTGCCAGAGCCACAACTACTTTAGACTAAGCATGTAACTTTTATATATATGAAGTTACTCACTGTTTGGGGAGTTTTCAGAAATCTGAAAATCTGAAATGGCTCTGAATCCTCCTTTCCCCTTTCTTATCAGTGCTTGGGAAATGGATACCCCGGCTTGAGTTAGCATCAGTAACACCAACTACTTCCTCTCTTTGGCAAGGTCCTATTTTAAGCTTTTCGTCAGAGGCCACAGCTATTTGTGTCATTGTCAAAACTCTTCAAAAGGTCCGGTGACATTGATGGTAGGTCTCTTAGAAGCCAAAGGTTCTGCAGTAACATAAATAGGATCAGCAGCACTAAGTGCAGGTGAAAGAAAAGCCAGCTGCACATCCTTTCTGTCTCCCTTGGCAACAGCATCCTGCCAACAAAAACTGCTGCCAAGTCAAGGCTGGAAAGGAAGGGATGTGCATTTGCAAAGCTGGAGCTGGACAAGCTTTATGTGAGGGGGGAGCTGTCAGACCAGGGAACGCTCATATGCTTTTAAAATTATTTTTGGTTTGTTCCGTGTGGTTTTGGACAAGGGAATGCAAAGAGCCTCTGTCCTTATGAAGAGTTTTCATCTGAAATTCCAAACGACAGTCTTTGCAGTTTTGGGCCATATGTTTCCATCCATGACAGCACACAGGGAAGAAATCTGTGGTGAATTACTGCTTACAGATGTGGCAAATCCCCCAGTAAAGGTTAAAATATGTGGCATGGTTCTCTAGTTACGCCAGCTGCAGCTTCATGCTAAATCATTGTTTCAGCAGCAAGCTCTTAATCATCCCTGAGTTCTAGAAACTGCTAAACAAGCTGATATTTTTAAGGACCATTTTTTTTTATAATGCACTAAATATTTTTATTTAGAAAAACCTTCAGACTGGGAACAGTAAGGGCAAAAAGTGAACTGCAGATTCAAGGGAGAAAAGGAGCATCATCACAAAAGCACAGAAATGCAAAGCAGACCTAAGATTATTATTCATACTCTGTTTTTCAACGTCCTTCATGAAACTATCATGGCTGTGAAGACAAGAGTTTGTGTAACTGGGGATAAAATATGCTTATGATATACGCACCTGCCTACTCTTCCTGATAGGGACTTTTGTCCCCAAAAATTAGCACTGGAGTCACTGTCAGAGTCTCCATAGCTGATAGTGCTGCCAAATCTCAAACCTATTTTTACAACATCATTTCTTACAGATTTGGCCACAGCATCAAAAAAGAAGTCTGGTAGCAACATGCTTATATCCAAAGTCTGAAAAAAATTAGGGTGTTCTCACCTGGTATGGTAAGAGAGAAGAAAGAACTGGCTTTTCTCTCTAGAAAAATATTAGGAATTAATTTTGGTAGGAGCCCATGTAACAAACTGCTTGGGCTGTTGCATCACCCCTGGATGCAATGGGAACTCTGAATCAAAAACTCTCAAGAAGCCCCCAACTTGTTGCTCTCTTAACATTTCCATGTGCCTTTTGAGGGATTGGTATTTTGCTGCCCAGGGCACATTTTTGTGCTCTCCAGGCAGTGTGTTCTTCCAGACACCCAGCTGTGCCAAAGAGACAGAGAGAAACAGACAAAAAAATAAATGGAAGAAGGAAGGCAGGATTATGACTTCAGTAATCACACAATCTGTGGACTTCTTTACAGTTACAAGTTGAAATTGCCCATTCACCACTGAGGAGAGAAAAAATAAAACACAGAGTGTGCATTTTGATGCCAGGGAAGAAGAAGGAGAGAGGATGATCATTCCTTGTATTTCCCTCTGAAAGGAATATTAATATCATTAGAGATAATTGAATAAGTGGAAGGTCTGGTGGAGCCGGAGAAGCAGGAGGTAGATCTGTAAAATCTATCCACACACAAAAAGCTAAGCACTGCTCTGGAGGGAGGGCACTCTGTCTTGAAATAGGGACTGAACAGCCTCACAAGGGCATGCAGCTGGGGTGCTTGTTGCTGTTTTGTTCCCGGAAAACGAGAACTGCCAGCAATCCTCTGGCATCTGAATAGACTCATGTCAGACAAACTGTATCTGGACTTGATGGGAAACCAAGCTGGAATACCAAGCAGCCCTTCGATCTGCTGGCAGAGAGGGGGACTGGCTCAGTAAGTAATCTTGCCTTGCAGTTGCAAAGGTACTCCATAAAGGAGTGAGCCCTCTCACTGCACAGCCCTGCAAGACACGCCTGCCTGGGCTGTCTCTGTCCTCATTCCTTCAAACCAGTTCCAACAATAACAGCAACTCCTGCGTGCAACTGCCTCATTAGAGAGAAGATGTATTTTTCTTTTTCTGCTGAGGGATGAAGCTTCCAAATCCTTGTGATGTGAGCAGGTGAGGATGTCTGCTGACAAGTCCAAATGATATTTTCAGGTAAGTGCTTACCTTGAACGAGCAGCTAGAGTCAGGCTCTTTCTTTTTATTACCCTCCTCTGAGTAATTACTGTTGCCCTGATTGTCAGTAAGCCTTTTCACAAGCTTGAATAGCTCCAATATCCATATATATTTAGCTGAGTAGGGGATCTAAATAATTTCTAAAGCACCTATTCCTATAGTATCTGTGAGTCTCTAGTGCAGTGTGAGAATGAATTGGGAACTGCTTGCTCTGTGACTGCACGACACTGTTCTCTTTGTATCACCCATTGTTAACTCTCTGGAGGGCCAGAAATTAATTTTGATTCTCAGGCTCAGTCTCTCAAAGTCTGTAGTGTAAGTGCATTTTAAGGCTGTAACAGTGGTCTGCAATGTTTATGTATCTTTAAAGGACCGAGACTTCTTGCCACATGAAAACCGGGACTGCTGTTACTGTTGTTGCACAGGGAGTGTCAGCAAGTGCTGCTTGATTTGTATTTGTACATGTGATTTCCAGAGCTTCTGCTGATGCTGTTTAATGTTACTGCAAATAGAGCTGTTACTCTGTGTGTCTCATTCCCTGCATTTTACCAAATGCTTGTGTGCTGAAGTTCGGGGTGATCCCTCCATCTAATACTTACCAGGGAAAACAGACAGTAACTTGTAAGTTAATATCTGGGACTTCTGGCATGACAGATAGACTGTCAGGGAAAAGAAATTTTCTGTGCAGAGTAACCTACTTTTTCTTCCCTCAGTTCTACCACCAATCATGGAGATTAAATTTGCTTAACTCTTTGTTTGTACAAAGGCTGCTTTATTGTGAGTGAAAATCGTATTGCCGACTACAAAGAAATGACCGTAACGGAAGTAATAATGCACACTTTGTGCACAGTTTCCATCTATTAAAGATTCATTTTGCTCCCTGTAACGTTGTAGGTTTGTTGAGAGACACATGAGAATTTATAAGTGTCGAGAAGAAACCTTTTTTTACAACAATAACATCTTTGTTGCTTTGAAGAAGTTTTGCACAATTTTCTCTCACTATTAGTAAGTGAAGACAGGAGCATGGAGAGACTTCAGCATCCTGTACTGTGGCCATGTGCACCTAAGTCCGGGGTCTATAGATAATGGGTCCTTTGTAGGACAGCTCCCGTTGCTTTCCTTGCCCTCGGCAGTCTGAAATAATGAGTGCAGCAGTAGGTCTCTGCACAAAAAGCTCTTCCTGACTTCCTACAGCAAAAATGTTTGCCAAGTACTGCTCAGGCTGGCTCTGTTTGTCTTGCTGCAAGGTCCGAGGTAGCAGAGGCCAGAAGGGGTCAAACACCAGACTGAGCTCGTTGTGCATGTTCATTTGCTGTAGAAAATGTAAATGTGCAGCTCAAAAGTTTCCACTGTATCTCTGGCAATTAGGACTTGATCCAAAGCCCACTAAAGTCATCAGGAACCTTTCCACGGGCTTTAGAATGGGAGTTACATAAGTTTGTGTTGTTTAAAGGGGGCGCCCCAGGGAGGCTGAACGCATGAGCTGACTCGACAGCCACATGCCTGCTCTGCCATGTCATGCAAAAAGGCTGTTCTCGAAGTGCCCATGAAGTGTTCTGTGCAGCACCAGGCAGTGTTAACTCCTGAGTGAAACCTTTTAATGCTGTTCTGTGCCGGGACACTGGCGCCTAGTGGAGCCTCCCGAGGTCCTGAGATAAAACAGAGAACATAAGCTGCTGAGGCCTGAACTTCTTTATTTTTTTCTGTTAAGGAGGGACACAGTTCTGCCACTGGTGTGCAAACAAAAGGGTCACAAGGAAGTTTCCAAGTAGGAGAACCCTGAGGATTTCACAGTCTAGGAAAGTGAAGTACTCCTAATCCCAGACTTTTCTGAGACTTCTTGAAGGCATAAATCACAGTCTTTTAAAACATTGGTGTAAAGGAGCTGCTTCATTTCCTTCACATACACAACTGTACACACCATTTCTGGGCTCCTTATGTGAGTGTACAGTGGGAAGAAGCACTGCAGGGAGATCCTGTTGAGATTTGAACCATTGTACCGTGTTGTCAGGAAGGAGTTTTTATGGCTAAATGCACATCAGCACCCTCTGTGTACATTCTGCTGTCACTCTCCTGTGTTTCACCCTTGAGTTAATTCATTTTGTACTTAATATGCCCTTCCTGATGCACTGTGTGCTATGCAAGACCACGGTTCATACCAGATAGGTGTCAGGTCAATCAGCCTTCTTATTAGGGTTGAATGGTTTTAATGTAGCCATAAAATTAGGTTCCAAAAGTGTGAATTTGGCACACAGCATTTAAAAGACAAACCAGTTCGACCTGTTCTGACCCTGAGCTCCTGCACCTTAGAAATGGCCCCTTATGAAAAAACTTAATGGTGTGAGCTGACCTTTGAAAATATTATTTGATATAATGTGCTTGCATCTGTCTGTATTACTATTACACCAGCAGATCGTCAGGACAGCCAGTCCGTACTCCAAAGGGCTCATCCTCTAAGTAAAATCAGCTCTAAAAGTCTTAGGCAGCCAAAAATGAAGGATTTTGGCAAGCCCTGCAGGACTGCACTTCGAACTAAACAAAAGCATTTGCTATCTCACCTGGGATATCAAAATTTGGCCAGGAGAACTTGATAGCAACCGGAAGGCTCCCTTTCAGTAGTAGTGGGATTGAAGGTGAGCTGAGGCACCAGGGGACAATTGGCATCATACCCACCATGGCCCACCTTAGTGCAGCTGCATTCGTGAAGCACAGACAGAGGGAAGAGAAGGCAAGAGCTTCAGAGGTGCTGGATAAGTCCGTTTCTGTGACAAATGCCTCCTGCGCCTTAGTAGGGAAATTCAGAATATCATTTTCCTAGACTTAAGCCAAAGTTGCCAAAAAGGGCAGTCCAGTATCAGGGACTTCAGTAAGAGCCCCACTTTGTAAGACTTTGCATATCCTCAGTGATAGAAAAGTAAGTGGGAGCTCCGGGCAATCAAGTCACTGCAAATCCAGACAGAGCTTGCTTGGGTGATGATGCAGAACATCTAAAAATACCACATCCAGCTTTACTTTTGCTGTGCAGCAAATTAATTCTACTTAAAAGGGCCAACAAAACCCACTGTGAAGTCCTTATCATCAGCTGTTACTCTCTAAATATACAGCGCTGGCTATTCTTACAATGATCTGCTAAGCTGAATATTTTTTCAGTAGTTAGGGGCACAGATTAGCTCTGGTGGTTACTGAAGGAATTACTGTGGTCTGTCCAACCAGCAGAAAAAAATCCTAAGAAGCTGTAGCTTTTAGGGCCACAGTGGCTCTGCAGAGGCTATTAAAGCAAGTGTGGCAGATGAGCAAAACCTGACTGCCACAAACTGAAATGGCCAAATGCCATGGGAGTTATTGTTTATTGTCAGATAAATTACTTCTGATGTAGTATTTCCTATAAATATTTGTTCATATTTTACAAGCCACCTAAAGGTGTGAACTGAATGCATCTGGTTTCCCGTGCCTGATGTGCGGTGACCTGCTACCACAACAGACTGCCCCAGAGAGACTATAAATCTTTATAGCAGCAAGCCTCAGATTTATCAGTACTTCAGGAAGTGGAGATGGATATTAGGTGGGTTTTCAGCAGAAGATCAGGGTTTCTAACCCCTAGGGGCACAATATGCAGAAAAGCTGACAACTTCTTTATTCCTTCAGGCATATCCTGGAGAAAAACATTAATCCAATAGTGATGGGGTTTTGTGTGTGAGGTGTGAGAGAAAGTAGTTACACAAAGAATATAAAAAAATTTTAGCAGGCATTACAATCACTATAATCTAGTATCTCATAATATCTGCCAACGCACTTTATCTTGTGTGCTCAGAACAGCAGGCCCAAAGTTTCCTGGAACATTATCTTCACACACCAAATCCAAAATAAATCGTCATCCTTTCCTCTTTGAATTTGTTCTGTGGCAGCAACTTGTCTTGGCATGAAATATTAGCCATATGGACACTAGAATATCTGCTTTGACCTTGACCTCAGAATAAGAGCTGCCAAAAATGTGAAGATAACTCCTGCCTTTCATTTCAAAGAGTGATGCTCCATGGGTAGAGCCTGATCTGCTCTCCTGGTTGCATCTCAGTGTACAGAATTCATGGTTTTTAATTTGAATAGGTGTTCTGCTACGAGCATATTGTCTGTGGCTGGCTGGGAAGCAGTATCCCAGACGATGGTTTATTTGGCAGAGATATTTATTCCAGAAATTTTTTAAAAAGAGATCTAATTTTAGCATCAGGCAGTGGAAAGTGCATTACTTTTAATTGGCTCTCACCATGTTATTTAGTCACTGTTTTCATCTTCTGGATGCTCTTCCAAGTAACAGGAGGCTGCTGGGGGCAAGATGAGCTGAATTTTCTTGGTTGCAGAGCTCTGCGCTGTTCTGGTTCAGAAGTGATGGTTAGTGGTCAAAGTAGAACGTATAGCTGGGTAAGAGGAACAGATACTGCTCCTTTAGTGAGTTTTTGGTACGTGTGTTGCAATGATCATGAATGGGTGTGAATGATGCTCAGGATTCAGAATAAATATTTCATCACATTTGCATTTGCCCAACATGGAACAGAATCAGGGCCAGCAATCAGAGATCTTTAATTATCCCAAGTCCCTGTCTTTCTTTGGCCCATAACAGACATTCCCAAATAGCATAGAACTGAGTGGCATAACAACACTCATGGAGAAAGCTGGCCAGCTAGGAAGGGTAGAGAAGGGGGCAGGAAGGCACTTCACAGTCCTGGCTGGAAGGTGATCATCACCTGTTTTGGAGTCCTGTAGTTTTGACGAACTCATCTCCCTGATTTCTTAAGACTGTGACAACATTTTTCACCTCGACGCTGCTGGTTGAAATTCCCACTAGCACAGTGCTAATGGTGCCATCTGATGATGCTCAGTGGACTGTGCAAAATGGATTTATTCCATGTGCTTCCTAGTGAGCAGAGATCCACATTACACTTGACAGATTCAACATATGGAAATGGTGACATGTGATTGATGTGGTCCCTGCAGGTCACGCTACTCGCGGCGTATTAGCCCTGCATCCCTGGGAGGCTTATGCTACTGCAGCTGCCCACCTCCATTACCGGAACTAGGAATAAATGAAAGAATTGATGTTCCCAGCAGTGTGAATCTGGCACCTCGTGAAATGATGTGCAGCACTGAGGGAGGTGGGAGGCAAATTTCACACCATCCAACCCCACAGCGCGCGTGAGCACAGAACAGGTTCCAACCAAACTTCACTTATGGGTGCGAAGGGCTGTTGTGTTAGATCACAATAATCACTATGTGTTTTAAAATGGCTGGGATAGCTGTGTTTTCTTGTTAATTTTTGACATTTGGAGTGACTAGATTTTCCAAAGTCGCTAAGTAAAGCACAGCATGTATAACCCAGGTAGCCCTCTCACCAGACATCCCTTCTTGACCTAATTTTCAGCAAGGCCTAAGCAGCTGCTCTTTCAAAAAACAGATTGCTTAATGGCAGCCAAGACTGGAGGCAGCCAAATTTAGGGTTTTGCGGCCAAAGGAGCGAGCAGACTAAGGTTTCCCATAATGATACGGACATTCATCTGGACACCTCCTGGCCACAGTGAAAATGAGGACGTCTGTTGTTTCTGCCCCTGAAATGCAGGATGCTTTGTAGCTTCTCCAGGGAAATCACCTGCCTATGACATTTCCACATGAGTTGATACTGCAAGCTCCTCTCTCTCTTTGCCACAAAAATTCACTGTAATCCTGCTCATTGCTCTCATGGCCATGGGGTCACCACAGCTCCTGCAGATTTGTCTTTCTCTTCCTACTTTCATAGAGAGGCCAACAAAGTTGGATGCTAACTCTTCTGTCCTTCTGCAGAACATGGAAAGTATTCCTTCCTGCCAGACACACAAGCCGTGCCATTCGCATCCGCTGGTCCCTCCCTAGTATCTCACCCTCCTTTTGTGTTTTCTCCTCAGGTGTTCTACTGATCTTGGCACTGACAGAAGAGCTGGTGTTTTCTGTTCAGGTACTGTCTCCCACTGTCTCCTCCTCTCAGGGCTTCCCAATGAACACTACAACTATCACAGCCATGGGAACAACACCTCACGACAAAGACCATCACACGGCAGAGCCCCTTCCCACGTCTGCTCAAGCCATGTCCCACCCCATCAGTCTGGTGGAGAAAGCCCCTTCCACTGGGCAAGAGCAAGAGAGTGGCCCTCGCATCGGCGAGAAGGAAACTTATCATTTATACAACCAGAGTGCTTTGTACTCGGGACAGTCTCGCCCCAAGGGGAAAATATTCCAGGTTTTCAAAGGCAACTTCTCAGAGTCGTCAGAGCCTTACCTAAAGACGACCCTGCACTCTCCCTTCCCTACCCTGAGGAGCCCTTTCACAGACCACCCGTTTCAGTCCCAGACCACAGCATCCAGCGATCCAAATGGAACGGGGCTGGCAAGAACTACACACTCAGACCCTTCTCCCCACCGCAACACCTCGGGAAGCCTTAGGGAAGCAGAGCGAGGGGATGGGACCAAGGTAGTAGTGCAGGAGGCAAATTTTGCCACCACAACTGCTGGACCATCAACTGATCCTGAAGCGGTGTCGGTGCCTTTTAAACCCACCCGCTATGGCGTGTGGGATATGCTGAGCAAAAACAACTCTTGGGTAACCTTGAATCTCAGTACAAATGTCCCTCTGTTTGCTGGCTCTGGATCTGCAACAGCAGCAGCTGGTCACTCGGTTCAGACCAGTTTTGACATCAGCATCTCATCCCCGGCAGCGGGAGACCCCGAGGGACTCACTCCAACGCAGCACGGCGTGGTGACCAATGCCACGTCGCCGGGCAGTGCTCTCTCCTCAGCACCGGCCACGAGGTTGTCCAGCTCCACTTCCACAGTGGGCTCCACTGCCACCGGGAACTTCCTGAACAGACTGGTTCCTGCTGGGACCTGGAAACCAGGGGTGCAGGGAAACATCTCTCATGTTACCGAGGGGGACAAACCCCAGCACAGAGCAACCATCTGTCTCAGCAAGATGGACATTGCCTGGATCATCCTGGCTATCAGCGTACCTATATCCTCATGTTGTAAGTTAATTGCCGCTTTATTTTGCTTTCTCTTTCCTTGAGATTCAGATTTCGGCCCACAGTTCAAAGACTAGCTGGAGACCTAACAGAGGCAGGTCAGCTTGGGATGGATGAGATGCACAGGGATCACATTCACCGACCAAAGTGCTTAATTTCAAAATGCAGGGCTAAAATGTTACACTCAAAACATACTTGCTCTATTGCTATTAAAAGTCTTACTGGGTCACTCTCCATTTGAGGGTGTAACACAAGGCTGAACAACTCTAAAATGTGAAGCAGCTTTACTCCAAGATGTTAAGATGATGACCAAAAACTGTACAATTCTTTAATTTGGGAACTAGTATTTGCTGCCCTGAAATGGGATTTTAAAAGCCCACTGCTAACCCAAAAGGTTAATAACATCTGTAATGACTGATAATTTAGGAAGCACCAGTTTTCCAGTGCAATAAAATACTTCATTGCAGGCAGTGCATGAACTATCAGATTTAGAAATGTGATAACCAAAGTGCTGGTTTCCTCCATTTTAATTCCAACTTTACAGTTGCCAAGGGAAGAGAAAGAGTTGGAAAACCTGGTCTTCAGATACCTGGAGTCAGCCACCTGCAGGACCAGGGCAAGTTTGGCTTTCCAGAGCTGGCTCAGGGTCTTGTTGTTTGATTCAGTCACAAAAACACATGAGAAATTATGAGCAAGCTTGTTAGTGCTTGCCAGGATGTCCCGTGCCTAGCTGGGTTGTATCCTGTGCCTAGCTGGTTGTATGTTGTGGGACAACATATTCTCTGGGGTCTCACTGTCATGGGGTGTGATTATTCTGATGTCTGGAGTGAAAGACAACCGAATATTTCCCAGCCTTTGCTGCCTGAGGAAACATAAAAGAGTAGCAGCCAACAATACTGAATAATAATTCTGTTGTTTACATCTATGAGCTGTACTGAGGACAAGGCTAGATGAGCTGAGCCAGTCTCACACACAGTTTACTCGGGCTAGAAAGGACAGAGTTGCTCTCTCCTGCTCTCTCCTAGGTGCAGGCACCTGATCCTGTCGCTCTCCTTCTGCCTGGGCCTGATATGTCACCTCCCTGAGATACTTTCAGATTGTTACAGTGGCCAAAAGATACTCACTTACTCTTTGGTACTTTCTGTCAACCCAGTGAGCTGAATCAGCTCCCCTCAGAGTCAGATGAGCACGGGATCTGGAAAGGATGAGGCTGCAGGAATGCAAACCTGGAGAGGGGACCATACTAATCCTTTCAGCAACTGCAAGTTAGTGGATTGGGTCAGCATATTTGTTAGATTCACACCTCTGGGACCATCAATTCTGCTATTGCCAACGTGGTTAAAACCACGAGTGAGAACAAAGCTTAAGGCTAAAAAGATGGGCAAATCAAAGAGAAACCAAAGCAGAATGTGCATATACATTTCTGTGCAAGATGGAGAGGAGGAACTGGGACATAGCAAGCACATGGTCAGAAGCAGCAATATTTGATGATTTGATGAACCATGCCTTGTCTATCCATCAATAGAACTAGAGGATCAAATAAATTCTTCTAAGAATTATGTTTTGGGTCAATATCCAGAGAGAAAGCTGAGCTGGATGGAAAGCATCCAAATACAAAACAAGAAGTGTAAAACCACACAGTACAATCATGGGAAACATAGCCAGTGGGTAAACTGGTTTGCATGTGCAGAGTGCCATATATGAGGTAAATAATAACAACAGTAACAATAATATCAATAATAATATGAGAAGTCTGATAGCAGGACTTCTACTATTCATTAAATAGTGGTGTTAACACTTCTTCTTTTCATATGTGCCATAATGGTATGTGTTCATGTGACTCTGCCTATTCTAGTTCTTGTATTCATAGGCTATGTTTTTTAAAAAGTCAAATATTACTTTGAAAGTTACCTGTATCAGCTCTAATACAGCTGAGTATTTAAACGATTCAAGTATTTAAGTCCTGCTTTCAAGACCAGATTCCTGAGGATGGCCTTCACTGGGACTCTCCTTTTAAAATCTGGAGATCGTCGGATGTATTTCAGGGATGAAATAAACGGTAGGCAGGCATTTAAAGGGGATTCTTTTGGGGTGGTCTAGCTTTAGTGCTTAGGAAATTGATTTCATCCCGACGTTTAGCTGTTTAAACCGTGCTGCACACCGGAGGGACAACTTTATTGTGTGCGTGCGCGGTGAGAGGCACACGGGCTGCGCGGTGCGGGCTGTCCGAAGGGGACTGCCGCCACCTCCCGGGCACAAGCGCTGCAGCGGGGGACACGCGGCCCGCGCCGGCAAATGCTCCTCTCTTCTCGCAGCCTTCTGCGGGAGGCTACCGCCGGGAGAAGGATGAAGAGCACAGATATTTGGGTTCCATTTCATCTTCAAAGGGGAAAGAAGTTTTCCTGGAGAGGCTTTCACAGTTGTTGAGAAAAAATATTGTCGTGCTCCTGCCTCGGGGTACTGAAAGGCTATAGAGACTCAGTCCCATGCTCTTAAATATCTGAGCTGCCTTAGGAGGGAACAAGCCACGGAGGAAGTCACTGAGGATCCCTGTCACGGGAGGTTACTGCTGCCCCGAGCTGTGGGCTGGTGGCTCTGTGCTCAGGCTGGCCCCTTCAGGACCAGGCAGAGAGATTGCCTCAAGGCAGGGAAGTTAGCCATGCACCCTGGAAAGACATGGAGGGAGGTGAGGAGAGGCAACCCAGAGCCTGTGCACAAGACTGCAGAGCTGCAGGAATCCAATTAACTCAGCTCCCTTGTCCTGCTAATGAGGGGTGTCCCTGAGCCAAGCCAGCTCGCTGACCTCTAGGCTGTTTTTCCAGAGCCTTTGCAGAGCTATGCAGTGGCCAGTGCATCTATCCGCTGCCAGGGGCCCTTGTGCCTTTCCATATAATCACTCCTCTGTGCGAGGAGTTGCAAGAAGGAAGGTGGAAAAGCTCTCTTTGGAGGGCTTCTGAGCACAACTTGTGCTACCCAAAATCCTTGGAGGGGAAAACACATCACAATACTGCAAAGATGTCTCTCTGATCCCTACAGGCTGCTTGCTGTCACACCTTCTAAGTGACAGGCACATGTTAAATGAAAACCTGTGGGCATTTGAGCTTCCATAGCAGGGGAAGTGACCTGCTAGAGAGCGACCACAGGAGCCTTTGGCTCCTCATCCCCACTGGAAGAAATGCTTGGGATACTGCACTTCTCCTCTCAGAGGACAGACTCTGCTGGTGTTTCCTTGCTGGCCCATCCCTGCTGTGGGGATTTGCACCAAAGGGCAGGAAGCAGCAGAATGTTTGCTTGGCATCACTGTGCCCTGACATCTGAGCCCCACTGAGGACTGGCAGGTCCCACCAGCCGTGCTGGTGGCAGAGCTCAGGGGCTGTAGCACGAGCCTGAAGACCCGTGCCTCAGGAGCTCTCCTGCTTAAATAAGAGCTGGGATTTGGCCTCCCACCCGTACAGTACATGCTACTTTGCAGATGCACAGATTTCTGAGTCCCACTGAAATCCCTGAAACTGCTAGCCAGAAGAGTAATTCTTTGAGTAGGAATGCACAAGCCATGTCTGCTGTGTGAACCAGGGGAAATCATTTCACCTTTTGGCAGCTCAGTTTCATGGTATAAATAGTGAGGGTAATGTTGCTAATGCCATGGGAGGGATACAAAAATGAAGGATTTTGTATCATTCCCTTCCCAGAATAGCAAAATCATATATAACAGTAATGTCATTATTTTCTGCATGTCACAGTTTGAGTTGGTTTTGCAGTGTCCTTCAGGCAGCCTTGAACATTTTTGTGCACGTGCTGTTGTCCATGTGTAGGTGCCCCTCTCTGCAATGCAGAGCAAGACATAACATGAGCTCATTTCAAAACCCACCATTCCAGTCCTTGGGCTCCTGGTCCTTACATCACTGTAATTACAGAATGACACAATAAAACGTGGAAGAACAGGAGCTTGCACATCAGATGGGCTGAAGTCAATTCATCCAGTCAGTTGTGCTGACACTTGAGAACACGAGAGGGAGGCTGAGCCTCTGAACACAGGCATCAGCAGAGCACAAAGAATATGTGAAGAATTGCCTTGGACCTAACCTCACTTAGCTCACATTTCATGCACTGGAATGCTTTCCAAAATTACCTCACTCACCTTCTCCATCACAAAACCTACGTTTGCTTCCCAGTCTGAAGCGAGAGACATCCCAAGCCCTGAGTCCAATCCCCAGGTGTGAACTCAGGCTGAGCTGGAGAGAGCCTCCTGTCTCCAGATGTAAGCAGCTGTAGTCAATAACCAAACCCATCCTGATACCTCTTTCACAGCTAGGTATTTGCTGCTACATATAGGAAACCAGGGAAATTGAAAGAAATATGGAAAAAGCACTATTTTGGTCATTGAGGGAATGGTCCTGTAGAAACTTACTTTGTGTTGTGGTCTTCAGGCACAGGGAGAAGTAAATGAAGATCCTTCACCCTGAATATTGCATGACTTTTTAAGTGCGTACAATTTCAGGTCTGTTAATACCATGTTTCCGTGTTTTGCGTGGGAGCTGGAAAGTGGGGGAAGGAAATATGCAGCATGTAAGATTGATAAAATATTTTAGTGAGTTGAAGGGAAAGACTGTCAGAAAACTCTAGGAAATTGTAATGATCTCATTACACTGCATTAATGAAGCTGGTACTGAATGTGGTGTATAATCCTAGTGGGTTATGTTTTTTAAAAAAAACCCCAGAAGATTAGAAAAGAGCCATGGAATGATTCAGGAGTGGAGAAATGCAACATAATTCCACTTGTGCCATGATGTAGCACAAAAAGAGGCTGAAGCCTACATACATAGGGGACATTTCTGACAGCAAAGTGGAAATTTTTAATAAAAAAGGCAAAAGAACATGGAGGAAGTGGCAGTTGAAGGTGAAGTTATTTACACAAGGGGAATGTAAATGTGTTCCCACAATGGAAATTAAACATTGAAACAAACTTTGTGGGAATGGGATGGATATCCAGTCACTCTGTATCCTTAAATAAAGCTGAGTATTTTCCTGTGAGATGTGCTGTACCTTAAATACGGATTATGTTAAAGTAGCAGGTGAAAGTCTGCTGGTGTGCAGGTGCTATGAGGGTGGCAGTAGGTGATGGACATGTTCCCACCAGCCTAGAAACCTGTAAACCTGTGAGAATCTTGTTTCTCCCATTTTTGGGGTGTACTATGTCCTGTTTCATGAGTGGGCGGACAGATAATGCAGATGTTACTTGACTTATGGCCAAAGAATATCCAGTGTCAGAGCTGGAGCTCATCATCAGCCCAGCCACTGAACACGTGAAAGGATATGGGTTAGAAATGCTTCCAAAATGTCTGAACCTCCAGAGACCCTTGATATTTCCTAACATGTCTCACAGTCTCTGTACAAGGGACTGCAGGGTGACACAGGGACAACATTGACATGTCCTTCTCATGGCACTCACTATTGACTTGAACATGGCGCAGGCAAAGGGAAGTTAGTTGAGCTTTTCTGACTCCCAGAAAGCAACCAGAGGACTGCTTGAAAGCCAGGGAAGAGTTAACCACATAATATACCAGGAAAGATAAGCAGAGTATTGGAGCTACTATTTCTCTCTTCAGCTCTGTTGTTGTCATTACTGCCATTTGTGCCTTCCAAACCATCTCTGCCCTCAGTGTGTTTCATCCACTTAATATGTCCTCCCTGGCCATCACAGTTGTCTGTCTGGAAGAGTTTTTCTGTAATACATGTAATTCTAATCATGGGAACAACAGGATATCTAGGAATATTGGTAAAGCCGTACCCTGATCCTAGTGTTGTTCTGGAAGTGGGAGGTCCTATGTTGGCTAAATTAATTTCACTAAAATATGCCCCAAATGTGGCACGGCATGTGGTAGATGTGGCACTTAATGACATAGTTTAGTGGTAGATCTGGCAATGTTAAGTTAATGGTTGGACTTAACATTCTTAAAGGTCTTTTCCAACCTAAATGATTCTATGATTCTGGGAAAAGGGCAGTTAATGTAAGATGAAGAGGGAATAGGCCCATTCCAGCCCTGCTGTCCTCACTTACCCTCTTAAATGAGGTCTCCTTTGCTTTGAATTGGGGCAACTTAGGTGGACATCCTTCTGCTAAAATACATATTTGAGGAAGCTCAGGAACCCATATTCCATGCTTTTCCATCAATTTTCTTGTGTGTGCCCCACGGTTGGAGGCCAAGAGTGTAATTAAGGGAAGGAGTATTATTGCTGTATATATCTGCACATGGCAAGGCCATTTCCTGCTGGAAGAAGCTGAGATCTCTCTCAACTCAGTGTCACTGGCTTTCCAGCCCCTAAACCCCAAATCTGATATTTCTCTGTCAGCAGCCACAATATTTTATAAGCTGTAAAACCTTAGGCTTTCAAAAAATTATTTGCAGAGAGTTGACTTTGCTGGGGCTCTCATGTCCTCAGGCACCTTCAGAAATGCTCTGTGCCTTAGGGGGGGATCACTTGTTGCTGGAGTACTGAGAAGCTCCAAGGACTGTTGGCTCTCACCAGCAGTGGTGACAACTAAATGCAAGTCCTGCATCACTTTCTAATCTTCCTGAGCCTGCAGGCTGGACTGGGACATGGAGGGGGCAGCAGCCAAAGTAGGGATAAAAGGAGCCCTTCAGGAGGACAGGCATTTCCCCAGGGAGGAAGAGCAATTCTGGTGGCCCATCGGGTGCAGTAGCAGGATTCAGACTGTTGGGCTGTCAAATGAAGTTGTTAGTGACAGAACTGCCTGAATTCAAACACATTTTTTTTTTCCTAGTAGCTTATTGGGTTTTTTTAATAGAGGTCTAGCCTTGCACTTTTGTGTTGCTATTTTGTGTGGCAGGTGGGATAAGAAATTAGACCCATGGCACATGGGTAGCTGCAATGTTTGTCAAAACATGCGTAGCAGCAGTGACCTCTCTGCAGTCTTTTCTTTCCTCTGAGTTATCATTCTAATACATAATTTACCTGTAGCTGAGGAAATAACACATTTTTCTGCTTCATGAATATTTTCTCTTCCTCTTTTCTACCAGGAGGGATTCAGAAATGATAGAGGGAATTTACAGCAGGGCATTCCCTATTTCACAGGTACAAATCAAAGCAAGTACATGTGCATCTACATGTCTGTATAAATCAGGTAGATTACAAACACAACTGGTTAATTAATTCCACAGGTGTTAGAGAAGCAGACAGGGCTTACACATTACAGCCCTGAGCAAACCCTTGCACACGCCCCAGCTTCTGCCTGAGCGAGGGCCATTGGGAGCAGTAAGTTTCTTGCTGTGGGTTTGCCTGTCTCTCCTAAAGTTGCCAAAATTACCCATCTGAATTGCAGCAGAGATGAATAAACTGTAAGCAATTCCAGAAAATAACACTCGGCCAGCTTTGTGTTCAGCTGCCTGCTGGGAGAGAATTACCTGGGCATTTCTGGAGCCCAGGGGTGCCTGTGGCCCTGAGACCAGACACACAATTACAATCAGGAGTTTCACTTGCTGGTCACTTCATCTTGCCCAACTGCTCTACTTTAAGTTCAAATATTTCAGGTTGTGAAAGCTTAAATGTGCTCCCCAGGTGAGGAAAATAAACCACGCTCAGACATTACCCAATGCCCAGGCAAGTGAGGGGAACAGATCCCACATCCTGATACAGCGGATAGAGATAGGCAAGAGAAACCCAGCTCTGGGCTTAGCACTATCCTGGAAGCATAAGGTGTGTGAGGCAGGTGCCACAGGGGATCTCCACGCCACCTTACCACTGTCTCATCCTACTCAGGAACCCACCTGTTCCTCTGGTTGGTTGCTGATGTCTTGGAATATGGCCACCAAACCAAAATCCAAGTTACAAATGGCAGGCAACAGAGGCAGGGTCAGTGGCACTTCAGGACAGAAGCTTTTGGTATTGAAGACATGCAACTGAGGCATTTATGAATTTTCTATTTGAGCTAGGACAGGTATCTCTCACTGCCCACTTAATAATGTGCTCATCACTGCAGCCTCTGAACACACCAGGTGCAGAAAAGATCCCCACAGAAGCATCTTTCTCAGTCCCTGAGGAATGCTCTCTCTCCTAGAGGGTCTCCAAATCACTGCTTAGGTATTAAAGTGCCATCAGTTACAACAACAAAGCTTTTCATTAATTAGGCAGACACATCTTGAAGATTATGCACTCACATCAAAAAGAAAGTAAAAACTGCATATTCTGCCAAGCCCAAAGCTGCATTTGCTCGGCCCCCATTCTGACATAATTGTATAGAGTTTGTTAGCAGAGAGCTAGGACTGACTGAGATTGACGTGTATGAACGCAGGTCACCAGCCCTCTCCTTAAGAAACGTAAAGTACAAATCCATGGTACTGATGAGTCCTTACTGAAAGGAAATAACCAAACTTTTGACATGTTTCTATTGACAGCAGTTCTACTGACGGTCTGCTGCATGAGAAGGAAGAAGAAGACATCTAACCCAGAGAACAACCTGAGCTACTGGAATAATGCTATTACCATGGACTACTTCAACAGGCATGCTGTAGAGTTACCAAGAGAGATCCAGTCACTGGAGACTTCAGAGGTACCTCGCTTGCAGAACTGGTCTGAAAACTAACTGAAGCCATGCTGGGAGGAGGGGAGAGGAAGTCACATTAATAGAGCCTTGAAATCCCTACACATGTTCAGGGAAACAGCTTTTTGAGAAGGACTGACTCCTACACATGTATTAGATAGGATAAATATGTCAGCAAAACTGGATTGCCATCCTGTTCCAGCCACTGCAGATGTGTTCCTTATTGCTGTGTGGTGATGGGCATTAACCACCTCTAGGGGAATTTGTCCCTGGGTTTCTCTTCCTTGTAAGACTTCAGCCAATGTCAAGCCATGCCATGATGGCTGAAGGAGAGCCCTTTGGGCTGGCCCGTTGCTGACAGTCAGTCTATTGTGCATGTCCCACACAGCATCAAAGAAGGAGGGTGGTAGGAGTTAATAATGCAAAGAAATTTTGTGCATTTATGTCTCAGGAGCTGCCTGTAACTTCTCAAATACCAGTTCAGGGACTCAGTGTTCCCAGTACAAAAGTAATCAGAACATCAGTATGTGGGGATGTGTGGTGGTGGTGTACACTCATCAGCTTTTACTCAAGGGATCTGACTAGTGCAGTGAGATTATTCACACATGGGCAGATGATCCTACTGATAGAAATGTATTCCCTGGCCTCAGAGACAGAGAATAATTCAGCTTAGTTCAAAGGTATTTAAAACCTAGAAACAGTGGAGAGTTTGAGTTTATGCTAAAGTGGTTTTCACATCAGCTAGCTGACTAGCTCATGTGATTAAATTTAAAAAAAAAAAGGTTTAGGAGGAAACCTCTGAGATGTGATAAGACAAACAGTCGCAGTCACTTCATTATCCCCACTTTGCTGGCAATCACGTGCGTCCAGCTAAGGCAGGACCTGGTCTAGCTTGCTCAGAACCAAATGTCAGGCCTAGTCACATACAGGATGGTCTTCAAAAGCTGAGTCATTTAAACCTGATCAGAATATGACTGAACCTGGGGCATGCTCAGGTGGTGTGGACCCATATATGTGGCTTTCTAACCTTAAGAAGCTTAAAATGCATTTTTGAGGAGTCAAGACCAACTAAGAGATAGGAAACTCTTGCAATGAGTCAATAAAATGAAAAAACAACCTCAAGAAATGTGAAAGTGCCAAGTCTGCAAAGGGATTGGAAGTTTGGTGCATCTGACTTCTGGGTCCCCAGACTGAGAAAGAATCAGCCAATCCTCAGAGGAGCTCTTCACTCACAGCTCCTCCTGCCTGACAAAGGGGGAAACCAACTCACCAAACCTGGCTCTCCGGAGTCACAGCCCGCAACATTCAGGCACCTTTGGGGGAGTGGGAGGAGTGCCCTGTGTGCTCGTGGAGGGCGAAGGATGTGAAGTGCTCAATCTGCTTCTCTGTTTTTCCCCTAGGACCACCTGTCCGAGCCGCGCTCCCCGGCCAACGGCGACTACCGCGACAGTGGGATGGTCCTGGTGAACCCCTTCTGTCAGGAAACGCTATTTGTGGGACACGAGCAAGTCTCCGAAATATGACCCCGCAGCTGCCCCCGTACTGCAGTTTCATCTCTACTGTCTCCAAATTATAAATAAATATATATATATTATAAATATAACCTTTGTGTAACCCTGAATTACAAGAAATGTTTTCAGCTTTTCTTTTGTCCCTCAGAATTGTCAGCCCCTTTTTTATAAGTGTGTAAAACTTTACAGAACAAACTGTGGCTTTATAAAATAAAGGTATTTCTAAGCAAAACACCTGTCAGGTGGACTGTTTGCTTTGCTCTCATTTATGAACTGCTGCTAAATATATGTGGTCTGGAAAAATACTGAGTAAGGGTGCTTTTGGTGCTGACAGCATGTGATGGGTACAGCATCCTGCATCCTACATGATATCACTCAGCTGAGCATAAGCGTTCCTGCTCAGTGACTGTCCCTTCTCCTACTTCAAAATGACCTCAGTCACTCCTTTCCTTTAGGCTGCCAAGCTAGAATGCAAACCAGGCAGGGCCAGCTCAGTTGCCAGAAGCAGTCTGTACAGCTCCTGTGCCAGCCTTGTATCCTTTGTGTGACTCCAGTACTGCCTGAGCACCGAATGGGATGAGCCCTTTACTGTCTTCCTTCCAGTCTGAGCTCCAAAACTCTTTTGTAAGAGCAAGGACAAGAATGGCCCTTTTTTCCTGCATAGGTGTTTTAACCACGCTGCACATTGGACTCACAGCTGCTACACCTCAGCCCAGTAAGCCTAGAATTATTTCCTGAAGATCACACAGCCTCAAAAGAAGTGCTCCCTTATAGAGTGCTCCCTTCAAAGGAACAGAGAAGTCCTTTGAATTTATCAGAAATCTTGAAATCTGGTGACTAGGGAGTGCCACCAATTGAATGCTGTGGCTTTCACCAAATTCCACTTCCCCACTGTTTTATTTATCTTGTGTGCTTAGACTGCTGGTGTCACTGAATCACGTTTCCTCATACCCTCTTCTCCTCTCTGAGACTTTCCTTCCCCCCTTAGGAAGGAAAACGCTGTGTTTTAGAACAAAATGGCAATTCTGTCCTACCCTGTCAAGTGCTAGATTGCAGACTCTAATAGTGTTAGGGGAATAGTAAGGGTGAACAAAGCTTAAAGGATCGATTAAAAAGAGGTTGCTACAAGTTGAGACTAATACGGAATGTGGAGTGACTTTCCCCAAATCGATGTTCTCTCTTTGAGTAACCCAGAACTTCTACTGTGGGACCAATTTTAAGTTTTGCTTCTTAAATTGCTTTTTAATATCATTCAGCAAGTGAAATGGCCTCTGTCATCTCACCCTCCTTCTCCCGACCTCTGGCCACCAGTCCTGCTAGCCTATTTTCTGCTTTCACTCCTCACTTCATCAGGAGCAGGCTGTGAGGGGCAGGTTAGCCCCTGCTCCACCTGGCTGTTCGCTGCCACTGGCTGCTCAGGTTTAGTGCTTGGTTGCCTGAAAAGGAAGTTTGAGCAGGACAGGGTTAGTGTAGTATTATGTAGTGAACCATATGCCTTGTTCAAGATGAGCCACAGCTGGTACTAGAAGAGGGACTTACAGCAGTGGCACATCTGGTCCAGCTGTTCCCACCCACTGACAGTGTGCCAGTGGCTGCTGTTAGTCAGAACATGACAGCTTTCCTGAATGGTGGCTGCAGTCAGACCCAGACTTGCCTCAGTGGGCCACAGAGGCATCATTGCTCCTCCTTTCTCCTCATCCCACACACGCAATTCTGTGCTGAGGCACAAACCAGAATGTGGACTATGGGCTTCCAGAAACTGGAAGATTGTAATGTTACAGGGACTCTCCTGGATATTTGTTTCTCTGCTCAGCATCAGAGAGTAATGCAGGGCTTTCTCACAAGGTGAGCCGGGCAGGCAGGATGACAAGGCTGTGTATGAACATGGATGGGCACTTCGGGAATATATCTTTTCACCGTTGGATAAAAACTGCGCAATATGATAGATGTGATCCTCATGATCAATTAAACAGCCTCCTGGAAACCACTGTTTGATAGGAGAGTAAAAATTTCATGAGGGTGTTGCCAAGAGCAAAAGCAATACCACAAGGATCTTAATTTTTATTAAAGGTGGAAAGAGGGAACCAGGTTACAGAAAACTAAATTCAGTTCTTTGAAAAGAAAATCTGTATTATATTACATTTGTTTTCTGTATTACTTTTGCGAGGTAGATTCTCTAATTTGACACAGAACAACTACACTGAAAATACTGTGTAAGAAATGCTAGAGGATTCTTCTCATTTAACCAGCACAGTTTGCTTGGTAATCTAAAGGCAGAATACCTAAACTAGCCAAAAGTATTTGCAAAGCTGAGAGATGCTGCACTGTTCCCAGTCTTCACACAACCTGGAAATGGTGACCTGACTGTAGGCAGCTTTGCAATTCTCAAACTTAAAAAAAAAAAACAAACAAGTGAAACAAACTAAACTCCAGCCATCAACCCGGCCAGCCAGGATTAGGCACCAGTGGAAGACAGGGATTTCTGATTGTATCCCGTCTCGCCAAAGACTCACCACTGCCCCTGCACAAACCTACACCGCATTAGGGCAATGCCCAACATCAGCACATTACAATCGTGCCTACAAAGATGCGCACACGGTAATCCTACACTGGAACGGCCTCCTGGCTGTGAAGTATCCCTGTGTGTAGGTAGAAAAAGCTAGACCTAACACTGTATTGTGAAGGATCGCACTGTACCGGGAACACATCCTACTTATTACTTATTGTTAGCTATAAACTACCCACCTGATCACTAGCAGCTAAAGAACACTGACATAAAAAGAAGAGCAGGGGAAATCTTCTTCTTCCCCTGCAATAAGTCTCTAGGATTGTTTTGCCCTTCTCTTTCGGTTCACAGTTGCCTCACTTTGTCACCATGTCATGTAGGCAAAGAAGTGAAACAGGCCCTGGTTGAGCAAAGTGCAATTGATTATGTGAAGTTAAACTGACTGAATAGGGATGGACGTGAGGCTGTTTGTCCCTATAAAATCTGCTGGGTTTGTGTCAATGTGCCTTGGTTGTGTGGTGAAGCCAAAGCGCAGAGAAACCCAGAAGCTGCAGCAGACCCAAGGGAGCATTCGATGCTCTGCAGTGGCAAAAGGCTGGCTCAGCCCTGCTCAGTTGTGGCCCAGGTGACTCCACAGAGGTTAGGGTTCTGCTAAGCTTAAAAAATGTCTTGCTGAAGTAGACTATGTCTGCAACAAGCACCGGTGTGAGAAGCAGATGCATTTGTAATGTATATCTGGATACCTGTGGCTATAAGAGTAGGAAATCATCTGGGTGTCAGCGTAGAAAACACTGCTGGTATTTTAACACGTACATTGTACTGAATCCCCGTCCTGCTGTCCCCGTAAACAGCATTGTGCTTTTCATCTGCCACATTTGCAGCAGCAGCAGCAGGGAGATTTCTCCTGAAATGGGACTGCTGACCCAGCAGCCGCCCGGACAATGTGACGGGTGCTCCCAGGCAGCACAAAGCCCCCCTTCCAGAAAGCCGTCGCACAAAGCCGAAATCCCGCGCGAGCCCCAACCTGCTGGGCTCGGCACATCCCTGCCGCCAGTGCGGGGCGAGGCGGCCGGGCTGAGCGGCGGTGCTCGGCACGCTGGAGCGACAGCATGCCCTTGCCGAGGCGCCGATCGTCCTTCCTGGGGCAGCAGCCCTCTACCTCCACGGCGGAGAGCTCGGGGCCGCCCGGCCGCCGGGTGAGCGTCGGAGGTGGAGTGAGCCTGTCGAGACCCCCCGGCGTCTACGTGGGCACCGTTCCCACCGGCGGCGTGAGCAGCCTGGGCACCCGAGTGTCCCGTAGAGCCCTGGGCATCAGCAGCGTCTTCCTCCAGGGTCTCCGCAGCTCCGCCGCCGCCGTGCCCCTGGCCCCGGGGCTGGATAAGGGCAGGGCCCTCTCCTACGAAAGCCTGAATGGCTGCTTGGTGGAGTATATCGAGAAGGTGCGAGCTCTCGAGCAGGTCAACCAGGAGCTGGAGGAGCACATCCGAGTCTACCTGGACAAGAAGGCGGCCAGCGTGGGCAGCTGGGGAGCGCTGCGGGAGAACTGGGAGGCGATTTACCACCAGGTGAGCGCCGGAGCGCTGCCGGCAGCCGGGGGAGCGGGAGGGAGCTGCGCGGGTCATTAGCAGCTCCGGGCGGCGGGGGACGAGGCTGCTCATGAATGCCGCCTGATTTCAAAGCGCGGTGCCCCAGACAGAGGGTTTAAAACCTATCTTCATGATAATTAGCAGTATCATTTCACAGTGTGTTGTGGAAAATGCCTGTCAAGCAGGAGAATTGCCTCAGGCATCGTGCGCATGGGAGCGATTGAAATGCACCCCAAGGCGCCGAAGTCTGGGCTGATTAGAACGGGTGGGGTTTCATTCCTTTTTGCGTTGGTTTGGTTTTGTTTTGTTTTTTAATTTTTAAAGTCTGTGGTTATTACACTGAGTATCAAAATTATTAAAAGAAACCTGCTAGGACTGAATTAGGTTATCCCTCAACATAATATAATTACAAGTAATTCAGATTTTTACTTTAATCCCACATTTGCTTAATAACATTTTCAAAAGCTCTATTTATTTAAAAATAATAATTACATGGCTACAAATGAGTGACTCCCTTCATTCCCTTTGTCATCACCCCACCATCCCTTTCTCCCACATTCTCCATACGGCACAAATGTTTATTGTGGGGCTGTGAAATGGTGTCTGTATTGAACTCATGGACAAGAAAGAGTTCCTTTTGCTGGCCAGTTATACCAGTAAGGCCTTGCAGACTGATGTCCTGCTTACAGCAGACACAGAGATCTGTCTGCTGAGGTCTTGGTGCACCCCACAAGTCCTGGCTTCCCAGCTCCCAGCCAGTGCGAGCAGACAGGACTCTGAAGATCTGGAGTCTGGCATCTCGCACATCTCTTCCCAGCAGCACTTATGCGGGCACAGAAAATGCCATCAGTGGGTCTTCAGAAAGCCCGAAAGCCAACTTTAAGGTGCCTGGGACAGTTGTGTGTTTTAACTTGGGCTGGCTAGTTTTACTTTGCATTTTTTAGGGCAGATCTTCTCCCAGAATGCTACAAGCGTTGCTTGAACTCTGAATGTGTTGGCATAAGCTGTTGTACAAAGATCGTGTCAGCAGAAGCACCCAATTAAGCACCAGCTTTTAAGTTGCTACCTTTCAGTATTAGTAAATGATGTTATTGCTTCCTGAAGGGATCAGCTGCTGATGGAAAGGGGTGCTCTGAAGCTGGGGTACAAAAAGCCATCACCTCAAACCTATTATCTCACTGGGGCAGATGGGGACTTCCATGGGGGACAGGGAGTTAATCCTTTGCAGCTGCCATCCCATGTTCTCCAAACGAGTGTCCCATTTTGTAGTTGTAAACTTTACCTGTAAATCCTACTGGGACTTATGGTTAAGTCCAAAAATGTGGGACCCTAGGTACTTTAGGAAGGACTGCTTGATTTTTCTTTATATAAACCCCCAAAAATAACAGTGCAGATGAACCTGCTCGTGTAATAATTTTTCATCCAAATTACTTTCCTTTCGACCTTTCTTTGTAGTCATCCTTGCCTCTACCTCTCTTTTTCATGAGTAAATAAGAGCATCTCATAATGAAATCTAGCCTGAATATTGGGCTCTTCCTATATGAAAATCAGAAAAGTAAAGCTATGCAGTAATAGCATTTGTGAGTATCATAGGAAAGAAGACAAAAAGATTAGCATCATCCGTATCTATTTAACTATCAAAACACATCCGAGAACACATAAAATTTTCTGAATTACTTCAATTAAATCAATAAAAGAGGCATCACTTAGTGGGTTTTGTCTTTCACGGATATGATCCAAGCTGTTATGTACAATTCTGATTAATAGATTTCTTTGCTTTTTTTACTAAGCATTTAACCAAAAATGAAAGTAGGACCTCATCCATCCCAAACACCAATTAACTTATTCATTCTAGAGATAATTGGCAAAATTATGCCAACATCAACATCAAAGCCATCACATTTATTAAAATAATGTCAAAATCAGTTGCTGCAGAAACAGCTGAAATCACACAAAGTCAGAACCCTCCTGCCACAACACCTCCCAAACAGAAAAATAAAAGGCATTGAGGAGCAAGGTGTAGCAGAAATGAGACACACCTGGCAGATACATTCCTAAATGTCATTTTTGTAAATACATTCAGATTTTCTGCAGATGTCCATATCCACCTTGACTTCTTTACTAGTGGCATATCCCATTTTCAGCTTCTTGTAAAATCTGAGCACTCATTTCGATTCCTGGCCAGGCCCAGGGGTTCAGCTGGGAGAGATTCCTGACAGCCATAAAACCTGTCGGTGCCATTTGCATAAAGCAGATATGAAAGTTTTGGGACAGAAAAACACTCAAGCAGGTACCTGGTTTAGCCAAAGCACTCATGATAGGAACAGTTTTTGAACAAGAAGCAACAAAGAAAAATACACAATTGGGAGGGGGTCTAAGCAGGAGCCTGTTCCTCTTGCCCTGCTAGTGAGAAGACAAGGATGCGGCCACCTAGGACTCTCCTGGTCCCAAAATCAGAAATGTGACAGGCCCATCTCTGCAGTGGCATGGGAGAGACCCCAGCAGACCCGAAGTCCCATTTCCCTCCTGCCCTTCCTGGGATGTGCTCCAGCATTGCAAATTTTGGGTAGTTGCATTCCCAGCAAAAACAACTTGGTGCCAGCATATCTCCCAAACACAGAGCTAAGGGAAAGAACGTGTCAGCGAGTGACTCAGAGGGTGTGTGTGCGTGCAGGGTCCCTCAGGAAAAACCACTCATGTTTCCTGGCAATTGTCAGAGCTGTGGCTGCAGCAGGGGATCACTGGTGGGAGCTGAATGATGGAAAGCCACTATCCAGCTCCCACGGTTAATTATCCTCCTGGGCAGCTGGCTTTTAGCAGAGCAGGTGGACACACACTAATTGGGACAGGCGCAAAGTGAGAGGATTTTTGCAGGAAAAGAGGGAAATGAGATATCCTTGCCAAGAGGAATTCATGTGACAGAATTACAATTTCATGACAGAAATATTAATTTTACCCTGCGCATACTCTTCTTCTCCAGGCTTCATCCTGGTCTTCCTGTGGAAAACTCTATCTCTAATCAAATGTGTCTCTTCTGCAGAACAGGAGACTGTTTGCAATGGCAATTCCTTCCCAGGGAACAGGGCAGCACCTGGGAGAAGTGGATGCTTGAAACAATCTCAGTGAGTTTACAGAGAGAAGAGGGTAGCTCAACTTCCATGACTGTTCCGTTACGGCTGTGTGGGAGACACAGAGATTTATTTTGTCTATGAGTTGGCAGGCACATAATGCAGTTCAGATCACAGGAGAAAACACAAAAGCAGAAGAAGGAATCAACATCCTGGACCAATTTTATCACCGCTGTGACTGATCATGACATCCTGTGTGTGGTTGGGAGCATTTGAAAGAACTCCAGAGTATTTCCGTAGAACTACTTTTATTTGCACTCAGCCTTTCTATCAGTATTTAATCAGTGTGAATATTAAGCCTGGAGAATACACAGGTCTTACAGCCCAAGGAATTGCCACATTTGTACTCACACCCATTAATTTATTTGCTGCAGGGTCAGGAGAGCCGCCGAGTGTTACTTGTGACACTCTAGCACAACACAGTACGTGATCAGTGTCTGTAAATGGGTGAAATAGCACTCTGCTACTCATCTAAGGGTACAACAAACTCCCACAAAAGGGCACAAAGCTTAATCAACTGCCCTACAGAGGATGGCAGTGAATTAGTTTTAATTATGTTCTCTCAGCCACCTCCAACATAAATTTGGGCTGCCTTCACAGGCAGCTGTAAGGGGGTGTGAGGTTTTCTCCTTGTGCTTGAGCAACATTATAGTTTTACAGATCATTTCTTTGAGAGGTATCTCCTGCTTTGAGAACCAGGCATTCTATGATGCAGTCCTGTGTACTCATAAAATATTTGATGTATACATTAAGTCGAATTTCCCTGGATGTAGCAGGAATCAGCAAAGGAGCCATCAATCTTCTCAGCCTCACTCCAGGTATTACCTTTCCTGAGGCGATGCAACAAATGCTGCTCTTGCTGCCTTAGAGGTTTCCTCCTTCAGGCTCTGAGAACAGGTTCAACATGGAAAGCATGACCAAGACCATTAAGAGTTTACTGCTTGACAGTGGGCTGCAGGCTTTTAGCCTGATTTTAGCTGTGAATTGAAACATGTTGGAAGCAATGGTCTGGTACCAACAATTTCCTTGCATGTGTGGAAGGAAAGACGAGATGGACATCTTCTGATCTTACTCCATGGAGGCGTTTGCTTTAACTTAAGTGAACTTAAAAGCCAGAGAAGTTTCCATTACATGAATAATTAAGCCATGAGATTCATTATTACAGGCCACACTTGAGGCCATGAATTTAGTAGCAGTCAGAAAGGATTTAGACATGTGTGAGAAGAGCAAAACTATACAAAGCTACAGATAAAGCACAGCTAAGAATTTGAAAGGCATGGTAAATCTTGCCATGCCAAACTTGGCCAAATCCCTGTTAAAAATCCAAAGTTGCTAGTCACCAGGGATAAGAAATGAATTCTCCCTGTGTTTGTGTCACATCACACTTTATCAAGCCTGGCATCTGCCCACACCCTTGAAGCAGCTGTTTTATCCTTGATGCCAGTTGTAACCAAGCAAATGGGCCAGCATACTGATGCAGATTTTGACGAGGCTTGTTTTCCAAAAAATTAACATTGCATTTTCATGTCCATAAAATCACAATGAAATCAAAGAAAATCGTTGCTGCTTTGTAGTTAAGATGTTTAATACCATGAATATTCGCTGTTAATCCAGGACCTGAAAAAAATCGTGATCAAAAGGTGTATGTGCATCACAGATCTGAGTGCTAAAAGAAAATGTGTGACTGGAAGGAGCTATTATTGGTAATAATATTTGCATTTTTTTAACACTTCCCATTTTGGCTCTTTGAATGCCACGTGAGCATCAGGGACTTAGGCCTCCCAGAAGCACACTGAGGCAGGACAGCACTGCCTTCTGCTTTACAAGCAGAGGAGGCAATGCCTAAGTGCTTGCAGCACTGCAAGGCCTCTCATTTCCAATGGACACAAAGAAGGGTGTTTCCTAAACTGCTGCATCATGTGTTTTAGTATTTGTGTCAGCAAAATGGCTACGAATCTGTCTCACTAAGGCTGTGTGTTTGCTGCCAGCTGTTGATTAATAGGAGAATTAAATCAAACAGAAGAGCCACTAGATGGAAGACTTCCATCTCTTCTTCTGGAGCCTAGGAAAGGACTTTCACAGCTCATGCAAATCATGGGAATTTCTCAGGAAACATGGTTTGTACTATGTTAGACAGTAGTTAGAAACTACTGTGTAGTTACTTACCCTTCAAGTTCACTGTCAGATTTAAAGGGTACACAGGTGATTTCCAGGAGGGCTGAAAAGTTGATGCCTGCTGGTTTCTACTGCAAGTCATCCCTGAAGCCTTCCAAACATTAGTTTGGGTGTTTTTTAATACCATTTTTACTTACATGGCAGAGTTCAGGTTTTCATGCAGTTTTGGAAAGCCCTGGACTTTCTCACTGAGCCCTTGGCTTTAGCTGCTGGTCTATGAAGGTGAGAGCTGGGGTATTGACTGAATCCTCAGAAGTACAGTAAAGACATCCACTGTGGGGCAGGTAAAAGTCACCTCAAATGCCTCAATAAATCCACAAAATCATTAATGAAAAACACACCAGTCTGTTTCCATATAGATGCAGAAATCCAGGCAGCAGCAATTCACCAGCTATTGCCTGCTTCTGCTTTTGTTGCAGCCCAAAAGCCATTTCATGCTGGATTCAGCCTCTAAACTTAGCCATTAACATGCCTCTGAGTGACACTGTGCAGCTCACAGGATTTAATGTTACTTTTGCTTGCAGGATGTTCCCAATTCCCTCAAAGACATTAATTTTCATCAGACTTTAGGTCAGATGTTGTAACCGCATGGGATCCCTGCCGGAGGCAAACGGGTTTGTTTCAATGGAGCAGGGCAAATCACAGGGCAGCATTTCTGCTCCTTGATTGAGTCAGGAAAAAAAAGGAAAGCTTCTGTGAAGATCCACACGTTTGAGTTGGCAGGAAAACAAAATAACTTCTGTAGAAAGAAGAAAATAAACAAAAAAGGTGAAAAAATAAAGCAACTGAGATTTCAGAGCTTGTGTGAAAGAAGTCCCTCTGTTTCTGTGCTGACTAAATGCCAATTCTCCATCCTTCAGGAGAAACTCAGGTGTCCTGTGCAAGGGAACCTGAGGACAGAAGAGTAGCATGTCCCCAAAGTCCGAGCTCTGCTCAGCTGCTCTGAAATGCCACAGATGGACAACCCAGGGTTTGGGGAGTTAGGATAGTGCTGGTAAAGTGGGCTGCAAAAGATCAGGGAGAAGGAAATAAGGGATTGAACAATGAAGAGCAGCCAGTTCTGTGTGAAAGTGAGCACACAGAATTCTTCTGTACACAGGAGGGCTGGCTGGTGTGTGGTTAGGGACCGTCTCTTTGCCCACACCCTGTGGCTTTTGTGACATCTCTGGCTCCTGTGCTTTTGCTGCACTCCCCAGTTTTCCCATGCTGAAACTGGGACTTTTTTTTTCCAAGTGGCAGTATTTACAGAATCTCTCTCCTCTGCCCAGATGGCTATTTTCATGAAACATGTTAGAACTCTAATGTCGCTGTGATGGCCTATCCCTCTGTCATAGGGGTTGGAACTAGACAAGAAATCCCACAATTATTAAAGTAAAATAGGTTCCCCATGCAATGGCGTGAAACAAGCTCCAGTCCCAGACTTCCAGCCACAGCCACCTTCCCTGTTTTTTCCTAGCAGTAGGTGACAATTAAGAAAACCACTTTCTTAACTCTTGGTCCTCATCCGATTGAAAAGATGTAGAGTGCTTTTAACTTCATGATCCATTATGGACATAATGGATCGTGAAGGAACACATTATTTCTCCACATTTCTTCTTACCAGAAGGTATTACACATTTGTTGGTCCAAACATTTCTGAGACATTTGGAGCAGTGAGCCACTCTTCATGAGGGTAAATGTTAATTACCACCTCAAAAGGCTTCAGTCTTGCACGCCCACCTCCACCCCATCACCAAGCAGCCTCGGAGCAGGTGGGAACATAGGGCAACAATCCCACTTGAGATCCACTTGAGATAACTTGTCTGGATGCAGCCTTGATGTTTCCACATTGTGTGGTGTGTTTCACCTTGGAGGAGCAGAATGCTTTGGGTGATTTGCAATCTTACTTAATTACGGACTTAATTATCTAAGGAAAGATTTTTCTGCTTCAGGAACTCTTCTGGCCAGCTTAAAAATCTGATCTTATTCATGTGGTGATTTAGTTTTAACTGCAAATCTTCATGGGTGTCTCCTGAAAAAGACCAAAGGAATATTCAGTTTAGCTTTCCAGAGTGACAGTATGGATCACGGGGTGACTGGAGCTACCAGACAGTTACTTGCAGAGATGATCACTCTAAGCCTGGTACTGAGTCCTGCATGTCTTTGGTCACTTCCAAGCTCATGTGACTCCAGAGCAGGCAGTGGTCTTTTTTTACCTTTTTATCATTTTATATAACCTTCCTGAATCACAACAAGCTGCTAAGTCACAAGCCTTTCAGGTTTGCTTACCCCTCAAGTGCCTCTTGGATGTTAGAGATACACCCCAGAGCCATAGCAATGATACCACAGTCTGATTTGCACGATCTTTCCAATCAGTGTAATAATCTTTGAAGGCTGCCCTGCTTCTCAGGTCTCATATCTATCGCAAGAGCCTAGAGGATCCCCTAAGAGAAGGAAAACGACACTCTGGGAGCTGAGGAGGGCTCGCAGGCGGCATGAGCAACAAGTATTCCGTGGCTCCCTGAGGAGGACGACCCTGAAGAGGACTGCTGATATGGGAAGTAGAATAGGAACTGCATAAGTGCTGCTTAAATTTTATCTAGAAAGTATAAGAGGGACTTAAATGATGAAAATACCTTGCACACAGCAATGAATTTTGCCCCTTGCAAACAGCTGGTGATCAGAATAAATGTGTTTCTACAAGAAGATGAGTACTTAGGAGGAATAAGCAGTTTGATGACAAATTACAGCCTATTTGCAGAGAATTTGTGAACTTATATATACAAAACTAATTGATTAAATTATCTGGAATGAGTCACTTGAACAGCCCCTAGGATAAAGGATTATTTTCAGAATCAAAGCTGTACATCTGCTTAAGATACATGTGCTGAAGCTCTTCATTGCTTGAGCTGTGTTGTATCTTTCTTCTAGGTGGGTGAAGCAGTCCTTGAAAATGCTCGTCTTATGCTGCACACTGAGAATATTCAAGCCTGTGCTGAAGATTTTAAAGACAGGTAGTCCTGCGGTGGCACCTAGCTGGCCACTTTCTTTGAAAGTTTGCCTTGGTGAACACTTATTTTGTGGGGGTATAATATTAGGGAGTAGAATGGGCTTGTTTTTTAAGTTGCATACTCATATTCAACACCCTGATTTGGGAGAAAAATAATGATGGTGCAAACATTATTTTGAAAGATTTTGAAGATTTATGGTAACAAAAATGTGCGCAAGCAAAATGACCTAGGCTACTCTTAACACAGACATTTGTCTTAACACAGACATTGGTCTCTCACTGAGAGGTCAGTATTCATTCAAAGTTGGGTTGGCATTTTATAAAGGCAAACTTCCATTGGCTTTTTAGTTATAATTTTCAGCACCATACAAGTGGTTTTGGAAGTAACAATCATTCTGCTACAGCAGCTGAAAAGCAAAAACTGCACCACTACAGACATCAGGGTGGAAATGTTAGACAAGAAAACAGAAATGGGCTGCGCTGATTTTCCTTGCATCTTTACTGAGAAAAATAAGTAGTAAAAGAAGATTTTAAACACTGGCAAACTACTTCTTTATTGCCTTTCTGTTGGAAAAGCATGATATTCATGTGTATGAGTGCATGAAGCTCTTTAGATTTTACTTGGGAGACGTGATCCTTCTAGCTTTTTTTACTCATAATGGTCTCATTTATTTACAAATAGCTTTTTGCAAGCTTTGACACAAAAACTGTACTTAAAACTAATTGATTTTTATCTCCTATGGTTTTTATCATCCCTTAAATATCTGTTTCTCTCTCTGTGGCATTATTTTATTTAATCATAAAACCAAAATGTGTTAATCATTCTTAAGTTTGCCTTTTATTTCAGAAAGGTACAACTCCAAGATACTTGTTTGGCTTTACATCCAGCAAGTTATACTCACATTTGAAGTAGTTTTAAAAAAATACTTTTTAGAAGTGTCAGCTGACTTGGACAAGCAGTCTACATAACAAAACCAATGTTAAATCAGTCTACTGCATTGTGAAAGCTCCTGGGATCAGCTGCCACTCTTCCAAGCTTTAAACTCCCAGCGATGAAGGTGGCTATCACGGAGCAGTGTTTATGAAGTGGGTTCACAACTAACCTGCCAGCCCCTCCTGTCTAACCTTCCTGGCCACCAGGTCCCCAGCTTGGACAGGTTTGGCACAAATGTCTCCCACTCAAGGAAATTCACAGTGCAATCCACATTTTTAATGGAAAGCCCAAACCAAAAAGTTACAAACAAGAGCAAAGCAGCAAGCCGTGTTGTGGACTAGAAACTGCTTGCCAAAATTTCCCTACCATTACAGCCATGGTTTGGAAATGAGCCATTTGTTCTAACAGCAATTCTAGCTGACAAACCAACCACACAAATTTCCTCTTTATTTTGATACTACTGGGATTTGGTCTTAGGGATGGGCCAGGACCCAGGAACATAGACCAGACTTCCATCAGCATGTCCGTTAGTAAAAGCAATGATGTGCATGTGTTTTCCTCAACCACTGCTCTGAAAGGTTTGTATGTAGACAAGTGAGTAGGTATTCTCATTTTACAGCCACGACAACTGAGAAAAAGCCACCCATGGTGATACCATGTATAAGTATCAGATCCAGCAAGAGACCATGGGCCTCTCCATGGTTTTTCTGGAATCCTATCAGGTTGATAACCACCATAGCACATACGGCTAACTTGGCCTATTTTCTTACACTCTGAATTAATGACAGGGCACTTCAGGCAGTTAACTTCAAGTATGAAGAGACAAGGTGAGAGCGAAGTATATTGTCTGTGTTTCTGTGCCTCTGTCTGGGACACATTCTCTAATTAGCAGAAATAATGTCATTCAGAAAGAAAAGACAGGTTTTACTTGCTGAGCTGTGCTGTGTTGAAGTTTGCCTTTTTTTTTTCTCTGCAGGTATGAAAATGAGCAGCCATTCAGAAAGGCAGTGGAAGATGAAATTAATTCCCTATATAAAGTGATTGATGATGCTAATTTAACTAAAATGGATCTGGAGAGTCAGATAGAAAGCATGAAGGAAGAACTAACTTTGCTGTCAAAGACTCACGAAGAAGTAAGTCCAGACTCGGGACACTGCAAAGCCAATGTATGCCTGTTTCATCCGGTTGGTATCACACATCTAGTGCAAAGCAAATGTTAAAAACTCCACCTGCCATGTCTGGGTGGGGGAATTTTCCTGAAACCTACTCCTATTTCTTTCTTCTCTTTTAACTCAAAGGACTAACCCCTGAGGCATTATCAAATTACTCACATTTAGGTGTTAACCCTTTCTTATTTGATAAATGTGACATGAGAGAGACACCATCACTTCATTTCTTGTCAGACAACACATGATGGTCAAGGGGCTGCACAGTCATGTATGTGGGCATCTCAACAGTGAGATCTGATGGAAGGAGAAAGTTCATGTGCAGGGAACCAGCTCTGGTCCTGCTACACTAATGTTGCGCATTAAGCAGGTTCTTATGAAAATACCCTGCTTGGCTTAGCAGAGTGCTCGGTTCCCAAAACTGAGTCTCTCTTGAGACGCACACCACTGAAGCCAGTCACAGGGACAGTGGCATGAAAAAGTGGCTCTAAAGAATCACCAGCAAAGGTGCTGGCAAAAGCAGGTTCAACGTGAGTTGTGAAAGTGCAATATAACTTTGATGGCAAGGTTCATTTTATTACTTACTATATAATGAAGCTCAAAAAGGAAAATTGGATTAGAATCAATCCAGAATGGTTTACATGGAAATCGGGGATGCAGAGGGTAAAGGGGCTAAAGGAAAGAGGTTCAAAAGGGTTAGGGGAGGCCCTCCCACTGAGTCCTGAGGTTCAGAGCAGACCCCCTTGCTTTCTAAACTCCTGATGGAGAATCGGTGCATCTGAGTCCAAACTTTACCTCAGACTTAGTCAATGGTTCATAGCTAAAGGATTTATCCACACCTGATCACTGAGTAATTTAACACGTACAAAATGATCCAATAGGATTTCCTATAAGCACAGCAGTAACTTAACTCTAGATCTGGGATGGCACTGTTCATACTATGCTTGCTATAGGGTACTGAAACAAATTCACACACTCATACACACAGACATGTACAAAGGTGCCTGCTAAAAATTTCCCTAAAGTTCAGTGTAGTACTCAAGTCAGATGCTTCTGCATCTCTCAACAGGTGAGGGGTGAGCCTTGAGGAGTAGTGGGGATATCCCAGGCCCCACCATCAGCTTTTGGCAACAGTCCTCTGAGTATTGCAAACTTGAGAGCCTGAGAGCTTCGAGAGGATGTCCCAGTCAGAGGGAGATTGCTGCTCATAGCCCACTGCAGTCCAGGAGATCCCAAAGGGCCTCATTCAGGACTACTGTTTATAGAGTCACAAGATGATTGGTTCCAGTCATCTGTCAATCTCCATCCTGGCTGTAATCCAAGATGGTAATTACTTGAGTTTTCCTCAGAAGTCTGGTAACAAAAATATTGTTCCACTTGGGCTATGATTCAGGCAAATAATATTCCAAGGTTATGCTAGAATAGCTGACTATCTCATCCCCTTCCTTTGTTAGGCAACAGAAGTTTGTTAAGCAACAGAAGCTCCTAGGAACAGACAGTGTTTCTGATAAGCTCAAGGGAAGCTTAACTGCCCAGGAGCCATTGACTGATTAGGGCTGAGGTCTATAAAGAATTCCTGAAATCATAGAGAGGCCTGAGGGGGTGGGGAGGGTGCACCACCACAGACAGACAGCTAGAAGAGAAGCCCGTACTACCCAATATTGCAATATTTTCCCACTTACTGCATTCACCAACATCATTTACATGAAGGTGATTTACTTCCTTCAGCAGGGATTTCAGGATTGAACACAAATCAGCATCTTTATTCATGGGGACTTGAATATGGACCTGTTACTAATCCCTCATAAGGGACAGCAAGCAACTGTGCTGGTGCCTCAAAAGTAAGATAGAGCTTGAATGGTGATAGCTCACGAAAGCAAGACACTATCCTACCTTACATTTCTTACCACTTGTTCCTCCAGCCACAAGATTTCAGCAACACTGGTTTGCCAAGATGAGGTTGCATCACCAGCTCCCTACTTGCACCAGTCTAATTCCAAGACTGGCATTTTGCAGAAAATAACCAGTGGCTTCATCACCAGTGCATGGCAGGAGAAAGATGGAGTTATTTTAGATAAGAGGGTAAAGAGAAAAATGATATGCAGTGACTGCTGTGAAATCAGAAAAGCTGGTGCTGATGATGTTCTCTGTCCATAGCTATGGCATAATGAGAACACCACCTTTCCGTCTTGATCCTCATGTAGCCAGCAAGGAGCCCTTGCAGGGTGGAGACATGCTCCTTTCTTTACCTATCAGGAGTACCTGAGCATTCACAGAACCACTTCAGCACAGGCCTGGTTTTCCCATCGCAGCAGCACCAGGGAAAGCTGCTTAAGAGAAGTCACAGAATAAAGGCTAGAAGCAACTATTGCTGAGCTCTGGCACAATAAAGTCCCAAGGAGTTCCTGAACTAATTCAAACCTTTCTTTCCACTGGTGCTCCCACCAGCAAATCCATGCCAAGTCCTGTTGAAGCTTTTGTGAACTTGGAGTGGGGCACATTTTGAGGTTTGCATTCTTGCAGGTTCATAATTCACATAATTTCCATCCATTTTTTCCAGTATTGTCACTGGTAGGAGCCATTGCTTACCAATACAATTCCCAGATGCTTTTACACTACCTTTTTTTTGCCAATAACACAAATAAACAGATTGATATGAAAGGATTCCAGTGCCAAACAGTTAAGATACATGTGAAAATCTCATTAATTCTTGTGTTGTTGAACATGGTGTGCAACTGACATGCTACCTTTAGGTGTGCAATTCTAGACCTGCTAATTCTCCACTGGTTACATGTGTTTGGAGCACTTAAACGTAGAGAAGGAATGGAATGCTGTCACAGAGGAGAATCCTCTTCATCTAACATGCACATGCAAAAAAACCACACAGTGTCTCACACAAGCTGCGAGGCTGTAGAGTTCCTGCTGCTTTGCACATCTTGTATCTTCCAGTAGATGCATGCCCATGCTCCTGCATGGTGCAGCAGGCAAGGGAAGAGCAGCATTTGATATCCTGTAAGCTGATAGTTCCTTGGCCAAACTCCACACTGCAGCTTTACTGGCTATATAATTGTGGTGATTTCGGGTCCCAGCTGTGCAGTGTGCACGTATCAAGCACTGGCTGCTGGAGAAACTTGCCACTGTTGAGAGGGCTGCTCCAGGCACTGCCTTGGTGCAGGGCTTCAGTCTCCTTCCACCAAGGGGGAAACTCTTCCAGTACCCTAGATCTGCAGGAAGAGACCCCATGCAGAAGCAAGGCAAATCCACATCTGGAAAAGAAATCCTTCAGTGCACAAAATCATTAATGTAGAGATACTTTTTGGGACCAAATTTAATTACTCTCTCTGTCTGTGGCACCAAAAGAGCTCTTCCTTGAGCTTCTCTGAAGATACCATTCAATTGTCCAGTTCACTTTCTTTATATTTGTTATTTTTGTTCAAGGATGTGAAGGTATTATACAAGCAGCTTGCTGGATCTCAGCTGGAAGAACTTGATGTTCCCCTGGGAAGTGGCCTGGATGACATTCTGGAAAAAATCAGAATCCACTGGGAGAGAGACATTGAAAAGACGCGTGCTGAGACAGGTGCCCTGCTCCGTACCAAGGTCAGCATTCTGTAACCCCCTCCAACATCATAGGAATTGAAGCAAACATAGAATTTCTCTAATATTCTGCAACATCTTTGAGGGTTGGGTGTTTGTTGGGGTTTTTTTGAAACAAAAAAGACGTTAAAAATCTAAGGTATTTTGGTCCAAGTCCAATGGAGAATACACTTATAAATATAAAGGCTTTCTTGGGATGCACAGAGTTAAGCACTGGTGGAAATGGCCCTGCTCATATTGCAAGTATCTGCGGGAGCCTTTCAAGGGCTCTGAAATGTTGGCTAAGGAAAACAAACTTAATCAGTTGATACCTTCTATGTAGGATAAGCCACCATTACTACCCTTCTTACCAGGGCTGTTCCTCCACTTAATAATTTACAGGGGTCTATAAATTAAGAGGGCAAAACATATTGCCCTCTACACTACAGACTCCTTGTTAGTTTGTTCTCGATATTGTTTCCTTTTGGCAGCAGTGGGAAAACTAGATAGTAAGTTAGAAATGAAAAGTGATGATAATAGCCATTCCCTTTAAATAGGAATTTTCCTCTCCTGAGGCTGAGACAGCCTTTTAATGAAACTTTTTCTCTGTCATGAAGGATCACTTGTTTTCCAAAATGTCTGGCTGAAGTAAGTATTTTTGCAGAGCTGAAGCATTAAGTTCAGCAGATGATCCAGTAAGTTAGAAGCCATCTCATTCTGAGTTGGCTCTTACAGCAGAGCATGACAGAGTAAATCAGGGGAGCAATGAAGAGAGTGAAGGGCCTTGAGGAGAAACAGTATGAGGAGCAGCTGAGATCACTTGGTCTGTTCAGTCTAGAGAAGAGAGGACTGAGAGGAGACCTCATTGCACTCTGCAACTTCCTTCTGAGGAGAAGAGGAGGGGCAGGCACTGATCTCTTCTCTGTGGTGACTAGTGACAGGACCTGAGGGAATGGCCTGAAGCTGTGTCAGGAGAGGTTTAGATTGGATATTAGGAAAAGGCTCCTCACCCAGAGGGTGGTCAGGCACTGGAACAGGCTCCCCAGGGAAATGGGCACAGCAGCAAACCTGGCAGAGTTCAAGAAGCATTTGAACAATGCAGTCAGGCGCATGGTGTGATTCCTGGGGATGGTCCTGTGCAGAGCCAGAAGTTGGACTTGATGATCCCTGTAGGTCCCTTCCAACTCAGCACATTCTGTGATTCCATGAAATCATAACTGAAGCAGAGCTGTAGAAATACTTAGCAAAACCATATAAACATATCCCCCCTATAAAGGTAAAGAGCTACTATGAGAGGTGTAGGGGGTATTGAAGGCAAACAATGAGAAAAAACAACAAAACCAAGAAATATGTTTGCAAACATATGTGCAAGGTCTGAGTTAATTTTCGAAATAAAGAAGAAAAATCCTGTGACAACAGTGATACCAAAATTGCTAGGAAACATACAGGAAGCCAAGAAGAGGGGTTTATCCCAGAGGTCACATCAAGTGAGAATGCCAGACTGTTAGTAAGCAAAGTTTTCGTAAGGTTAGTCTGTGGGGCCTGATTTTCAGCTCATACAGTCCAAAGGAAGTGAGTGACACAGTAATAAACTATACAAGCCTGGAGAGTGCCTTCATACAAAGCACATGCAGCCCTGAAAAACCAGGGCATCCTCAGCAGCCTCTTGAGCTTTTCCCAGAAAAATCTGTTCCTGACCCACTGACAGGTTTCAGCAAAATGAGCATCACTCTGATGGCACCATGTTCTTCAGTGCTCCCCCTTGCTTGTCCTGCTTGTTCCTCCTCCTTCTCCTCCTGCGCAAAAACACCTTTACAACTTCTTTCTTCTTATTTCTTTCATACGTTCAATATCTGTTTTTTTAGCTGCTCAGAGATACCATTTGGGGAGAAAACTTCCCGCTCACAGTAGACTGCTCTATCATGTTTTTGATACCCAACCCACCCCTACTTGGCCATCTTAGTCTAAGCTCTTACTAGTTTCAGTTGTTGCTGTTTTGGTTTGGTTTTTTAATGGAACAAAGAAGCAGAATATCACAGATTTCTAGAAAGATCAGTTCTGGTTCTGGTGTGACATTCTAGGGGCTTTTTCCCCACAAATTAAACCCACATGATGCAGTTTTCTGTGATCTCCTACAGACACAAATCTATTCGGATTAACACTATGTATGCAGATAACAAGAGTTTAGCTTTTATCGACTAAGCTTGTGGTTTTAAAACATTTTTTGTGGCTAAGTTGTATCATTTGGTTATGCACACTGTGAAAAACTTGCCCTTACTCTTTTGTGGTATCACAGGAGGGAGAGCAGTTCCCTCCAGTCCTTTGCTCTTCATTACCAGTTTCTTCAATGTCTCTCTGAGGTTTTCCTTGGTCCCTAATATTTTAATTTCCTTTTTCTGCACCTGCTCTCTGGTGTACCTGTGACCAGCTCACACCAAAGTGTTTCAAATGATGTCCTATCACTGACTTAGACATGAGGGCAGTATTTTTGTTATTTTCTGACTAATCACCTTGCTCATTTGCTTTGACTTGTGACTAGATTTGCAGTCTTGGCTAGATTTTTCCAGGATATTTGGGCACCAAAACACATCAGTTTAAATTCATACCTAATGGGGTTTCACATGGGCATTTTTTAGATGAGTAACCTCAACACTCAAGTCCACTGGTTTCACCTGCACAATTTTTTGTCTGTAGTGGTCAAAATCTATCCCCAAATTGACACAAGTGATTTAAACCCTTGCAAGCTATTTAATATTTTTCCCTGGAAAGATGCTTTACTTACTGATGTGCTGTTCATTCATGTAGTTTGATTCCACACATCCACCCCTGCTCATTGCTAATCTGTATGGTTTTCTGTCATCCATAAATCCTCCTAGTTCATGCTTCATTCCCAAGACAGTAGACCTTGAGGCATCAAGCTGTTAAGCTTCTGTCTTAATGGAACTAGACCTTAATTTTCCTCTTCATGTTCTGTCTCTTGACCAGCTGTTGATCCATGGGAATGTTCTGCCCTGAGCACAAAATTAAACAGCTTTCTCTCTTGTCCTCATAAAAGGTTTTGAAAAATCTTGTGAATTATGCCAGTTGTTTCCCCCTTTTTTGCTACATTGCTAAAATGTTCCCAGAACCCTCAAGAGCTTTTCAAAGTAACTTTCCTTCTTTAGATACCATGCTGGTCAACTGTGGGTGCTGGTGTTCCATTCCTAATCATCCTTTCATTATCTGGATTCCATGAAACACAGGCTAATGAGGGATTCATGCACAATGCTTGGCTCAGAACTGTACAGACATGTTTGAAATCCACAGATGCCTAGGAAACTCAACCACCAACATGATTAAATATTTAGGGAGATGATTTCATCCTCTCCCTCTATTAATCCAGTTGTTTGTGGTCACTGCATGTATAGCCTTTCCCTTATGGAGCTTCTCGGGAATTGGAAAAGTCTCCAGAAAACACGAATTGCCTAGTGAAAAGGACACACAGACAGCACTTCTCCACACAAGGAATCCCAAAGCTGGGGCCAAGTGTCATGCCCAGCAGCACCCCACACATGGACTTTTGGGGGTGGTAATCCTGTAAGGAGGGTGGGGAAGCTTTGTGTGTCCCAAAAGCTTTAGAGCGCATTCAGTGTGTGCTCACTTGCTGTGTCCTCCTCAGTGTTTAGGGCCTGATGTGGCCACCTCCATCTACTCCAGCTGCCTGTTCTATCATTCACACCACTACGGTCAGGGTCACAGCTTAGGGTTCCTCCTGGAGGGGTTTCAATGTCACCTGTGGTGAGGGCAAGCCGAATTTACAGGTAGCATTTGGGCCACCAGCAGCGTAAATGTGAAAGCCAGGCTTCAGGTAATGGGTGTAGGCTATAAATATAGATGCAAAGGCACCTCCCCTTCACTGTGTATCTCTTTAAAAAGAGGCATTTACAGTCCTCGTAGCCTAATAACATTCAGACTACACTCTCAGCACAATTTAGGAGGCACAGTTTACTGCAGAGTGGCAAGGCCATGATCAGTGATTCACCAGGAATAGTTAGGTAGAATTATATCTCTCTGAAGCACAAGCCCCAGCAAAGCACTTCCAGAAAACACAGGATCTGTGCAATTTGCTGGAAAGGACAGATTTGGTGTTTGGATTGAAATTCAGCTTTCTGCAACACAGGTTCCTAAATCTAAAGTTCTGTTTGAGACTTAACTGGTCCTTAAATGACCTTTTTCCACTGAGGCTATTTCGTTCACAATGTACAAGGTATGGGGTTCACATGATGGTACAAAAAAAAAAAAAAAAGATTTTTGGTGCACGGTCCTAGATTTTTTAAAATTTGATCTTAAATAAAAGAATGCATAATAAGAAAAGCAGAACAGGGTCAAGATGAAGTTCCAGAGTGGGATGGAAGTATTTTGCATAGTTTAATTTTAGCATCAGCCACAAGAAATGTAGGTTTTGACTGAAGAATTGTATTTTCTAGAGAGCCCAGAGCTCTGGACTGAAAAACCTTGATCTCAGCCCTTATTAAAAAGTATAGAAATTCTATTTTTACTGAGGTACTTTTTCCTTCACCTATTTTCAAGGAACCTGAACCAAACATATATAAAACCCCCCAAGCCGCAAGAGCAGGAAATAGCATAAGAATGACTTAATTACCAGATTTTTTTTTTTTACCCCTGTGATATGAGGGGTCTTGCATATGAGGGATATGTCAGACTTGCTGTCTGACTCATAAAATGTCATGTGAAAGATTAAGGTGTGAATAGTTCTGAAGTATAATAGACTAAGTGAAGACACCCAAGTCTTTAAGAAATATTATAGTATGGCTATAAAATGAACAATTACAGCAATGTTTTCTCTTTAGAGATAATTTTAAACCTACAAGGATGAATCTGAACAGCTGTTGTTGACACGGATAAAATACATATGCTTGTACACATAAGCCATTTTACATTAAATGCCTAGAAAATATGATAATTTTGACACTAAGAAATATCCAGAATTGTTCAACCGAAGGACTTAATACACAGGAATCAAACTTAGAGTCAGAGCTGCCAGAAACTGTGAAAATGTTACTGCCAGTTTGGTATGTAAGGAGGCTAAACCATAATTTGTGTAGGTTGTGATGACAGTCGCCTTCTTTTACCAGCAACAGGCTGAGACGACGGCTGCTGTGCGAACCCAGGAGGAAGAGCTGGTGGAGGGACTCAGAACCGAGTTCCATGAAACTGCCTGCAAAATACAGAGCTTGCAAGCAGAAACTGAATCTTTGAGAACCTTGGTAAGGAATGCCAGGTTTTCAGTGGGTGTATTCTGTGTGAACTCAGCACACCTTCTGAGGGGAACATTCCCATCTTGGGATGCAGAGTTAAGAATGAATTCCATTTTCCACCAGATACTGTTTCCAGAGATGCCAGACATTTCTGGGCTTTTCTTGATTGACATGGTGCTCTAAGTGTCCCACATTTGACAACCAGGCTCCAAATTTCAATCTTCAGTGTATTCATACTCAATCTCACCGAGATTGCTTGGTTGTGTAGTACTAGACAATGTGAGGAATATCTGCATCTTGTAAAAGTACTTCAAGTTTTGTAATGATAATACCTAATATCAAGGAAGCTAAAGAAAGGAATTCTCAAAATAGATATAGTCAATAGAGATACTGGCCAAACCTGAATAAAAACCACAATGAAGCATATGAAAATTGACTGATTTACTGTCTGCTGTCCTGCCCTTGCAGAAGAGGGGTCTGGAGAACTCTTTATACGATGCCAAGCACTGGCACGACATCGAACTGCAGAACCTAGGCTCTGTCATTTCCAAGCTGGAGGCAGAGATGGGAGAAATCAAAGTAGAAACCGAGCAGCAGCAGAGGGATCGTGAAAATCTGCTGACTAGCAAACAACAGCTGGAGAAAGACATTGCTGCATATCACTGCCTCCTGGATGGAGAGCAAAGCAGGTACTTGTCCTTAAAAGGATGGAGAACATGCTCCCTGGGAAGGGGTTGTGAGGTTGCTGGAAGCAGGAGGACTGGGGGGATTCTTACATTTCGTAAGGCTGGCTGGTAGATGGTGAGGTTTGGAGAAGCTGCCAAAGGGGAAGAACACACCAAATCCCATCAGACAGAGATTCCTAATCTATTGGGGATGGGTGGTTTCCAGCACTGCCACAGAAGGACATGGTTTGAGAACACCCCATGCGTTTCACTTCTCTGAAGATTTGAGATGTGCTATTAAAAAGCTACTACAGCATGCAGGGGCTGTATTAGTGGCTGCAAAGCAGATGTGTTGTTGTTTCTTGACTTGAATTATGCCATCCCTCCTCCTCCCTCAATACAGTCCAAATATTATAGCTGTGATCCTGGGAAAACTCCCTTTCTAAGCTTTTAAGTTCCCGCTGAAGTCCAAGGACAGAATCTGGACCACTGACTGTACCTTTTGTGGAGAAAATCTTAACATTTTTCCTCTGGGAATAACCTGAGAACACGTTTACGGTGGTTGGGTTGGGTTGCTTGGTTGGACTTTTCTAAGATCCCTAATCACCCTTAGTCATGGAACCTCTGAGAATCTGATCCACAGATTTTGACTCGCTTTTTGCTCAAGCCAGGGAGAATTTTAAAATAATCAGATCTTGCTGAAGCTGGTGAGATTTCACCAGCTGAACTGAGGATAGGATTTGGCTCAGCAATTTTCCTGTTTGTAGGAGTGACCAATTTTTATTTTTATCTTTTTTTACTTCCAGCTGATTATGAAACTCCCAGCCCACAGAAGACCATTGCCATTAAAGCAAAAGATGTCATTGCCAGTTATGTTCGTGGAAGCTAAAAACCCATCAAAGCAGCCTGCTTTATTCAGTTTGATTCAACAGTCAAAGTAGGTTGTAGCTTGAACAACTTTATTAGNAAATTATAATAAAAATAAAGACTATCAGGCTTTTGTTTGATTTTTTTCTTTCCTTCCAGTATTTTTCATGTTAGCTGGAGGGGGTTGGATTAAGAACATCGGCTCTCCACTTCCCAGCAAGTAAAGGCCTTCTTTTCACAGTACAAATATATCAGAACTGAGCCACCCCTCCACTGTGCACTCAGCACCCACGTGGAAATGGCCAGTGCTCTGTTGTTTCACAAGACCATCAGCTCAGTAGTGTGAAATCTAATTCAAATAATGCTGAAGGAGTTAAGTGCATTGTTAACTCAATGTGATTAATTTTGCAATATGTAAACCAGCAGAATCATTAATCCCAGCATCCCAACCGTACTTTATGAACACATTTTTAAGTCTAGACTAAACTTCTGGTAAAGCTGAAGGTGCAGGAGAGCAACAGCAGTTCTGCCTGCAGTCCAGGTTACATCCTTTTACTGTATACTGAGAGTCCAAGCCAGGGTGTCAGTTTGTGCAAATATAATACTTTTTGATATACTGATATATTTATATATTTGTTTTTCTATGGTTGTTCTTTCTTAATATCAACATCCCTCCAAGGCAGGTCAGCCACACTTCTTTTGAACAGGAATCCACATAGCATCAACCTGTTGGCTGACCTTAGGTTGTTTCCTGTATTTTGATGCCATCACGAGGAAAAATATTTGCCATCTTTTACTTCTGACTTTCTTTTATATTCTAAACATTGATAACCTCATTGTATTGCGTGTGCAGCATGGTCACATAAAGTGCCAAGACGGATCTTGCATTTTCAGGGAAACATAATGAACCTTAGCTCCTATCACACAGAATTTTAGGCCGATGGCTGGCTTTCCTTCACAAGTTTCCACACAGTGATGAAGTTAACCATACATGCGTTTGTTGGATTGGGACTTGACAACATCAACAGTTTACTGGGTGACAACACAGTTGATTAAATGGACTCACAGACTACTGAGAAATGGCATATATTAGAGAACACAGTGGCATACAGCATATATGAGAGGTAGACTATAGATATTTTGATTTTTAATTGAAACATTAATGACTGATAAAATCAAATACCTTCTGAATCCACTAAACTCAATCCACCAGTGAATTACAGGAACAGGGTCACAAGTGTTGTCATGCCTTTCCTTCTACATTCCCTCACACATGAAAAAATCCTTTCTGATACAGCTGCTTGACAAACAATCCTTCATTTAATCTCTGCAAAAAGTCCATCTGGCATGTACCACCTGCAAGATTTTGAAAAAAAATTACTGGATTAAAAGATTATCCAACGACAACAACAAAAAAATAAAGGCAGATGATGGCAGATTCTGGTTTTTTTCCTCAAAGAATGTAAGCTCCTCAGAGCAGGAATAATACCTTCTTATACATCAGTGCAGACAGAACTTAACAAGCTGAGACTCCATCAAGAACAGTGATGATGAGAGAAAATACAGGCAAACAGTGATACAAGAAATTAAATGGCACATGCCCTTGGGTTGAGGCTAACTGGATGGTATTTAGGAATGATCACTTTTTGGTATTAACAAAACATAATCTCCTGACTCATTCCTGACACAGAAGAGAACAATCTCCCTATAATTTGAAAGTGAAGAGGGAATTTTAAAAACGTAACAATATGCAATCTGGATTCAGATCCCTTTGCTATCTTCTAATGATGCTTCAGGTATGAAAAGCAACTGCTGACTATCCCACTGTGAAACTGTTCTTTAAAAATGTCACTCATGGAGATAAGCTTGATGAAATTCTGAGTCTACAATCATACTCTGATGTGAAAGAAAGACTTTTTAAAAGTTTTTTATATGCCATGACCCAGTATTTCATAAAAATTAAATTAGGTTAATACTAAGATGTTTATTCATTGGAATGGAAATAGTTTCTTGCAAAATCATCAAGGTATTTCAGTGTGGGGAAGTGTCTGGAAAAGGAGGAAGCATCTAAGCATAAATAATGAATTTCCAGCAGTTTTTCTGTCTATTCCTAGCAAAGACTAAAAGCCACTGAAAAGATTATTTTTGTGAATAGTCCATCAGAAGTCAAATGTAGCACATCTGGCCCTTCTAAATCAAAGTGCTTTCACATTAAGTACTAAAGCTCTTGTGAAGAAATCTCTCTGCACTTTTACACAGACTGCTGTGGGTACCTAGCTAGCTATGCAGCTCCTCCAGGGTGCCTTGGCAGCCTGAACGCTGTCTAAGCACTGACAGTCTTCACCATGTGAGATGGGAGATTAAGAGTATGAAAGCCTAAAGGCTTTCACAACTATTTGTAAACGCTAAGGTTGATAAACTGATTTAGCTTTGTATTTATGCTCTAGTCTAGCAGTTGCTTTGTTAAATACATATGAACTTCTTTCCAACTGGTTTTCCTCAGAAAATCAGGACCAGAAAACAGATTTTATTATCCTCCACTGCAGTATCTCTCACACCTATATTCCTGTGAAGGAATTCATGGCATTTGCTGTTATGAGCATTTATCTGATGTCTCAGGAGACAGTTCAAGAAACAAAATCAGCAGAAAATTAGCCCTGCAAAATGATGGAAGGTGTTTCTGCCACTCGGTTCCCTGAATCAGGCCACTGCAGGGACAGAGTACCAGTGGCAGCACAGGGATGGGAGGGGGAAATGAACTAGTCCAGACTGTAAAGCACAAACACCCCCTTGGTGATAGCTAGTCACTAGGTCAGATGAGCTGTGCTATCAAACCATATGTGTACTTTATACTCCTCCCAGCCAGGCACAGCTTCTTCTGCACCACAGCCTGAACACCCACTGCTGCATCCTTAGGGCAAGCAGAGGGTGCTAGTTCTATGTGAGCCCCTGCCTCATTTAAGATTTCACACTAAGCAGCAACATAGCAGACCAGCTAGAAACTGGTATTCTAGCCCATCGTTCTACTGCTTACATTTTAGTGTAAGAATTATTATACTGATTCTGTGGTTAAAAGATTATTTTTAAGGTCACTTTCATGCTGGTGTTTTCTAAAATTTAACACTTCAACAAACCATCATGCACTGCTGGCAACTGCGCCTGCTTTCAGATGGCAATTACTGGTGGAGAAATGGGCACAATAAAACTTCTCCCTTCTGGCTGTAGAGGTCTGAAACTACAGCAAACTCGGAGCTGAGAGGAAAGTTAAGCTTCTAAAGAGAAGTGGGCCCATGCTGTGACAAGGACTCCACCACAACTCTTCTGCAAGCTGCTCTGCACCTAAGGGCACCTTCTCCAATTTCCTTAAGCAGGCATCTGCCCAGGAGTTACTGAATGCTTTTCAGCTTGTGCTCTGCAAATGTCAAAGCAGTTTGCCATCACCTTCACGTCACAGAATGGAGATAACTGAGTACAAAGGAAGATGAAACACTGGGGGACTGGAAATGGAAGTCTGCTCCTAACTCTTGCATCACCCACAACTCACTCCAACTTTCCGTCCTTCAGTTTCTCCATGTGAACAGTGGCTGCTGCCTCACTTCCCCTACATGCAGTAGTGCTTCATGCCTTAGGCTTTATAAAACGCACCAAGATACACAGGGAACAGCATCATGGCATGACTTGCCCCAGGTACAGGATGGAGAAGAAGCACTACTGCGTGGGGGAGGAGAGAGAGAGAGTCCTTAGAGCCCTGGAAGTAAACCCGTACGTGAGCAGAGGCACTCGGAGCGCCATGTCTTGCCAAAGGTGGGTCACACGGGTCAGTGATGCACAGTGCAGCAGGGAGCCGTGAGCTGAGCTCGTGCTCCCGGCATAGCAGTGTGGCATCCTGGATATATTCCTTGCATTACACACATCACTTCTGCCAGTCCATGCCTGCGAGACATCCTTCAGCCAAATGTCCTCTGTGCAAGTATTGAGGGACGTTGAATTTGAGAAAGGAAAAGAAAACTACAAAAGCTGATCTTTTCTTCTGCATCTAACTTTTTACACAATAACAATCTTAATGGTACAAGCTGATGCAATGCATTCGCACAGAACTACAAATGCCGTGCGTCAGCACAATTTCACAATTTTGCATAAAAATCAAAGTAGAGGTGGGAGGTAAATCCAAGCATAACTGCATAACTAATGCTGCCTTTAAAGCACCGAGACGTCTTTAAATCTGGATCTAAGCCTTCTGAGGCCTAAAATGTTGCTACTATTTTCCATGATTTCTGCCGAGTCTGTTCCAGACTTAACAGCTGAAATGTTTCTTGGTACGCTGCTCCTGACAGGTATCAAGTTTCTAATCCAGCTGGGCATTCCAGCCTTACAGTACTGTGTTTGCAAGAGACAAGTGACGCAGATGCTAAAAGCTGCAAAAACACACCAGGTTCACATTCTCCGGCCTGATAACAGGGCTATCCATGAAAATATTTTACCAGCTTCTGAAATTCAAGAAAAGATCAGCTTAGAATCAGGAACAGCACTGTGCTTAGTACATTATTAGGTTATCTACCACAAAAGCTGAGGGACAAAAACTGTCTGCTCAGTTGCATGGCATTACCAGTGCTGAGCCTGCAAGTCCCAGCACGGGGCAATGCTGGAGCTATGTCGGCTTCCTGGGCAATAACAGAGCACAAACACAAGGGAATGTGACACTTTGACAAAAGGAATGTCAAACACTCTTCCACACCCAACTGTTCCCTGTCACACCTTCCACATGACCTCCTATTGGCTGAAGGGGACAGCAGGAAGGGAGCACCCAGGAGGCACAGAAATATGAGACTTTGCTACCAAATTTTCTCCTTACTCCAGTAATGACTCCAATCACAAATGGAAAGTGTCACTGATCACATGACATTCTTGGTGTTACCAAATGAATTATGCCTGCAACTTTCAGCTCTCTAGGGCCTGCTCTGAGCAGGCTCAAATCCTCTAAGTACAAGGTAGTAAAAATACAAGGAGGACAGCAGGTGACACATAAAAAGAGGATTGTAACACATTTACCAAAGGAAGAATGCTTGACTACAGTGATTCAGTTACTCACAGCTACAAAACACTTTACGAAGACATCGTGTATTTAACCTCTTTCTGCAATATGTCAGTGGCACCTTGCCTGTTTTTTTCAAATGGCCTAAGAAATATGGATGTAAAACACTAAATAACAGCATTTTCATGGACATACATTGAGACTGTCACCCTCCAAAGTTTGGAAAAACTTCTAATTTGTACGTTAATATATATACACACATATCTAATTATCTCAAGAGAAAATATGACTAAGCACAAAACTATACTAAACAACTCAAGAATACAAATATACATACTTTTATATAATTCTAATACAAACCAATGCATATTTGATGGGTAATTCTCATTTGAGTTCACACTTTACCAGTAGGAACTTTTATCTCCTTTAGATGGCTGATGAATAAAGCAGGTAATTGGAAACAATATTTCATGTAATTATTTATGACTCATGACAGTCTGAGGATGTTTTTCCAAATGTCCTGCCTCAAAATTTCTGACATGTCTTGAAGCCACAGTGAACTTTTTAAACACCCATGTTTTTTTCCAGAGTTAAAGGTCACTACAGTACCCAAAATCTGCACACACCCACTGTGAAGTTTGTTTTCCAGCACATATTCCCTTGGCTTCAATGCGAGTCAGAAAAGCAGCTAGGAAGCTCACGCCAACACATCCGGACATCCTAGACTGAGTGGTGTTTCAAGACTTACTCACTTAACCACACAGAGCCAAGATGAAAGCTAAATGACTTGCTTGCATCCTTTGCAAAGAGAGTGTAAGTTCGCAGGCCTTGCTGGGGTGTGGGAGGCAGTGCCTGTCACCGCAGTCCACGCTGGGAATGAATGCCACCTCTCCTCACGGGTGGGGGCCGGCTGGGCTGGCTGAGCAGTGCCCTGAGCCTGTGGGACTGGCTGAGGACTGGGGCTGCTCCAGCAGTTCTCTCAGCCTCCTTGGAAGTAATTCCAGCAGTGCTCTGAGCCCAAGGGGGCTGTCCCTGTTTCACTGTGAGGCGGCCCCAACAGGAAGGGCCTGCGCCCGATGCGGGAAGCAGCCAAAGGCTCCCAGAGGAGCTATGGCCGGTCTCAATCACAGAATCGTTAGGGTTGGAAGGGACCTCTGGAGATCATCCAGTCCAAGCCCACTGCCAAGGCAGGGTGACCTATAGCACATTACACAGGAATGCATCCAGCTGGGTTTGGAATGTCTCCAGAAAGGGAGTATCCACACCCTCCCCAGGCAGCCTCTTCCAGTGCTCTGCTACCCTCAATATAAAGTTGCTAAGGTGGAACTTGTTTAGTTTATGGCCATTGCTCCTTGTCCTGTCACTGGGCACCAGGGAAAAGAGCCTGGAACCATCCTCTTGGCACCTGCCTTGGGGATATTTACGTGAATTTACAAGATCCCCTCTGTGTCCTTAGACTGAACAGGCCCAGCTCCTGCAGTCTCTCCTCACAAGAGAGATGCTCCAGTCCCTTAATCATCGTTGTGGTGCTCCACTGGACCCACTCCAGTAGCTCCTTGTCCTTCTTGTACTCAGGAACCCGGAACTGGACACAGGACTCCATATGTGGCCTCATTAGGGCTGAGCTGAGGGGCAGGATCACCTCCCTCGACCTGCTGGCCACACGCTTCCCTAGGCGCCCCCAAGATACCACTGGGCTCTCCTGGCAAGCACGGACGGTGTGCAGGCTGCCGGCTCACGCACGGCTTGTCACATCCACACGAGTCCCAGCCCCGCCCGGACGCGGAAGGGACGGAAGAGCGGGACGGGAGCAGCCGGCGCGCGCCCGGCCCTGGGCGCGC